>OZ035961.1:55074183-55391683 GCA_964034945.1 Chrysopilus asiliformis | reverse complement strand
TAGACAAAGTGTTAACAAGTGTTGAAATGCTGAAGAGTAAGTCAATTTTTGCAAATTATTTTAATTTTTATTAAACATTTTATTTTTTATTTCTTTTAAACAAAATATTCCAACCTTCCTCAATTCCCAACACTTATAATTTTCGGAAGAGATGTTATCGACTGAAATTACAAGTCCTTTCAATTTAAAAAAAAAACATAACAAAAGCTATAATTGCCAATCTGGCAATTATTGAAAACCCGTATGGTAATTTAAGTGAATGGCGAACAGTTTTATCAAAATTCCACTATGAGATCAAACTTTCCAATAAGATTTTTTAAAATTCATTCCAATCGGATTTTGATGTATGGGAGTTTTATGTAGAATCATATCCTAAACAACTTTTGTTCTTGGACTTTTTAGATAAGATGCACCTATTTTGAGATATTCACAAAAAACGCTTTCGTTTGTATGGGGGGTACCCCCCCTAATGGTCCATTTTTGCCCATTTACGAACTTAGCCTCGCATTTTACGAAAAACGAATCTGCGCAAAATTTCAAGTCTCTAGCTCAATCCGTGCGCCCGCAATCCGCGCCACAGACAGACGGACAGACAGACAGACAGACAGACGGACAGACAGACGGACAGACGGACGGACATGCAGAAATTAATTATTTTTATCATTCTATACACACTGGTGTAATTCATTTTTGTGTGTGATGACGGGATCTTGGCGTTACAAACGGTAAAGCAAAGTTAATATACCCTTTGGTTTCACCATACGGGTATAAAAAAAACATCCGCGATCGGTCCTAAGTATTCGACGAAATAACAAAAATTCTCCGAACCCACTTCCGTGTTAAAAATAATTTTATCAAACCCTTTTTGCGATCTTCATCGATTAGTAATCTTAATCATTTTTTCAAACCTTTGGATTTCAATTAAGTTTCAATTCCTTTTCTAAATTTTGTTCAAATCATTAAAGGGTCATAACAATTCAACAGGTCAAACCTGTCGAAAGAAAATCTTCAAAAAATTCATTAGTCATTTAATTCTACAGTTCTTCCAGGATTCGGTTTCAGTGCATTGGTTTGGATTATAAGTCCAAATGTGACTATCCCAAACCCGCTGATTAAATCTTGATAGAAGAAAGTTCGCAGAACGTTCGGTAGTCGTTTCAGCTAAGAATTTGCTCGTTGATGGCAATGTCTTAGGTTCGAATCCGACATCGTTGTTTATTTTTTCATTCTAAAAGAAAATCCTATTTGTTAATTTTTTTTTACCCGTATGGTGAAACCAAAGGGTATATTAACTTTGCCTTACCGTTTGTAACGCCAAGATCCCGTCATCACACACAAAAATGAATTACACCAGTGTGTTTAGAATGATAAAAATAATTAATTTCTGCATGTCCGTCCGTCTGTCCGTCTGTCTGTCCGTCTGTCTGTCTGTCTGTCTGTCTGTCTGTCCGTCCGTCCGTCTGTCTGTGGCGCGGATTGCGGGCGCACGGATTGAGCTAGAGACTTGAAATTTTGCGCAGATTCGTTTTTCGTAAAATTCGAGGCTAAGTTCGTAAATGGGCAAAAATGGACCATTAGGGGGGGTACCCCCCATACGAACGAAAACGGTTTTTGTGAATATCTCGAAAACGGTGCATCTTATCAAAAAAGTCCAAGAACAAAAGTTATTTAGGATATGATTCTACATAAAACTTCCATACATCAAAATCCGATTGGAATAAATTTTAAAAAATCTTATTGGAAAGTTTGACTTCAAAGTGGAATTTTGGTACAACTGTTCGAATTTTGATACGAATATCACCATACGGGTTTTCAATAATTGCCAGATTGGCAATTATAGCTTTTGTTATGTTTTTCTTTTCTTTTTGTTGCAGACTAATTTTTAAATTCAATATCATAAGTCCATTTCGTAAACTTATTAAATTCATGAAACTAATGTTCAAAATCATTCATTAAAAGTTAGGTCCCATGAGAAAGATCGCACGTCAAAATATCAAGACAAAATATCATGCGATTCATCATAGCATAGTCGGTAAGCGCGCAGATTTCTAACCAAGGAGTACTGAGTAGTGCTGTGACATCGACATCGATGTTTTGGAAACATCGATGTTTTCTTTCCGATGTTTTTATAACATCGATGTTTTGTGTCCGATGTTTTGTGTTCGATGTATAGAAATACTTCAAGCATCGTAATTCCTGTAGTTGGCTTGCTAAAGAAAAAAATAATAGCAACTCAAACTGCGACTGAATTAGGCCAGCGTCTTAAACAAGTGCTGCTCGCAGAGTGGGAGAAGAGGTTTAAAAATTTGGAACACTCTCCATTGTACTCTCTGGCAACGCTGCTGGATCCAAGATTTAAGAATCTGCACTTCTCCGATCCGACTGCGCTGTCTTCTGCAATTCGTCGACTTTCACAGGACGTGAAAACGGAAATAAGAGAAAGAGAAGATTCTTCATCCGATTCAGATGTGGCTCAACTAAATGAGGAAAAAGGTAAGAATTCCGCTTTTGATATTTAATTATATATTTAGTCGTACTATGCAATTTTTATGCAATCTACTAAGTAATAATTTTGTTTGGACTTTCCAGATGCACACGCACAGTCCTTCAGTTTATGGGATGACCACCACAAAATGGTAGAAGAGACCTGGAAGTCAAAAAAACGCGTCAGGGGTATTGATTACTTGTTGGACGAGAGTGACATGACAATGCCATCGATGTTATCATTATACTTGAAGAGTCCTGTAGCCAGACTAAACGAATCTCCATTAGATGTTTGGTGCAAATCCGCTAACAAAAATTGCCCTTTATTGAAAATCGCAAAAAAATATTTGTCGGTAATGGCTACTTCGGTCCCATCGGAAAGGCTTTTTTCAGCTACATGAAATATTGTCAGCACTAAAAGAAGTTGCCTTTCAGGGGACCATATAGACAAACTTCTATTTCTACACAGTGTAGATAATAAATATTGGGGATTGGATTAGTTTGAGGCAGTTGTTTTTTTGCTAATAGTTAACATATTTAATAAAGAGCCTTTTTTTTCATTAAAATGACTTTTATTAACCCACTTTTAAAATTTCTTTATTTATTGAAAAAACATCGATGTTGCAATAACATCGATGTTTTTGTTTGTTGATTTTTGTAAATGGGCTTATCGGTCCTATTGAAATAAAACCAGAGATCTTTTTGGTTCTGATTTATGTTAAATCATCCGACGTTTCGATCGTGTATACGATCATCTTCAGGGTGATTGCGTATTTTATATAATGGAAACTACTTGGATGTTACATTAAGCACTGGTTGACAATAATAGATAAAATAAAAGAAATAAAACAAAATCGTTTGACATCGTACATTATTATAAAAACAAGAAACAGATTAAATAAGTTAAACACGACGTCACTGGGACGGTTACAAAAGTTTGATACGGTGCATTTTTAAGATATTCGCTATAACACAGTATGTGTGAAATCTTCACACAAACCGAAAAATGCCCTCACATATACCACGTTTTACACAGGGTTATCAGACGGAGGCAAAATTCGTTTCACACACGTCAAAAACATTGTCGTAACACAGGTTATCACACGGTGTGTAAACAAAAATTTTGTCACAATTTAAGTTATCAGACGGTGTGAACTGGTGTGACAATTTTGTCACGTCAAAATTACGTCACTTCTCACACGTGTGACGGTTTTGTGTGCTCGTCTGATGCTAGCTTTACTCTACTATTTACAATTGTAGCATAAAATTGATTTTTAAGAATGTTCGTCAGAAACATTTTTTTTGCATTTGCACATATTTGCTTCGAAGCGCGACCTTAACAATGGGGACACAGGAAGCAACGTTTGCTCTTTTGGGAAGTGCTACAGTTATTATCCCCTACTACGCTCCGATATTTTGCGAAACAGAAGCAATGTGATACCAAAATAACCTTTCTTTGCTGGTAAAACTATTACTGTGACTGTGAGTCACCGCTTGCGTGGATTAGGTATGAAGCGAATAAAAGCGAAATATTATTGTTGTAGTAAAAGAATTCAAATTTTTTTTTCGTTTTTAATAGTATTGGCATAAAAAAACCAAGTTAAGGAGCATGAATGCAATAACTTTTTTAACATTCGTAACAATCACTCTCAAAACTGAAACGGATTAGGGTTAAGGCATGTTTTTGCTGATTTATGTTTGAATTTAGTGCAAATTTTATTGGTCTCATATTTTTTCAAATCAAAATCAAACCGTCAAACATTACGTAAATAAATAATATATTTACCACTTTTCCCGCGCTAAGGCTTTTTGTGTGACATTTGTTATTATTACTAATTATTGAAACTTCAAAGCAAACTATTTTTATTGACCCACCTTAAATATTTATATGGAAAGAACAGTATACCACATTACCCGCCAATTTTTTGAAGTACTACTTTTAATATATAAATAAATATTATTAATTGAATTAAAAACTGCAAACTTACAAAACTTTTTTTTTATTAAATTATTCTTTTTTTCCGGCATGGTGATTGTGAGTCACCGCCTGCGTGGATTAAGGACAAAATTAGCCTGAGCTGATTAGGGTTAAAATTGATAATTTGTTTAGATATTTCACAAAAATGAATCAATGATTTACATTACAATATTACAATCTCAAACTATTAAAATTTTAAGCTTTTTATCACGATCAAGTGTTTTTAATTTTAATTTGCGTACAATTTCAAATATTTTAACTAGAAAATTCTAAAAACTGGTCAATTGGAACTTTAGGAGCCATAGTCAGAGTAAGGTTTGCGGGGTAAGGTTAAACTATGGTTTGAAAGTCCTCGTTTAGGGCGAGGCAAAAAAAATGAGATGAAAGGTTCTGTAAGAAGTAACGCGATTACCCTTTTTTCATTTTTCCTAAAAATTACTTATTATTATTTTTATGTCTCGGAAATTACTCTAACAATGTATGTTCCTTCTTAAACATTTGCTTCTAGCTCTTATAAGAATAGTTTCCAAATAACAAGACACGGGTATATATTTCACAGTTTTTCTGTTACTGCAATCCAATAAAAATACAAGTTCCGGAAACTATTGGTTGCACAATCAGAAGGGAGGCAATAAAAAATATACTAATGGTTATGTGAGAATTTAAAATTATTTTCCTTAAAACTTTAAATAAAAAACTATCTTTAAAACTATGCAACACTCATTACGATATTATCAGGTACTAAAAGACAACCTTGTATTAAAAACATAACAAAAGCTATAATTGCCAATCTGGCAATCATTGGAGACCCGTATGGTGATATTCGTATCAAAATTCGAACAGTTATACCAAAATTCCACTTTGAAGTCAAACTTTCCAATAAGATTTTTTATACCCGTATGGTGAAACCAAAGGGTATATTAACTTTGCCTTACCGTTTGTAACGCCAAGATCCCGTCATCACACACAAAAATGAATTACACCAGTGTGTTTAGAATGATAAAAAAAATTGAATTTTGCATGTCCGTCCGTCTGTCTGTCCGTCTGTCCGTCTGTCTGTCCGTCTGTCCGTCTGTCTGTCCGTCTGTCTGTGGCGCGGATTGCGGGCGCATGGATTGAGCTAGAGACTTGAAATTTTGCGCAGATCCGTTTTTCGTAAAATGCGAGGCTAAGTTCGCAAAAATGGACCATTAGGGGGGTACCCCCCATAGGAACGAAAATGTTTTTCGCGAATATCTCAAAAACTGTGCATCTTATCAAAAAAGTGCAAGAACAAAAGTTATTTAGGATATGATTCTACATAAAACTCCCATACATCAAAATCCGATTGGAACAAGTTTTAAAAAAATCTTATTGGAAAATTTGAATTCAAATGAAATTTTGATACGCCGCACATAAGGGCAGAAATGCTTAAAATTTGGCAAAAAATACAAAAAATAAATACAATTTATAAATACTAGGCTATAGCCATTTGATAAAGGACCTCTCAACGTACACTGAAACGTTATTAAAAAGGTCGGCAGCTTGTTCCGTTCGTCAGTAGAGTGTACCGTATTGGATATTTCTATTATTGTTCAACTTTTTGTTTTGTGATTCAATTGCTTAAAAATAAGTTTTTTAGACTATGGAACCATCAACTTCAGGTATATAATTTCAATTTGATAATTTTTATTTTATTTGGCATGATTAATTTGTAAAAATATACGCATAAGTAAAGTGGCGGTCGATTTTTGTCACAATTATAATAGATTCTCCAAACAATCAATTTTTTAGTTGTGTTCCAAAGTATATCAAACGTCGAATTTTTTTTTTCTAAATACATACAAGTTAGAAGAATAAATAACACTTTACTCATTTTGCTACTTTTTGCTACTTTGTTATTTATGAATATTTTTCCGTAATGAAGTTATGCGAAATCTTTGTCTCAGTTTACTCGCACGCTTCGAATTCTATCTTTATATTTTAGGAACAAGTGCAAATACATTCACCTCTATTCTTGAATACGGCGTTACGTTCAATTGCTCGATTAGTGTTCGATCGTGAGCAATCGGTATTCTTGAATACGCAGTATCTATCAACGTTCGATTTGGAATAACGCATTGCAAAGCATTCGATTATTGTTATCCTTGAATACGCCGGGAGCACTTTTTTGAGGTTAAATCACTCGCGTTTCATTTACGTTTGAATTCGGTGTTTACAAAAATGTAAGGTAAATATATTGTATGTTTAAATGAAAGATTTTAACAGTGATTTCTTAAAATAGGAGTGCAAAGAAAAACACACTAGAAGCAATGACCAATTCGCATATTTAATTTCAAAAATGAAAAACAATCCGGACATTGCCAAGGGATATACGAGGAAGTCGCCGATAGAGATGAATTTATTGTGGGAGGAAATTCAATATATTCGACCGGAACCGGAAATCTTTTTTGAATCTACAAAATTGCAAATAAAAATCTATGAGATTCCCAGTATTTGTATGTACTTAGGCTTCATCGGTTAAGCTCATCAAATCTGAAGAGTGTCTTAAAAAAATTCTTTGCTGGCGTAACGAATTCAACTCCTCTTGCCTCAGTAAATGATAAATCAACATAACATCCATGGCTACTGAAATAAATCACTTCAAACACTTCAAGTTTATTCAAAATTCACAACAAACAATCAAATCAGCTGATGTTTGACAGCGCGTTGCCATGCGATGCTTTATGTACCAAACGCGAAGCACCCGCCGTATTCCAGAATACCAATTGCGTAGCGAATCGAATCGAGCACGTTAGATTTTTGCTCCTAACGCCGTTTTCAAGAATAGAGGTGATTGTTTGTGATCAGAAAAGAACAAGTGAAGAGAGTTTGTGAAGTGATTTTTAGCAGATTAGAAACTGTCTATTTACAAAATATGAGTTATGTTTTTAAACTAAAAGCGTATGAATAAGGTTTCTATAATTCACTAAAAAGGTCTTAGTAAATAATTGTTTAATAAAACGTGTTGTTTTAATTTTTGCCAGCTTTACAAGCATCTTGCCCCAGTGTGCGCCGTTCAATTAAATCACCATACGGGTTTTCAATAATTGCCAGATTGGCAATTATAGCTTTTGTTATGTTTAAAATTTATTCCAATTGGATTTTGATGTATGGGAGTTTTATGTAGAATCATATCCTAAATAACTTTTGTTTTTGGACTTTTTTGATAAGATGCACCGTTTTCGAGATATTCACAAAAAACAATTTCGTTCGTATGGGGGGTACCCCCCCTAATGGTCCATTTTTGCCCATTAACGAACTTAGCCTCGCATTTTACGAAAAACGGATCTGTGCAAACTTTCAAGTCTCTATCTCAATCCGTGTGCCCGCAATCCGCGCCACAGACAGACGGACGGACGGACAGACAGACAGACAGACAGACAGACAGACAGACAGACAGACAGACAGACGGACGGACGGACATGCTAAATTCAACTTTTTTTATCATTCTAAACACACTGGTGTAATTCATTTTTTTGTGCGATGACGGGATCTTGGCGTTACAAACGGTAAGGCAAAGTTAATATACCCTTTGGTTTCACCATACGGGTATAATTATTAACCGTCTAAATGCTAAACACGGAAGAATCAATGTCATTTCCAGCCACTTTGAATTAAAAAATATTTTCAAAACACGCGAGCGACTTTTTTTTTTAAATGTCCTGTCAAAAAAATAACTCATTTATGTGCGCGGTATGTATATTAGAGTGTCGATATAGATTTTGATGACGTTTGTGACGGCCCTGGCCGTCACCCCCTTATTATCATACGCCCGGCCCTGACCGACGGGAATGCAATATGCTTATTTAGCATAAGCGTTTCCGTCGGTCAAAAGCGAAACCCGACGCCGCTAGCATCGTAAGCAATAAAATGCTTACGATGCACACAAGTGGCTGTTCACGGGTTGGGCGAGTGATAGCGAAACGCGCTGACACTGTGAATTCCTTCGACCAACGCCAGCAGCTCAAAGGGCTGCTGGAAGCATAATTGGGAATGGAGATTCATTCGTAAATTTATATTCGTTGAGTGATCTTCTCGAGTAAATTAGTGAATTGCATCAACTAAGTAAAGCCTACTTGATTAAAATTAGTGAATTGTATCAACTAAGTAAAGCCTACTTGATTAAAATTAGTGAATTGTATCAACTAAGTAAAGCCTACTTGATTAAAATTAGTGAATTGTATCAACTAAGTAAAGCCTACTTGATTTAAATTAGTGAATTGTATCAGTAGATTTAGTGCACTCGTTATTTAATTAATAAACAAGTTAATCCATAAACAAGTTATTTCATTCTACCACGACAATTGGCGCAGCCGGCAAACAAACAAAAGGAAAAAGGTAAGTGATTCATTTTCTTTTCTTCCCAAAATATATGTGCAATAATTAGTGAAAGTGAAGTGATAGCGAAAGCCGACAAGGAAAAGAACGGAGAGAGAGAAATTTCTGTTGTGAAATATAGTAAAATCAAAAGTTCTTCTTGAACAATCAGAAAAAAACACACAGTTTCTCAAGATACAGACGCTGGGGCCCCGGGCCAATGTAGCACCGATTGCACATTTAAACCATTCAGTCAATTAGTGCTACTCTGCTCTAAAAAATTCAGAGTTTTACATCCGCACTACATGGTACTGAATCAAAGATAACTCGCAAAAAGTCCTACATTTGGCTCGGCAAACCAGTGTCTGAAAATTTTTCGGGGAATTGAAATGTGCCTCGCATTAAATCATCCTGGAAACTGTCACAACCTTTAAAAGGAAAATTAAATCAGTGACATAAACAGGACAAAAAAATCAAACCGCACTTTCAATTACCCAAAAGGGAAAATAATATCGAGGACAATGATGTACAAAAATGATTTGTTCAATTGAAAAACAAGTAAAATCAAAAATTTAATAAAGACAAAAACGGTGAATTTTTTTTTTCTCTCTATTTTATCTTCCTCCGCTTTTCAGGTCAACTCCACTAACAAAATAAATATAAAGATAAATTATGAACTAAAATCTAAAGATTAAATTAATGTTATCTAATTTAACAGTAGGTATCATAAAGTGTAATAGCTTCCAGCAGTGTAAAGTAAAATTATTCAATTCATGGTATGTTCAAAAAAAAAAAAGTAAAGTAGTTAAAATATATACATTACGATCGCCTTCATTCCAAATATACAACATCTTTCAAACTTACTACTAAACACACAATTTTTTTTTCCTTTCCTATTGCTATTCAATCACAAACAGTCGGTTTTTTACCACTTTGCCTGTTTCGCTCGGTCAGTTCATTTTCCATTGTGGAGTTTTCGCTACGACCATCGTTTTTTTTTTACATATGGATTGCTAGGATCGTTTATTCCTTTTCATCGCCTATCACAAGCCCTTGAGTTAAATTATAAGGGAAAATTTTTTTTATATACTAGCCTTCACAACTGTTCAAGTAACCTATTCTTGAAACGATTCGTAATAAGTATACCCTTTACAAAACAAATAATTTTCTTATACGACTTTATTCCAAAACTATTTAACTAAAGGGTAAATAGTCTCAATACCACGCTAAAATAGGAATAACTCATTACTTATGGAATAAATTTTCCTCGCTCCGAAGTTTTGACATACACCCTCCATTAAATCGATTGTCCCTAAAAAACTCCCCGACCTCATGGGTTACAATCACGTGAAAATTAGTATGAAACATTAATATACAACGACCTATCGGCCCAGAGTCAATGTAGCACCGATTGCACATTTAAATCGTTTGGTCAATTAATACCGCTCTGTTCTAATAATTTAGAATTTTACATCCGTACTACATTGTACTGAATCAAAGATAACTCGCAAGAAGTCCTACAATTGGCAACGAATGTAGCACCGATCGCATACATTTAATGGGTACACACTAATACAAAAATTACTATAATAATCTCACACGTATAAGTAACACCTAAATGCCATTCGAGAGTAACATCCTAACAAAGGACGACCTTAAAAGGATTAACCAATTAGAAATCGACTCACAAAAATTACGAGAAGAAAACCATAAGCAAAAGAAAAATCTCGACAGATTCGAATCCAATTTCAAAAACGTAAAAGATATCCTATCGACAGAAATCCAATTGAGAATTCCGCGACACGAATTTCAAGAATTCGAGCTAGAATTAAATGCTATCCCTGGAAAAGACGAACAGATTGAGAAACAACTTAATAAAATAATCGAAACCATTAAGTTGGAAGAAAGTCAATACATCAAAGAAATCGACAACTCCAAAAATAAAATTAAATTTTTGGTGGAAGAAATCGATAGCCTTCAGCAACAATTAAAGGAGGCAACGGAAAGGGTAGACATTTACGAAGAGGAAAGTAACAAGGACAACAAAGTTACAACTAGTAAAGCGATCTTACAAAATCTTAATAAGAACAGACAAGAGGAGGAAATAGCATCCCTAAAGAACGAATTGGCAAAACTTACAGCGGAACTCAAAGATAGGGAACAGGAAAAATCCAACGCCTTGTTAAAAGTAACCCAGATACAGAAATCTTTGGAAAAATATACAAAAACAGAGAAACAAACCGAAATCAAAAATCCTCTTAGTACACAAGAAAAAACAAAAGTAAAAATGACTAACGCCACTGAGATGTACGAAAAAATCATGGATATGTGTAGTAGGTACATTCCCACTTTTTCAGGACAGCGTTCCCCCAAACTAACGAACGAGGTGTTAAGATTTATCTCGATAGCAAAGGACTTAAATGACAGGCTATCAGAAGAGGAAAAAGCCACTTTCGCATCTTGTATAAAATACAAACTCACAGACGATGCTTACTACCTGGTGAGTACGGAGAGACCAGAAACAGTAAAGGAAATCCTGGACCTATTGAAGAAAAACTACGTCGCAAAAAAGGGATTCGAAGAAGTAAGGGCCGAAATGACCTCAAGCAAACAACGACCTGGAGAAAGCGTAGAAGATTACGCAGATCGTTTAAAACACCTTCTGGACGAGACTAGGTACGCAATAGAAGCGGAATATCCCACAGGTCATGAAGGACTTATGAAAGAGGCGGAAAAAGAGGTGGTAACCGTTTTCAAGAAGGGATTGATAAACCACCAAATACGTCAACTCTTGGTAGGTAACCGGGCCAACAATTTAGAAGAAATAAAAGAGGAAGCTAAATTCCTAGAAAAAGACATTAAACGACTGAACCTCACAGAACCTAACCCACCACAACAACAAAATCTGTATAACAGAAACTATCAAGGGGGACCCTCCAATGCAAATAGGAACGTTCCCCCCCCCCCCCCCCCCCAAACATGAGAAATAACAAACAACTATTGGTGTGTAGTTTCTGTGGGAAAAGGGGACACCTTGAATGGGATTGCTATGCAAAGGGAAACCAAACCTTTTGCACCAAGTGCAACACTTACGGGCATATCAGAAATAGTTGTCAAGGCCCGCAACAGCAAGTAAGGGTGTTAAATGATCTAAATTCAGCAATAAATCCTCGCGTTTTATTTTGCCAATTCTGCAAAACTACTGACCACTACACAGACATTTGCGTTCGAAAATACAAAGCCGAACCAAAGAATAAGTATCTGAAGAAGCGAAAGAAAGGACAAAATTTTTTTATGAGTGGAGATAAACATATAGCTGTCGTCTTGTCTGCATAAGAACACGAAATTCAATGTGTATGTGAGACAAGATGTCGGAATTGAGAGAAACATCATATGGGGGGTTGCCAGATGAACATTTGGCAAATTATAAATTTAAAAAATATTGAATCTAAATTCATGCTAAAAAAATTTAAATAATTTAACCAAGGCATAAATTAATATGTGATTTTCCACACCACCTTCAGCTAAATTCTCACTTCTTCATGCAGCAACCATAACTAATTTAATAAAAATCTATTGCTTGGCTTTTAATTTTATAACAAGTTTCAACAATATGTTTATTAAATGAATTAGTTTATAGTTCTATGAAGCTCTTACTCAATTTTTAGAAAAATCGCACATTTCAGAATTCAATAATTTAAAACAAAATGTGTTATTTGGATATCTTAAATGTCAGTAGTAGACAATGAAACCACAGGACAAGCATTTTTCCGAAGACGATTTGCGGAACAAAACATTTTTTCGTGGAAATGAAGTTCGCAAACACGATCAATGCTAGGGCCTTTTATGTTTATCAAATCTTGCCGATTTATCGAAGTTAGCCAAATTTTTTTCCTAAGATAAATTGAAGGATTTATTTCAACCCTAATCCGTATTTTGTGTCAATTTGACACAATTTTCGAATTCAAACCACTTATTTCTTTGTTTTTTTTTTTTATTAAATTGATCTGAGATCGCAAGGTAAAAATCGTATATGAATTTTTAATTTTTCTAATTGGCTTTACCGTTAGGTGTCACATGGTCGCTGTACAAAAAATTCCCTTAATCTGTAGTTCATGTGTTAAATTGACACAATGGTAAAAACTTAAACATTACGCTGCGCCAACAAGATGTTTCATGCACATTTTTTTATTTGAATACCATTTCATATCAACAGAAATACAATTTGCCATTGTTTCCAAAAAAAAAAAAATCTAATTCCAATGTCCACAGTGTACGATGTGATAAATGTGTAAAATCTACTTGTCCATCTGACCGTTTCACAATTTGTGAAGAATGTGGAACCAACATTCAATTTTCTTGATTCCTTTTTTATGTAATTTTGTATGTTATTAATAAGAACAAATTATTTTTTTTTTTTTGCTTTTCTCAATAAAAAAAATAATGACCAATCGAGAAAACTTAATTTTGTTACAATTAACACTAAAAATATGGGATTTTCTGGTATTGAGTCAATTTGACACATGAAATACTTTTAAGTAACTTTAAATGAGATACGGATGAGGGTTAAAGGAACATTATATTTTAGAAACCGAAATTATCAAATTTCATGTATTTAAAATAAAGCACAATAGTAAGGAATTGCCTTTTAAATTGTCGCGCTTAATTTCAACTACAAAAGAAAACACCTGGCAATACTACTCAAATACCGCTTTGACAGTTCAAAACAAACTTCGGTGTCGCGGAAATTTTAATAAATTTTATCGGTAAATATCTCGATTCCAAAACATAAAATTGTGATTTCACGTTGCGACGTATTTCAATTTGATGTAAGTGTTGTTTTTTTCGCCAAGTGTTGTTTTTTTATTGGCAATTTTAGAAGAAAACCAAAAAATTTTTTGGTCTTTCCATCGGTATCGGAAGCCTGAAAAATTTTCTTTCTGGGTTTTTCTTGTTATTATATAAACATTCGGTGACAATGCACTTCAAAAATTTTATTCGTGCCATTATTATTCAGTGCGGAAACCTATTTTGACTCAGTGAAAAACATACGAAAAATGATTTGTTCAATGCTTCAACAAATGGGGCCGGCCGCATTATGTTTGTGTTTGTGATGAGAGAAAATTTCGTGTTAAGGTGAGCCAATAAGCTGCTGTTTATGTCACAGCAATTTAAGAAAAAAAACAGCTTAACGCAGCTTTTTAATAAAAATTTCATTTAAAAATGACTCGTGGACCTTCTTTGCTTATAGTTCGGTTACTAAATACAGTTTTTATGTAAAAAAAAATGTGATTTTCGAATTTTTATCTCAAAATATTCGGTCATTTGGATCACCCTCTCACATTGCATAAACTCCATGATTTTTTGTTTTTTTGCAGAGACCATTTAAGTGTGCATGACAGAAAGAGAGTTACCTTTTGCTTGCACATTTAAAACGTTTTTTTCTATATCGCATATGCTTACTCTAACGTGGGTTATGAGAATTTCGGTTTCTTTCGCTTCTTCAGATACTTATTCTTTGGCCGAACTCGAAGAACAGGGAAACGGAAGCAGGCAGTCCGGAAGCACGACGGTTACTGCCAGTCCGAACACCCCAACAATGTAACGTGCAACCCCCCATTTCTCCCCCCTAACAAGGACGCTGACCGCTCTAAACAAGAAATCGACTTTTTAGGAAAATATACTATAAAATTAAATATGGACATAGCAAAATTCCCGAACCTGATAATGATGGTGGACACTGGGTCCGACTGTAACTTACTAAAACTCAGCCGTTTAAGAGAAATAGTAACAATTAACACAAAAGAAACCATAACGATAGGAGGCATTTTTGGTTCAATGAACCATTCTATCGGTACTTGTACCGCTGCTATCGAAATAGGCAGTCGCAAGTACGATTGTAAATTTCATATCATCCATGATACAGACTCTATACCTTCAGACGGTATACTAGGTATACCCTTCTTGAAGGAAAAAGCAGTAAGCGACTGCGTAAAGAACAAACTTACAGTCACCACGAGTTCCGCAACCTCAGTCGCACCCACAAGTATCCCACTAAAGCAGCCCCTACAGAAAACTCTTTTCGGCCATGTAAACCTAAAGTTAAAAACTCCTGACGATGTTTTGAAGAACTATAAAATTAACGGAATACCCCCATCGGGCCATGTATTGAACATGGGGAGTGAAAGTCTCTATTTTAAAAAACGAACAGAAAACATAACTGAAGATATGAAAGACAAAATACAAACATTAGAAACCGCCATTTCAGCATCAAAGCACGCCTTAAATTTACTAAAGAAAAAAAAGGAAAGTACCAGAGAAACATTCAAAACCTTTAGGTCTTCGCCGCTGGTAAAAACCAAAACAACCCCTGAACCCAACTCCCTGCCCCTAATAAACCCAAATTCTCTATCCCTGAAAACTGCAATGAATACTTCACTGCAAGTAAAGAAAATAAAAATAATTGAAAATCAAGTAATTATAAATAAAGAAGTAAAAGATTATAATGATTATACAAGAAGAAAAATAGCCCCTGAATATATGCCCCTGCTAGCTTGTAAGTCTCTGCCCCTGATACCCCCGTCTCTGCCCCTGATACCCCCGTCTCTGCCCCTGACACCCCCGTCTCTGCCCCTGACACCCCCGTCTCTGCCCCTGTTACCCCAATCTCTGCCCCTGTTACCCCAGTCTCTGCCCCTAATACCCCCGTCTCTGCCCCCGATAGCTTGTAAGGCTCTATCCCCGATAACCCCTAACTCCATTATCCCGATAGACAACCCTCGAAGGGCACTGTCTATTACCGAGGAGAAGAAAACAAGGTCAATCCAACCTCGCATGGGGATTGACCAAGTAAACTCTCCACACACCCTTAAGTCCCTGTCCCTCATAACCACTAACTCCCTTCCCCCGATAGACAACCCTCGAAAGGCACTGTCTATCACTGAGGAGAAGAAAACAAGGTCAATCCAACCTCGCATGGGGATTGACCAACCAAGCTCTCCACACAATACCCACCACCTTCCCCAAAAGTTAGGACCTAGAACCGAAAAAATTGTAATGGTACCCATGAATACTGATGAAGAAATGGTGTGTATTAAAAAAGAAATTCTACCCGGTGTGTTTTCTAGTAACACCGTAGTTAGGCCACAAGATGGACACGCATATGTTGCGGTAATAAACGTCACGATGAAACAAATCACCCTCTCCCTTACGACCCTACTGTTGAATCACTCACCCCCTAAAACAATGCCCCTTATACAACCCCCACCTAAACCACCTCCCTCGATAAACCCAACCCCTCATTCTCCACTAAAAATAATGAACCCCGGCATCGTAATGAATATCCAACAGACTTACATGTAAATTGATGGCGGACGGACCCTTCTACCTGTTCTCCGAAGTAAACAACCTGACAAGGAGGGACTCAGTAACAGGAAACGCAACGGAAGAAGTATAAGATTTTCAAATAAAAGAAAATTAATAAAAAATAATTTTTTTTTTTGATATGTTATAACAACTAACAAGAAACAAAAATATTTAATCGCACTTACACTAATTAAAGTCTCTAATTCCAGAACTGCACATAGCCAATTCTACATCAACCAAAACTAGTACGCCAGCATTTCATTCACCGTAAGAACATGGAGCCACCAAGCTCGCAATAAGAAGGCCAAAAGGGGCATTGCTACATCATAGGACACAAACAACATTTGATATTTTTACAACCGTATCCTGGCAACACCGTCGACAAGCCTCAGGGATACCAAAAAAAACGCCCAACACCAGATGAACTCTCCAACGAGGTCGAAGAACCAACTTATAGAGACCTCAGACTTACTACAAGGCGAATTTGGCGCACTGGAATAACTAGCTGTTTGAACCAATTTGGTTTAAACCATTTCCCAAACTAAGCCGAATATAAATTTTTTTTAATTCTCCCAAAATATTAATATTGTTATAGCATTAAGCCAGTTCTTTTCATCAGATACATATATTCTCCAAAATACTATTGTTAGTAGCAGTAAGTTTTTTATTATTTTATGATTATATGATTAAATGACTCAGATAAAATATAGTGAAACAAAACACTTTTAATTTTGGCATTAAAACATAGAAGTAAATTTTAAATAACGTAGAACGATATCTAACCCTGTAACGAAATTAGAACATTAATAAGCATGAATAGAAATTTTAAATGATGTAACTCCGCAAAATTTATATTAGTGTTATATTTGATTTTTTAATTTAACGTAGAAGATAAAACGAAACAATATACATATGTATGTATATATGTGTATATGTAGGTATGTGCATGTGTATATGCATATATATTATAAATTAAGAATAATAGAATTGCGTGTACTCAACTGAAGCACGAATCGTCGCTTAAAGATTCTAATTGATCAACTACCACGGGTTAAACTTCAAATACCGATCTTTATAATCTCACTAGCAAGTGTGCGGGGGCCGGGATCAGGATAAACCATGAGAACATATATATTGTTTGTCTGTCCGTTAATACCTTCTTAGGAAATCTCAGAGGCAGATTGGTACACCAATTTGGCCAGTAATTCGAGCGGTGCTCCGTTAACACTATTTTTTTTTATTAAAAAAAAAAAAAAAAAAAAAATATATAATACATAGTATATATATAAAAAAAAAGGGGGAAGCAGATAGTTACCTGAGCCGCCCCTGACCGATAACATAGTGAGCCGTTCACCACCTATGAAAGGGTTTCCCGCCCATAATGAGGAATAAATATAATTTATAAAATAATAAAGGGATGAATTGAGCATCATTCACGGTACAGCATGGCGAGCATCACGGACTACTGCCCTCAGTTTCGCGAACCAATATACCTATATATAAAAAAAAAAAAAAAAAAAAATAGCGCTAACGGGCGACAGTCCCTTTAAAAAAAAAAAAAAAAAAAAAAAAAAAAAAAAAAAAAAAAATTTTTTTATCATATGGTTATCCTAACATCTCCCGCACACATTGCGCTAAATTGACCGAATTCAAACCCAATGTTGCGTCTAAGGACTTCACAGTGGCAGTTAGTATCCTTCGTTAACGGATACTAACTTCTTCGAGGGGGGAGTGATGTGACGGCCCTGGCCGTCACCCCCTTATTATCATACGCCCGGCCCTGACCGTCGGGAATGCAATATGCTTATTTAGCATAAGCGTTTCCGTCGGTCAAAAGCGAAACCCGACGCCGCTAGCATCGTAAGCAATAAAATGCTTACGATGCACACAAGTGGCTGTTCACGGGTTGGGCGAGTGATAGCGAAACGCGCTGACACTGTGAATTCCTTCGACCAACGCCAGCAGCTCAAAGGGCTGCTGGAAGCATAATTGGGAATGGAGATTCATTCGTAAATTTATATTCGTTGAGTGATCTTCTCGAGTAAATTAGTGAATTGCATCAACTAAGTAAAGCCTACTTGATTAAAATTAGTGAATTGTATCAACTAAGTAAAGCCTACTTGATTAAAATTAGTGAATTGTATCAACTAAGTAAAGCCTACTTGATTAAAATTAGTGAATTGTATCAACTAAGTAAAGCCTACTTGATTAAAATTAGTGAATTGTATCAACTAAGTAAAGCCTACTTGATTTAAATTAGTGAATTGTATCAGTAGATTTAGTGCACTCGTTATTTAATTAATAAACAAGTTAACCCATAAACAAGTTATTTCATTCTACCACGACACGTTGCACTAGACGGTAGGCGAGACAAAGGTTCGAACGAGGTGTGTAAAACTTTTTCCCCCATGCAGGAGATTTAATATTTTTAGTATTTTTTAGTAACATAGGAATATATTTGTTATTCGTTTGGTCAAGAAAAACAGTTTTTAAATAGTTTTTTCGTGGCTTTAAAAGAATTAAAAGCGTTTTAGAATCACAACTAATTTAAATTGTTTTTGGTTTTGATTAAAAAAGGAGTACTTTTCGATAATAAACGACATCTTTTACATAAAGGTTTTTCGCTTATACATACACATACATTCGTTCGATTTGTTTATTATAAGGAATACTTTCAGGTAATAAACAAATAATTTAATTTCATTAAAGTCTTTTATTATAAGAAATACTGTGGTGAGGAGGTATTTTCATGTTTAAATAAGAATTATGTACTTTGCACCCTCGGTTAACTTGGGTTCATCGTACGAATAATGAAAAACATGAATATGCGAACTTCCGCATGTCTTCAAAGTTCAATAAATTAATAATAATTGTAATTAATGTAAGTTAAGCAATTATAAAAGTAGTGACCCAAATCTTAAGCTGATATAGCTTGGTCACCAAATAATTGTTATTTCCCAATAACTAAAAGATTTAATGTCAAACCAGAACATTGGACTTTGTAATGGTAATCGATCGGTGATCGAGTCAGTCAGTTAACAAGAGAGTTCTGATTTGATCACGGAAGTAGTCGGACGTTCTATTTTAGTAAATTATTAATTTTAATAAGTTAATCGAAAAAATTGTAATTCCTATTAGAAAAGTGTTACTTAAATAAATTAAAAGTAAAATTTATACAGTGTTTTATTATGTGTAAAGTGTATATGTCCACTCGGCGTGTTTAGGGAAAACACAACACGACAATACTTTCCGATAATAAACGATACTTTTTACATAAAACTAAAACTAAAATTCTAGTTATTCATTAAGTTTATTGTCAACCAATTAAATTCCGTAAAAAAAAAGGAAAAAAAATACGAAAAATTTCTCAAGAAAACTACAATTAACATAAAAAATATGAAGACCTCCAGGAATCGAACTTTGGCCAGAAAACTACAATCAATATAAAAAATAGCGGGAAAAAAAAATTTCGAGTGTCACGGCAGAAATTCTGAAAACAAAATCAATAGCGTCCACCGCGTGTGCCGAAAGTTTAGTGAAGTACCAGGGCAAAGAACTTTTTAAGGCCCTTATATAACACCTTTTCCTGTCGGGTGAAATTTCTGCGGGGTGCGTGGTGTTGCAGCGATTAACATCTGGCTGCTTAAGGCTTTTGTACTGAGCATCCGTTAACCGTTTCCGGCTCTTTTATATCCTCGTAGGCTCCACTTAGGTATTGTTTGTGTTCCAATTGTCGTTTTGTGTTCTTTGTTGGACCGATGCGGGTAAGTCCAAATTTAAAAATTGAATTTTGCAATGTTCGCGGAATTATGGTGTTTTTCGTCAAAGGGGTATCGCAATTTATATCCACAACGATGTGCCTTACGTACTTCTTCCTAATTTTGGAAAATGCGCTAATTCAGAATTTAATTTCAACTCCATATGCGCAAACACATCTACCTTTGTTTCATTTACCGAAGCCCTAATTGTTCCACCGAGAACACCTTGGTCGAGTTGGGCAAATTGTCTGACTCCATCGATGCAATTACTGCATCAAATCCTGATGCTGAAATTGTTGTTGCGGATGATTTCAACGTCCATAACTATAAGTGGCTTCCTTTCTCATGTCATGAGCCTGATCCTGTTGGTTTGCACGCGGATCTCTTCGCCGAATCAAACTTGTTGACGCAAAGCGTAGACAAACCTACGAGAATTCCAGATATTGCAGGACATAACTCATATCTGTTGGATTAGTTTTTAACTACAAATCTGTTCATTGTCTGATTAGTTGTTCATTTTCCACCACAAGGCCTCCTAAAAATACAACTAAAGCCCCGCGTAGGACTGTTTGGTATTTTAAAAAAGCTTATTATTTCAGGGAAGGTGACGCTGACGTTGCGATTGCAAGGATCACGAACGTACTCACACTTGGTATGAAGTCCTACATACCGTGCAGTTCGAATCGGGCGAAGTGTGAATCCAACACCTGGTTCACAGAAGAAATCCGCTCTGTCAGGCCCGTAACACCTCCAAGTCTGTGTTATGAGTTCGACCAAAAGATGAAGCGTAAGATCTTGAACTGCCCGAAGGGGCAAACATTTTTTTGATCAATGGTGAAAGCTATAAAAACAATTTCACAAAATCTTCAACACCTCCACTAATTTGTGATAATGAAGTGGTTGTCGATCTCGTTGGCAAGGCGAATGTTTTAGCCGCGAAATTCTCACCGAACTCGAGTCTCCCGGAATCTAAGAAATTACCTGATTATTACCTGCTTTCCAGAAATTCTGCAGGAGATCGACGTGAACAAATCCACAGGACCGAATGGCATTCCCCATGATTTGAAAAAATGTGCCGTCGCTTTAGCTGAACCTCTTCGCTCCCTATTGTAGCTCATCTTCTGCAAGGAGATCTATCCCTCTTTCTGGAAAGCAGGTAATAATCAGCCCATTCCCAAAAAAGGTGACAAATGCGACCCCTCAAATTATATACCTATAGATCTGACTTATGTGCTTGCTAAGGTAATGGAAACTTTGATCAATAGAAAAATCACAAACTTTTTAGAGACCAATAACATAATCCACGATCGTCAATATGGCTGTCGTGCGCGCTTTGGTTTGCTCGTTTGGTTTGCTTGACCAAGCGTTGGAATAAAAGTGTCGACCGTGTTTGGCATAACGCTTTGCTGACAAAGATAAGAGTTATCTGTCTAAAGCCTGCTATCTGCTGGATGGATTCAAGTCTGATTTCTTCAAAATTAACTCTGGTGTCCCTCAAGGCTCAGTTCTAGCTCCTACGCTTTTCTTAATATTTATCAATGATCTACTGTCTCTCACTCTCAATTCGCTTTTTTGTTTGGCTGATGATAGGTCCCTTGATGCCTCTTACCATTTCAGCTCATCTGCAGAATCAAATGCCATTGCAGTTCGATCGAAACGCAGTGAGCAAATCAGATCTTTGAATTATGATTTAAACACAATTCTGGCTTGGGGCAGAATCAACCGTGTGGAATTCAACGCATCTAAAAGGCAATCAATGCTGTTGTAGATGAAATGCGAAAAATCTCTCGAAACGGTTAAATTTATGAACGAGTCCATTAATGACTTTAAAAATATCAGAATACTGAACATCAAAATAAACGAGAAGCTTCAATGGAGCGATCATATTTTCAAAATAGCAAAGGAAGCATCGCAGTGCCTAGGCTTTCTGGGACACAGCAAAAAATATTTCACACTTCAAGACCTACATTCGTCCGAGACTTGAGTACAATTCGAACATTTGGGCTGGAGCCCCAAAAACTCTCTGCAACTGCTGGACCGAATTCAAAAACGTACGATCCGACAGATTGGAGACAAATCTTTGACAGATTCATTACCGTGTCTCGAGCATCGTCGCTCTGTTGGGGTACTCAGCATATTTTATTTATTTATATTCTATAGATATTTCCATGGGAAATGTTCAACCAAAATTTCCCAATTTATTCTTCCACGTTATGTTTTCCCTAGAGCCTTTCCGATAATAAGCAAATAATATAATTTCATTTAAGTCGTTTATTATAAGGGATTCTTTCCGATAATAAACGATTTATTTTACATACCACATTTTATCATTCACACATACACATCCTTTATAATGTTATTCCTATTACTATTCATCAGTCTTGTAAAATTAGCATAATTATTGTTTTTATACTGATTAGGGAAAATTGGTTTTAATAAATTGTTAATTTCTTTATAAATTTATATCATTGTTTTTTTCGCCAATTTTTAAAAATCCACTATTTTTCATTTCAAGCTTTGGTTTTGGGCAAAACAGTAAGCGATCCTTTTTCCATCGCTTGTCAAACTGATTTAATAAAAAAGAAAGTTTGACGCAATTGAGATACAACCTTCAATGTTAGCACAAAAGTTTCTCTTTTAAACCTCGCCAACCAGGTGAAGACAACTTTTAACATGTCGCCCTCAATTCACACCCCTGTCATACCAATCAACCGTTTTAATACTCTTTTTGGGCTAACGTTCAGTTTAGCCCCAATGACACTATATACTTAATTTGTATATGGTGGGTTACAGCCGCCACTATGCTCCTCCCCTTTTCAAGTTTTCAAGCCCCCTCAAAGTTTGCACGAAACTTTTTTTGTAGGTGGTAGAAAGGCATGTGAGTATCTTAATCCTTCGATTCACACCCCCCGGGAAAAAGTTAAATTCTTGCAGCAAGGGGACGGTAAAATATTTGTCCTAAAAAATTATTCGTTCTTGTTATAGAATGAAAAGAATTACTGCAATATCTCACTCCGTTCTCAAACTACATCAGACAGAATAAGGACACTTCCGAGCAAATAATCGAAAAATCAAATACAGAAACTGCAGAATATATTGTATAGAATGATTTAAAAAATTGGCAAGAATCGTGCTCAAAAAATATAAAAACTCACACAAAAATGCGTTTTTATCTATACAAGTTTTGGCTCGTGCGCTTGATACCGCCGTGGTACCGCTAGTCCTATCTTTAAAATACCAACAGAAAACAAACACTTGAAATTTTTTGACGTCGAATGTATACTTGTATTAGCTCAAATTAAGAGCTGCCGTGTCTAGTATTCTTTGAAAAAACAACAAAAAAAATTGTCAGCAAAAGGACGGGAGGCAAATCAATTGAGAGGAAGCTTCTAAAACGTAAATAAATATAGCTTTCAGGCCTTTCAAAATATGCAATCAGTTCTGAAGTGTAACAATTATAGGAGAGAGCGAACTGAAAAAACATGGTTGTATATAGGTTCCTCAGGTTGCCAAGTAATGACCAAAAATCGCTTTATATAAAAATTTCGAAGACTGATTTTCACGAAACGATTCCTTTCCAGAATAAAGGACAAGATACTTTTTATTGACTCCACCCTCTCTTTCGATACCTCTCCCTTATATATCTTGAGCCACTGATGATATTCGGATCCGGGTTTCGCTTACTAATATCCCCCAGGCTCTGTATAGCCCCTATCATGCTATTTCCTGCAATTTTGAAATTATTTAGATCAGGTTCTCACTATTATAAAGCTCAGCCCTCAATTTTCTACGATGGAAGAAAAGCTCAGATAATTCCAAGGAGCCTCCCTTTCCTAGTCACTCTTATGCATGAATTTTTTAAATATGATAATTAACCAATTTTTTGGGTGAAGATATAAAAGTTGAATTTTTGTAACTTCTAAACGGCAGACACTTAAAAAAGGTTATTTATTAGATGAACTTTTCTATAAAAAAATTTCTGACCATTATCCCTCTCCCCTTTATTTTTCAAAATTCAATTTGATGACAAAAAGTAAAGTGTTGAATTTTTTAAACAAAATTTAGGGGTAAATGCATTCTTTATTTTTAAAATGTTTTTTGAAGCAATCGAATACAAGAAAAAAAATTAAAAATAACTTCGCCTAGGACTGTCACAAGCCTGGTTGGAAAAGGAGGAGGGTAGCTACGAGGTAAGCCAGTTCAGGATATATTCTGACCGTTTTGCTGGATCGACTTTATGTCCAGACAGTAGACCAGGATTGCAAATGCTGGACTTAGCAAGTTCCTTCGGAAGCCAACAGGGTGTGCAGGAGATGAGATGGATAGGAAGTGATGTTTTACAGAAGCGGAGGTATGATCTCTATTATAACGGCCATTCAAAACACCACATGCTCGGAGTAGGCTTTCTAGTCGTCAACAGAATGGTGTCAACTAATACCGGATTTGAAGCTGTATCTTCTAGACTATGCACTCTACGCGTTCGAGGCGAGTTCCATAATAAAGGGTGTTTTTTTTTAAGCCCGATAGAACTTCAAATTTTAAAAAGTAACACAAAAAATTAAATTTTAATCAAATTTTTTTTATTTATTCGAAAGATTAATTCATGGTTTTAACCAGGGATTGAAAAAGCAAAGCAAATCAGCAAACAGCAAGCTAAAATTTGCTTTGCTTTGCTGTGACGGAGAAATGCTGTGCTTAAAAAATGCTGTGCTTATTTTCAGTGCTGTGCTGAGAATCGAAAATTTTTATTGCTTTGCTTTGCTTTTTGTAGTTCGTTCTGCTGTGCTTAAGCAGTGCTGAAATTTGCTTAAGCAAAATTTAAGCAGTGGTGAAATTTGCTTAGAAATGCTGTGCTTAAGCAGTGCTGGAATTTGCTTAAGCAATGCTGATTTGCTTTCCTTTGTGTTTCTTATACAGGAATATCGATTTCTTTTTTTGGAAAATAGTACGGAGCAAAATAAAATTAGGGAGGAAATTCCTGAACAGCACATGACTTTCTTATACAAAAAAAAAATTTTTTTTTGAGGAAAATAGTACGGAGCAAAATAAAATTAGGGAGGAAATTCCTGAACAGCACATGACTTTCTTATACGAAAAAAAAATTTTTTTTGTATAAGAAAGTCGTGTGCTGTTCAGGAATTTCCTCCCTAATTTTATTTTGCTCCGTACTATTTTCCTCAAAAAAAATTTTTTTTTCGTATAAGAAAGTCATGTGCTGTTCAGGAATTTCCTCCCTAATTTTATTTTGCTCCGTACTATTTTCCTCAAAAAAAATTTTTTTTTCGTATAAGAAAGTCATTTGTTGTTCAGGAATTTCCTCCCTAATTTTATTTTGCTCCGTACTATTTTCCTCAAAAAAAAATTTTTTTTTCGTATAAGAAAGTCATTTGTTGTTCAGGAATTTCCTCCCTAATTTTATTTTGCTCCGTACTATTTTCCTCAAAAAAAATTTTTTTTCGTATAAGAAAGTCATGTGCTGTTCAGGAATTTCCTCCCTAATTTTATTTTGCTCCGTACTATTTTCCTCAAAAAAAAATTTTTTTTTTGTATAAGAAAGTCATGTGCTGTTCAGGAATTTCCTCCCTAATTTTATTTTGCTCCGTACTATTTTCCAAAAAAAAGAAATCGATATTCCTGTATAAGAAACACAAAGGAAAGCAAATCAGCATTGCTTAAGCAAATTTCAGCACTGCTTAAGCACAGCATTTCTAAGCAAATTTCACCACTGCTTAAATTTTGCTTAAGCAAATTTCAGCACAGCATTTCCCACTTGATTGCTTCGACGAAGCATTTTTTTGCTTTGCTGGTGCTTAATGCTCCTGAAGTGCTTTGCTTTAAGCAAAGCCATTTACGTTTAATTCAGCACAGCAAAGCATCAGCATCAGCACGAGAATTAAGCAAAGCAATTTAAACCCTGGTTTTAACATTTCAAAATGATTTCGGGCATATGGCCACCGCGGCTGTTCTTGACGAAGCGCATTCTGGACGTCCAATTTTGGGCCACTTTCTAAAGCACTGCTGACCGTATGTCACGAATAATATGAACAATGTTGGCCTCCAAGGCGTCAATTGTTGCTGGTTTATCAGCATAAACCAGTGACTTCACGTAGCCCCACAGGAAATAATCGAGAGTTGTCAAATCGCACGATCTTGGAGGCCAATTAACAGGACCATTTCTTGAGATGATGTTTTCATCGAACGTTTCCCTCAATAAAGCGATTGTATCGTTAGCTATATGGCATGTAACGCCATTCTGTTGAAACCACAAGTCAGCTACACCAATATCTTGAATTTTTGGCAACAAAAATTCATTGATCATTGCTCTGTAGCGAGCTCCATTGACAGTAACACGCACTCCTTCCGCATTTTTAAAGAAATACGGTCCGATGAGGCTACTGCAGCAATATTCTCATTACTACGGGCTGTACGCACTCTGGTTGATGGATGAATGTCTAATAGTGTAAAATTAGTTCGAAATTTGGTGATGGTTTCACGAATAGTGCGTTCAGTGGGACGATTATGACGACCAAAATGTGGACGAAGAGCTCTATAACAATTCCTAACTGAGCACTGATTTTGGAAATGAATTTCCACAATCAGTAAACTTTGTTCACACGTAAGTCTATTCATGATGATTTGCCAGAGTATACTGATCATAAATGTCAAAAAGTGAGCGCAGTATAACAGCTCGTTTGACAGTTAACCATTTCGTAAGTTCTATCTAAGCAAAAAAACATAACAAAAGCTATAATTGCCAATCTGGCAATTATTAAAAACCCGTATGGTGATATTCGTATCAAAATTCGAACAGTTGTACCAAAATTCCACTTTGAAGTCAAACTTTCCAATAAGATTTTTTAAAATTTATTCCAATCGGATTTTGATGTATGGGAGTTTTATGTAGAATCATATCCTAAATAACTTTTGTTCTTGCACTTTTTTGATAAGATGCACCGTTTTTGAGATATTCACAAAAAACGTTTTCGTTCGTATGGGGGGTACCCCCCTAATGGTCCATTTTTGCCCATTAACAAACTTAGCCTCGCATTTTACGAAAAACGGACCTGCGCAAAATTTCAAGTCTGTAGCTCAATCCGTGCGCCCGCAATCCGCGCCACAGACAAACGGACAGACAGACAGACAGACAGACGGACGGACGGACGGACGGACGGACATGCAGAAATTAATTATTTTTATCATTCTAAACACACAGATGGTGTCAGGCTTACACAAGTAAATTCTATGAAGGACTTGGGAGTTATATTTGACTCGAAAATGAAATTTAATCTTCACTACGCAGAGATTTGCCGTAGGGGTAGTAGGCTTTCCGGTTTCATTCTAAGACTATCAAAAAAATTTCAAAATCTTAATGCTTGCATACTTCTTTTTATACCCGTATGGTGAAACCAAAGGGTATATTAACTTTGCTTTACCGTTTGTAACGCCAAGATCCCGTCATCACACACAAAAATGAATTACACCAGTGTGTTTAGAATGATAAAAAAAATTGAATTTTCCATGTCCGTCCGTCTGTCCGTCCGTCCGTCCGTCTGTCCGTCCGTCCGTCTGTCCGTCTGTCCGTCTGTCTGTCTGTCTGTGGCGCGGATTGCGGGCGTACGGATTGAGCTAGAGACTTGAAATTTTGCGCAGATTCGTTTTTCGTAAAATGCGAGGCTAAGTTCGTTAATGGGCAAAAATAGACCATTAGGGGGGGTACCCCCCATACGAACGAAAACGTTTTTTGCGAATATCTCAAAAACGGTAAATGTTATCAAAAAAGTTCAAGAACAAAAGTTATTTAGGATATGATTCTACATAAAACTCCCATACATCAAAATCCGATTGGAATAAGTTTTAAAAAATCTTATTGGAAAGTTTGCCTTCAAAGTGGAATTTTGATACAACTGTTCGAATTTTGATACGAATATCACCATACGGGTCTTGAATAATTGCCAGATTGGCAATTATAGCTTTTGTTATGTTTAAGTCTTTAGTTTGGAGTATACTGGAATACTGTTCAGTGGTTTGGTCGCCTCATTACAATTGTGATATCGCGCAGATTGAATCAATCCAAAGAAAATTCACACGCGGCCTATGCCGAAGATTTGGAGTGGTTTTTGAGTCTTACGAAAATCGCCTAACTATTTTAAATTTGCCTTCGCTGAAAGTCCGTAGAATTTACTTGGATGAGTGCTTTTTGTTTAAACTGGTGATGGGTCATACTATGTCATCCGATCTGTTAAATTCATTGTCTCCCCGCAATCTTACTCGCGTCTCGAGAAATGCTATTGTTTTTAATGTTCCTTATGCTTCTCATAACGTTTACTATCATTCTCCACTTCTCAGGTTACAGCGTAATCATGATACTTATGAATTTGGTTTTTTTCCCGCTTCAACACTGCAATCTTTTCAAAAACAACTTAAAAAATTATTATTTTAATATCTTAAACCACTTTTAGTTTTTTGCTGCAGTGTTATTGGATTATATCTGTACTGTAGTTATAAATAAATAAATAAATAAATAAACTGGTGTAATTCATTTTTGTGTGTGATGACGGGATCTTGGCGTTACAAACGGTAAGGCAAAGTTAGTATACCCTTTGGTTTCACCATACGGGTATAAAAAACACCCTTTATAAGCCTCATCAATGTTCTACAGAAGAGGTCTCCATCGAGGAGACGGAAGTCTTCTCCGAATATATGGAAAGGGTGTTTAACCCTTCCAAGGAGTGGCAATAGAGCTAGTAGCATCTAAGAACTTGGTCGTTGCTAGTACACGGTTTGCGCGAAAAGATATTCACAAAGCAGGCCCAGAAACAAGGCCACCTGGGTATCACTGGACGGAGTCACTCGCAACCAAATATACCACGTGTTGATAGACCGACGCCACTACTCGAGCCTGATGCCGATAACGACGTACCGCGAGGTCAATATCGACTCAGATCACTATCATGTTGGTGTAGTGGATCGAACAAGGATTACGGTACAGAAAAAGTCAAAGATTATGCAAGGAAATTAGGTGAGACTCAACACGGTTATTCTAAAGAACGAAACTGTCAGACAGAACTATGGCAGATCCCTCGAGGCCGCTCTCGTTCAAAACCTCGAAAAAGATGAGCCCGAAACCGAAAACACCTGGACGCGTATACGATATACAATTGTCATTGAGTCAGCCGAATCCATCTTAGGCTGCAGTCGTAGACCAGATCGGAACCAGTGGTTCGATGATAAATGCAAACTAGTAACTGAACAACATAATGCTGTATACCGAGCATTGCTGCAATCTAAACAAACGCGGGCAACCGTAGAAATATGAGGAGCTCAGAAGACAAGAAAAAAGAATTCAGAGACGTAAAAAAGAAGCCTAGGCAACAGCAATTGTCTGTGAAATAGAAAAGTGCAGAGAACAAGGACCGCACCAGACGCGAAAGTTCTACCAAATCATACGCAAGATGGGGCAATACACTCCTCGTTGCACTACTTGCACACAAAGAGGGAAATCTGGTTACCGATCTGGAAAGTATTCTGGAACGAGGGGAAGAGCACTTCAATGAATTGTTGAATGGTCAGCTTGATAAAGACATGGAGACCCCGTCATTGAATCAAACTGAGTCCGAGCTGCAGCCACCGAGCTTGAATGAAAGAGTTAATACGATCCGTCGACTTAAAAGCAATAAAACGGCCGGAATCGACGGGATTACAGCGGAGCTGATCAAGGATGGCGGCCTGGAATTACACCGAGCAATTCATAAGGTTATAGTGCGTGTGTGGGATGAGGAAACGATGTCAGACGAGTGGAAGAGAGGTATCATATGCCCCATACATAAAAAGGAGAGTGGCATGGAGTGCAACAATTATATGGGTATTACGTACGTTGTTGAGTACCCCCTATAAGATACTCTCCTCTATCCTGCAATGGAGGATTTCTCCATTCGTGAATAAAACCGTTGGTTCATACCAATGCGGCTTTAAACCAGGAAAATCAACAACAGACCAGATTTCTACCCTTAGGCAGGCGATAGAAAAATGAGAGAATTCGGCATCCCAAATAAATTGATAAGACTGTGTAGGATGACCATGACCAATATACCAAGTCAGGTGAGAGTGGCCGGATCACTGTCCCGCCCAATTACCATCCAAAACATGCTCCGACAAGGGGATGATTTGGCCTACATCCTCTGCAAATTGTCATTGGAGAAGGTGATCTGCGAGTCGGAAATTGCGACAAGAGGAACTATCTTGTACATGTCGCAGACCCTACAAGTCGTAGACGGCATTGACATCATGGGCAGATCAACTGGAGCTGTAGAAGAAGCTTTCAATCAGATTGGACGGGCGGCACACAATCTGGGGCTGCACATAAACGAAAGCAAAACTAAGTATATAGTGGCATCGTCAGCGTCAAATCAACCATCGGATATTGGTCAAAGTATACGGGTAGGAAATCACAACATTGAAGTTGCACGAAGCTTCAACTTCTGAAGATCCTGCCAGTCCTCATGTATTCCTATAAAACTTGGGTACTAAGCAAAAATAATTGCGACCTCTTGTCCGCGTTTGAGAGGAAGATACTCAGAAGGATCTTTGGCCCCATACATGGACGCGAAGGGAATTGGAATGCAAAACTGCAAGACATCGGCACGTGAGCGGGACCTCTGGCGAGAGACATTGCGGCAGGCCAAGACCGGAAACCGGTTGTAGTGTCTAGAGAGAGAGAGAGGGAGATTTTTAACTCAGCTGAGAGTTTTCAGAGTAGCATTTCAGAATGTGCATCAACATTTCCAAAAAACCTACAAAATTTTTGCCTACAAAATTCAACATTAAAACACTGTGTAAGTCAAAATATAATCTTTTGGCATGAAGCCGATAATGTGTAGAGTCCCTCGATTTTCGATCCCGCCAAATTTCGTAAGCTCATGCGTTTGCTTATTTTTAGGGATACGTCCTATTATAACAGATGCCTGACAAAGTTTGAAATAAATCCAATGTTCTATGATTTAAAGAAACGTTCTAAACATTGTTTTTAAAAGAACTTAAGTGTCTCATACCAAAACGTCTTATAAAGTGGCATCATAAAGGTGGGTTTAGAAACACGAGCATTTTCATTTTTACTGGCAAAGTGAGTAAAATGCCAGATTTCTTATGACTTTTTCACCAAGTGGGAAAGGGACGGGAAACCACTCAGTAAAAATTTTACTGGAAATTTTGCTTGCATGTAGTGGTTTTACTATCCATAATTTTCGTCGACGATAGGAAAGTTATGGCAGTAAACAACAACCAACACATTGGACTTCCCCGCCCTGCCAGCAAAATGTTACCCCTGAATTATGGTGAATTATGGCAGCCAGCAAAAGTAAGGTTAAGTTCGATGTTTATTTGAAAGCTACGCATTTTAAATGGAAACGGGAGGTGATAATAATTATGTTATTAATTATAACATCACACAAAATGATTTTGTTAGGTGAAATTGAAGTGCTAACAAACGTATTGCTGCGAGAAGGTGATGTGCAGTGACAGTTCGCCATAAAGTGGAAGGGAAAGTACGTGTGAGACACTGATGTGATCGACTTTTTGCGCACGTAAATTTGAATTTCGCTATCCCACTCACTTTGCCAGTAAAAATGAAAATGCTCGTGTTTCTAAACCCACCTTAAAACGACGGACGCCTGGAGTGAGAAAAATCTAGAATAAAACGCAGTAAGCTAATTTAATGATACTTGCCTTCATTGGAATACCCGTTACAGTTGTACTAGCTAATTTGTAGTGCAGTAGTATCAGATTAGTGAGTTTATTTGAAATCTCAGCGGCAAACACCGAATGCACTTCAGAAGATAAATATGATGAAATCTAAAAAAAAAATAAAAAAAATTATCTTTTGTCAAGTCAACATAATCACAGCCAAAACATTCCAGTTAAACAGTGTGCGAAGTTATTGATCCTCAAACTGCTTTACCAAAAAAAAGTGCTGAGATACTAAAAGGGGCTTAAGCCTGCAATGGCAGTTCATAAATAAGTTTTTAATAGTTATCAAAATCCGATAGCATATTTTTGGCTTGGCAGGTTTCTAGAAATAGAATTTGAAAAATTAAAGACATTATAATAACTAGGGCTGCCAAAAATATGCACTAAAAAAGGCGAAATATGCGCATATAATATGCACTAAAAACGGCAAAATATGCACTCAAATATGCACTTTAAAAACATTCAAAATCCGAAATATAGTATAATTTCACCCAAAATAGTGAACGGAACTTGTTTAAATGTGGTTAATTCGACTTTTGTGGAAAATAAAAAAATTGAAAAAATAATAGTCTGTGAAAAAATATTGACATTTTGACTGACAAAAAAAATTTTACTTGTTTCTAAATTGCAACTGTTAAATTTTAAGATATTTCGAAAAGATGTTCAATACTTCATATTGTCTATGGTATAATCGGGGTTAAAACTTGTAGAAAAATCTCAATTGTGGCTACCACAAAACTTTCTTCCACAAAATCTACGACCCTGCGCAATTTACGCTAGAGCCCTGTCGCGTTGTCAACCTAAGACGACCTCAAAATGTACAAAATTTGAGATAACTTGAGAACGGTAAAAGATATCGATTTACGGTAAAAGGTAAAAATGTGGAAAATTTTATTGCCTTTAATTCGTTTTTCAAAAGTCTTTTCGAAAAACTGTTAGTTTGCAAGTAATTCGCAAAAATATATTTTTTACATTTTGGTAAAAATATTTCAATAACGGTAAAAGATAATGGATAAATGTAAAAGACAAAATTGTGCAGAATGCCATTCTCATTAATTCATCTCATATATACAGTAAGCAAAAAACATTTTTTTTCGTGATAATGGAAAAAAACTATTTTTTTTGAAATAACGGTGTATCTCGATAACAGTTTGAGATATCGAGTTCTAGCAATAGACATAAGTGTAGGAATTTTTATTTTCTCCAGGTTTTGTCATACTTAACTTTACTAAAAATGCGTAGTTTCGGAGTAAATTGAGAAAAACCAATTCGCGATTTTTAAAAAGCCGCCATTTTGGTTACTTCCGGCTAAGGGATTTCCACCAAAAGTTGATAGGATCGTCCCATTCCAGGACCAAGTATGCCTATAAAATCTCATGGCTCTAGCTGTATTAGTTTTTAAGAAATCTTGTACACAGACTGACAGACAGAACGACATTTTTTTAATATGACTCCAATCGACTCAGGAGTGATCGGGAAATGTTTTTTAGGCAAAATAAAGAGGTCGAAATTTGTTATGAATACAATACTTTATTATACTTCGTAGAAGAAAGTAAAAACACATATTTATTTATTTTTGATATTTATTCTAGCTGAAACAGTCGAATTATAATTCGAAATGTACAAAAAAATTTGGTTGTTCATGAAAGTTGTAAAATATGCAACTAAATATGCATTATATGCATTTATATGCATTTATATGCAAATATGCACTAACGTGTCAAATATGCAAAATATGCAACAACAAGTGACCTTCATTCGCCTCTAAACTTATTGATTCGGATGAATAAAAAACTCCCGGAGCCGAAATCATAACGAGAAGAAATATGCAAATGCATATTTTTGGCAGCCCTAATAATAACCATTCATCTACAGATCGTTTATTTTAAGAACTTGGCAAGCTTGAAATATACTTAGTATATTATCATTGTTCCCTCTAATATCACTGTAGCAAAGAATTTGAAAACCTTTGCGGATTTGGCCCAGTTTTACATCTCAATTTTTTTTGGATCAGAAGTTGGCGTACTTTTTAACTAAAAGATTTTGGATGCGATTTATTTTTTTTTTTGTTTAAATCTAAAAAATTTCGTAAACAAATTTCTTGAATTTTACTTTTTATACCCGTATGGTGAAACCAAAGGGTATATTAACTTTGCCTTACCGTTTGTAACGCCAAGATCTCGTCATCGCACACAAAAATGAATTACACCAGTGTGTTTAGAATGATGAAAAAAGTTGAATTTAGCATGTCCGTCCGTCTGTCCGTCCGTTTGTCTGTCCGTCTGTCTGTCTGTCCGTCTGTCTGTCTGTCTGTGGCGCGGATTGCGGGCGCACGGATTGAGCTAAAGACTTGAAATTTTGCGCAGATTCGTTTTTCGTAAAATGTGAGGCTAAGTTCGTTAATGGGCAAAAATGGACCATTAGTGGGGGTACCCCCCATACGAACGAAAACGTTTTATGCGAATATCTCAAAAACGTTGCATCTTATCAAAAAAGTTCAAGAACAAAAGTTATTTAGGATATGATTCTACATAAAACTCTCATACATCAAAATCTGATTGGAATAAATTTTAAAAAATCTTATTGGAAAGTTTGACTTCAAAGTGGAATTTTGGTACAACTGTTCCAATTTTGATACGAATATCACCATACGGGTCTCCAATGATTGCCAGATTGGCAATTATAGCTTTTGTTATGTTTTGGAATGTTTTCTTCAAGAATTAAAGATTGACACATTCAAGAGTATGATTGCTCTAAATTGCGTATGTGTGATTATTCTACTATTTAACGATATATTTAACCCCTGCTAATTTTAAAAGGATCTGGACATTCAAAGTGAATTTTATAAAAATTTTATGTTCCTAAATTGAATGGAAATACCCCGGGACTTTGAGTTATAAATGTATTAAAAAGGTTTCTCGATCTAATTATTGAAAAATTTAGATTATTTCATATAATCTTTCTTGCGTTACAAACGGTAAGGCAAATCTAATATACCCTTTGGTTTCACCATACGGGTATAAAAATGAATACGGCGAGAAATTTCGTTTCAAAACTACTTACATTAAGTCATGAAAAATTTCATAGTAAAAACATAACAAAAGCTATAATTGCCAATCTGGCAATCATTGGAGACCCGTATGGTGATATTCGTATCAAAATTCGAACAGTTATACCAAAATTCCACTTTGAAGTCAAACTTTCCAATAAGATTTTTTAAAATTTGTTCCAATCGGATTTTGATGTATGGGAGTTTTATATAGAATCATATCCTAAATAACTTTTGTTCTTGCACTTTTTTGATAAGATGTACCGTTTTTGAGATATTCGCAAAAATCGTTTTCGTTCGTATGGGGGGTACCCCCCCTAATGGTCCATTTTTGCCCATTAACGAACTTAGCCTCGCATTTTACGAAAAACGGATCTGTGCAAAAATTCAAGCCTCTAGCTCAATCCGTGCGCCCGCAATCCGCGCCACAGACAGACGGACAGACGGACAGACAGACAGACGGACAGACAGACGGACAGACAGACGGACAGACGGACGGACATGCAGAAATTAATTATTTTTATCATTCTAAACACACTGGTGTAATTCATTTTTGTGTGTGATGACGGGATCTTGGCGTTACAAACGGTAAGGCAAAGTTAATATACCCTTTGGTTTCACCATACGGGTATAAACATAACAGAAGTAAAGAACATTCTTCTGAATAACGGGTATCCTAGAAAAATTCTTCTGAATAATGGGTATCCTAGAAAAATTATACAAACGGTTGTAAGAAATGTAATAAATAAACAAGTCACGGATAGAGATAACAGAACAGCAGATGATAATGTTGACACCACAACGAGTTACAGAAGCATAAGTTATATACCAGGTCTCTCTGAAAACGTTGGTAATATTTTAAAGAAATCTAATCCTTCGCTTTATGTAGCTTTTAAACCCTCTATTACACTTAATAGATGCTTTACAAAGCTCAAAGATAAAGTTAAAAGAGACATGAAATCCAACGTGGTGTATGAGATTCCTTGTGAGGATAAGAAAAATGAAAGTTGTTCTGCTGTATATATAGGCACAACAGGTCAGTGTCTAAAAAATAGAATTTCGGGACATAAATCAGACATAAAGTCAAAATCTGGACAAAAAACTGCATTAGCAGAACACTGTGTCAACAAAAACCATATTCCTAATTATGATAGGATAACAATTTTACATAAAGAGAATCATTATTACAAAAGAATGACTCTTGAAGCGTTAGAAATTTGTAGGTCCAAAAACAGCATCAATAAAAGGACAGATATTGACAATGTGAACGACGTTTATTGTGCTTTATTACAATACCAATACAAAAAATTTAAGCTTTTATTAAAGTCAGTTTATTTGACTATTTGGACGAGAGTAGACCTCGATTTTCTGTTAATTTATGTTAATTTATTTAATTTATTATTGTTATGATATTGATTTGTGAAAGTTATTATTGTGAAAAAGGTGATTTTTGTTAAACATTTTGGAAGCTTAATCATTAAAAAGTTTTATAACGGTTAAGACCTCCCAAGGATGCCTAGCGACAGCAGGCGAAACGTAGAGGCGCAATAAAGATTATCGGCCCGATTCCAGAATCCGTCGTAGCTTTATTACGAAGAACTAACTACGTTACGAATACGAAGAAATCAGTATTCCACGATCCGAACGGAATTGAAATTTGTGGTGTCTGATTAAAATCTAATTTCGAATTTTCGAAATCAGCTGTTTACTGTCAAAGTGCATGTCATACAGGCAAGTAGAATTTTAAAACACATACCTTTTTATAAACTATTTGAAATAAAACTCTTTTAAATTATAGGTGAATTAAAATGGACTCCGTTGCTTTTGTTGGGCTGTGTTTGGAAGAAGAGGCAATCTACAAAAAAAGAGCAATGAAAGTTGAAAGAAAAGTATTGAGGGATGCTTCAAATCCATTCGAGTTGGACGAACAAACGTAAGTTTTTATTTTAAAACAATCCAAGATATCTGTTCAGTACTTCAGTATTTCTGAAAATTGTAGTTTTCGAAAAAACTTTAGTTTGAATAAACCGGCTTTTCGATATATTTTATCGGAACTTGAACTGGAGCTTGAGCCCACAGTGCTGTCATCATCTATAACGCCAATCCATCGCATAATGGTAATTTTAAGATTTTTTGCTGAAGGTGGCTATCAGCAGGGAATGGGAAAAGATTACGGGGTAGGTCTAGCGCAGTCTACTGTCTCAAAAGTGCTTGCTACTGATTTGAATATTTTGGAAAAAAATCTATGTCGTAAATGGATCAATCTGCAAATGACTGAACAGGAAAAACGTCGGGCTAAATTGGATTTTTATTCTAAAAGCAGTTTTCCAGGAGTAGTAATGTGCGTAGACGGAACTCACATAAAAATTATCCCACCTTCCCAAGAAAAATCTTTGTACTATAACCGGAAAGGATTTTATAGTATTAATGTCATGCTGGTAGATTAAGTTGTAAAATAAAAAAAAAATAAAAAAATAAGAAATCGTGATTTCTTTTTCGGCTTTGTGACAACAAAATGGAGATTAGATATGTCGACGCAAAATATCCTGGATGTAACCACGACTCTCATATATGGAACATTAGCCATGCTAGGGCATTTTTTAAAAACGAGTACCAGCAAGGACAACGAAATCAGTCGATTCTAGGTTTCTTTGTTCATTTTTATGTTCATAAGTTGGCATTTCAATATAATTATAATTTAGGTGATGCAGGTTACCCTTTGGAACCGTGGATAATTACACCATTCCGTTCGACAGTAGAAGGAAGTGCCGAAAGCGACTTCAATAAAAGGCATTCTAAAACGCGAAACATAATTGAGAGGACTATAGGTGTCCTAAAAAATCGATTTCGATGTGTGCTAGGTGCTCGACAATTGCATTATTCACCGCATAAAGCAAGTCAGATAATTAATGTAGCTTATGCTTTACATAACATCTGCATATATTTCCGAGTTGAGGACGACCACATAAGAATTGACGAAAGTGATACAAGTGAGGAAACATTAAACATAGAGGCACAAGAAGAAATTGCAAGAAATCCTTCGAACGAAGCAATTTTAATTAGAAATAATATTTTGCAAACATTTGTTTGAAAAAAATCATAAAAAAATATGTTAAAATATTTCATTAATTAACAAAAAAAAACAGTTTTCAAAATTCAAAGATAACTTAATAATAATAATTCAATATATGCATCTAGATACATAACACATTTTTTTCAGTCACTTTTCTCCCTTTGGAAATCACAATTATTGATGGTTCCCTTGCCAGAACTAGTCTTCTAACATCGATTCTTTGACACGGAGTATTTTTAATTGAATTTCTATTTTCTTTGACTTAAGGTCTTCCAATGCTTTGTTGTGGCGAAGTAATTCCTCAAATTTTAATTTTTTCAAAGCATAAAGCCTGTCAATGCTTCTAGACAGGTTTTTAAGATTTTCGTCAATTTGGTTAAACTGATCTTCTTGATTTGTGAAAAAGGCACTGCATCTGTCATAAAATTCTTTCTGAATTTGAATCTGTTCATTGAAAAGAGTTTTGGTGGAAATGTCATCCGATTTTGGTTTTTGAGGAGGTCTTCTCGGAGTAAATTCTTCTGTTTCTGGGTTGGAAGTCATTGAAACATCCAGAGAATCGCTACATATCGCACTATTTGAAGGCAATCCAAAACATTTCGAGTTCCTAATACCAGATGTGCATGTTTGCAATCCAGTTAAACTTATAACGGTTTCCTCTAAGTCGCTGAAAACGTGCATTTTGTTAGGACCTCCACCCGTAGCGGCTGTTTCTTTTTTATTTTCTGCTAGTTTTCGCTTTATATATGCTTTCCAGTCAAGCCAAACCTACGATTTCAAATTACAAACTTTTTTTTTTAATTTGTAACATGGACTAACCTTTTTCCAACTTGTGATATCTTTTGATGGCGGGCCCAAACTATTTAATTGCTCTGTAACAGTTTCCCAAAATGCTGTTACATTTTCTTTGCCCTTATTGCTAAATCCTTGCGCAATATCTCTCCTTTCGGACATACAATGCGCAAGTGCTTCATATTGCTTTTTGTTAGTTGTTACTTTTGATTTTGACCTATTAACAGCGTTTAATAAAAACATACTAAATAAATAAACACGATTACAAACACTTACATTTCACTTTTCTCCCACTTTGAATTACTAAATCTAAGAAAATCAATGTCACAACAGGCCGCCACTCGATCTACGAAGCAAATGTATTTTCGTACATCAGCTGTCAAATTTCCGATTCGTTCGGATTCTGTGATACCACATTTCCCCGATTCGGAATGATTTTTAGTACGAACGGATTCTGTGATACCATTTTCGAAATTTCTCCGAAAATCGCAGCTACGACGGATCCTGGAATATATGAAATAATCTAAATTATTCAATAATTAGACCGACAAACCCCAAGATATTTGTGAATTAATAAACAGAATAAACACAAAAAAATGTATTAAAAAGGGTTCAAAATTCGGAAATTTGGAAGTTTGACGGATTTACTTTGAACTTTGTTCGTGTTTTCTGGGGTTTTCATTTGTTTTTATTTCAACCCTCTCTGCAACATTTCGAAGGATTTGGACAATTTGAACATATTTTATAATAGTTTTATATTTTTAGTCCCCCACACTTTTCTTGGTTGTCCGTGGGAACGCTCCATATTTAGATGTTACCTTCTATTCTGCCAAATTTAAAGCCCTAGCTGCAAGTACCCCAGGAGTACCCCAAGACTTTTGAGATAGATTTGCCACTGATTTTTTAGAACCAAAATTTGCTGAACTTGATTGGCAAAGTACTGGCAGCCCCGTAACCTGTAAGAGCATCGGACTCACAAAATATGTGCGGACAGTTGATGTAGGGTCGAGTGTTGTAGCACAAGGCCTTCGTAAGTGTACTGCTTGGATTCGTAAGTGTATACGTTGTCTCCTCGTGGTGACCACTGGTAATTAGTTTTTCTAAGCTAAAAAACGCGCTTAAGAAGAAACCTTGACAAAAAAATCTCAATCCAAGGTGGAACAACATATGTCGAGAGATGAATGGATAGTGGGTTATCTAGTCACGAACAGTTTAATTTAGCCTTTCCATGCTAACGGATGAATATAATTTCCCCAACTACTCGTGGGAACAAAAAGAATTCCCCTAAAACCAGAAACCTGCGGATAAAAATACCCTATACGGACAGTGAGATGGAACAGGAATCTAATCCTTCATTTTCGTGACGCGCAGTCTCTCCACACCAAGGATGAAGAGCCCACCAAGGATCCAGAGCGGCTAAAAAGGAAAGACACATATGCCAAACTGATTGGGGCCACCAATAAATGCCTGAAGTGGCTTTGAAGGAACGTCATAGCTAGACAGGCCCTCAAACAGTACGCGCAAAAGCTTCCAGTGAAGTACAAAAAGCCGGGAGGTGAAAGGTCTAAGCACCCACGCTCAGAAGACGACGTATGACGCCAATAAGGGCACAACATCAACCCAGTCGTCATCCAACACTTACAGGTCTTCCTTTGGGTAATTCTCATAGGGGGCAATACTCGCTAGCATTTTAGAAAAAAAGGCAAGGGTAATAAAATCCAAGTTACTTGCAGCCACACATAAATCGGGGTGACTACTAAACTAATGGTTTACAAAGAAAGAAAAACCGCAGACTGGTTAAAAGGAGTAGTTGAAAAATTGGTATCTTGGGAAGGAGTATCCTTGAAACCGGTAGAAGGGTCGAAGATTTCGAATACCAGGATCATGGTTGCCTAATGTTATGGTTGCTTACCATGCCTATCCCTGAACATATGGCCCAAGATGAGATCCTATCTCTAAATCGAACCATCAAACCTTCGTGCGTTATAAATCGCTAAACGCGAGTAGAGAATTTCATACGCAGCAATCGAACGTGGCTGCAGTGGCTGCAAAAAAAACCATTTCGAGTATCGCGGCATAAAAATTAAAACAAAACGAAACAAAAACAATAGCGTCCGCCGCGAGTGCCGAAAAATTGTTCCCGGTCCAGTGGATTTCCTGCGGAGTGCATGGCGGTGGAGCGGTTGACATTAGTTGCTTAAGGCTGTTGTACCGTTAACCGTTTCCAGCTCTTTTGTATCTTCGTAGGCTCCACTGGACTATTGTTCGCGTCCGTGTTGTCGTTTTGTGTTTTTTGTTGGACCGATGCCAGTAAATCAAAATTCAAAATTTGATTTTTGTAATGTTCGCGGAATTAGGGAAAACCATCTTTGTATGTACGTACATTCATTTAACCCAAAAAAACCAAAGGCTTAAGGTGAGACCAAAGTTGATCGTGATTGCGACCCAGGTCAATTTCAGGTAAACGGGTATCATCTAGAGCTAGTGTGTTTTTGTGATCCCTCCCCTGGAAGGATCTGATCATTGTCTGGTTTGTTGTTCATTTTCCACCATAAGGCCCCCTAAAAATACAACTAAAGCTCCGCGTAGAACTGTTTGGCATTTTAAAAAAGCCAACTAGGAGAGCTTGAATCAGTATTTTGCAGCTTACAATTGTTTCAGGGATTGTTTCAGGGAAAGGGACGTTGACGTTGCGACTGCAAAGGTCACGGCCGTAATTACACTAGGTATGAAGTCCTACATACCGCGCAGCTCGATAGCTGCAAAGTGTGACCCCAGCGCCTGTCGCGACGCCATCAAAACAAAAAAGACGGTGTTTTCTGAAATTAGGGGAAACCCAAACGAAGAAACTCGCTTGTCGTTTATAAACGCTCGAAACACCTCTAAGTTTCTACTAACGCGTGCTAAATATGAGTTCGACCAAAAGATGAAGCGGAAAATTTTAACCTGCCTGAAAGGACAAAAATCTTTTTGGTCAATGATGAAAGCTGTAAAAAAAAACAATTTTACAAAATCTTCAACACCTCCATTAATTTGTGATAATGAAGTGGTTGTCGATCTCGTTGGCAAAGCGAACGTTTTAGCCGCGAAATTCGCACCGAACTCGATTCTCCCGGAATCCAAGAAATTACCGCCCCAACCTACCATCTCGGAGATTGTCTCTCCAAAACTTTCCATCCGAAAAAGACAAAAAGTTAAAATTCTGCAGGAGATTGACGTGAACAAATCCACAGGACCTGAGGGCATTCTCCCACATGTTTTAAAAAATGTGCCGTCACCTTAGCTGGACCTCTTCGCTCCTTATTTTACCTCAGCTTCTCCAAGGGGATCTATCCCTCTTCTTGGAAAGCATCTAATGTCCAACCCATTCCGAAAAAAGGCCACAAATGCGACCCCTCAAATTATAGATATATAGCTCTGTGTTCCGTACTTGCCAAGGTTATGGAAACTTTGATTAATAGCCAAATCTTAGAGCGCAATAGCATAATCAACGATCGTCAATATGGCTTTCGTGCGCGCCGCTCCACAGGCGATCTTCTGATTTGCTTGACCGAGGGTTGGAATAAAAGTGTCCATAATTTTGGCGAATCAAAAACAATAGCTTTGGACATCTCTTTGCAGTGAGCAAATAAAATCTTTGAACTCTGATTTAAACCATAGATTAGAGAGTTAATATAGATGAGAAACGAAAAAGAAATTTTTTCCTGAAGAAGAGTACATCGAGCTGTTTATGGTGTTTCATTTGCTTCGAAAAACCAGAATTGCTTTTGTGTGAAACACGCAAAATTTAATGGTGTTGCCACCAGGGGCGTGACGTGAGTTTTGAAGCTAGGAATGCAAATTTTAATTTTTTGGAATTTAATTGCCAATTTAAGGTTTTTTGTTATTAATAAAGGTATTTTTTGTGTGGTGCAAAAATACATCTCTCGTTAGCTACTTAAATGAATGACAATAAAATAATAAAAAGTTCAAAACATTAAAATAACTTGTACTTTATGATTATGAAAATGATTATGAAAAATTCATCCGATCTTTGATCCCCAGACTACGAAATTATAATGTGTTTGTTTTTAATTCGAGACACTTATATATCCGAATCGAGAGAAAAAGTAAATTAATGATCTTTTTGTATAAAAAATACTGTTTTAAAATAAAATATTTACGATTGTCCGCATAAACCCGGATACACCAAGATCGTTCTTAAACTTTGACCGAAAATCGTCTCGTACAACTTTTATTTACTGTTGTTATATTTAACTTTGGTTTTGGTCTCCCACGATCAAGAATATTTTGTTTTTCAGAAAAAGAGCGCGAACTAAATGGTTGTTTTAATAAGCTATCGATTACACAACAATCTGCAATTTTTACCAAACTATTGAAATCACAAAAATTACACACTAAAAAGACACGCTAATAAATAAACAATTTAAGACACTAATGCATTTTTTTTTTACTTATTTTCGCTCGGAAGCAACGATTCGAATTGCTTATTTCACCTCTTCCGAGGCAAAAGAGAAATGATCGCCCGAAAGAAATTTTTATTTTTGGAATGGTTTTTTTAAACGCGAAAACCGCGTATTTTTTCTTCAAAAAGGTATGAATATTAGATATAGAATTACTCAAAACAAAATCATTTAAATGTCCTCCAAAAAAAAACTTTTTAAATACGGAAAAATATCCGGAAACACAAAAATAACATCAGAAGATACCCTGAAAAGGGCTATTCAGGAGGAATGGGATTTTATAAGTGACGACACGAAAATAGGCTTGTAGCGACAATGCCGAAAAGACTCGCTGCTGTAATAAGGGCTAGGGGTAGGCCCACCTAATATTAGTCAGATAAATAAATTTTGATATTCTTAAAATCACGTTGTTTCACTATCATATTATATACACGTAAACAGGAAAAAATTGATTTTGAAATGGTGCCTAACACTTTTGAACATGGCTGTATGTACATATATACAAAAATATAGAAAGAAATTAGAAATTGCATAATTAGAAATAGAAAAAAATACGGTAATACAATTACGCTAAGTAATTAAGTAAATAGAGGATAATCAATTCATGAACTCGGAATATATTCCAAATTTTCGCGCCTTAAAACTGCAATTTGTGAGTCGGGCAACACATTTTGCGTGATATACAAATGAAAGTAAAATGAAAAACGTGTCTTCATACGAATCGCGCTGGCCCCGGATATGTTTGTGTTGTCATCTGATGAAATTTAGTGTGCAGGGTGAATGATGAAATTGGTTTTGTATTTTCTGAAAAGACGAGAAAATTTAATGTTTGGTGAAAATTCTCATAAATTATCATTGATTTTTGGTGATCAGGCGTCTGTTGCGGGGGGGAATAGGTTGGCAGCGTGCTGTCGGCCCCATAACCTGTAACAGCATCGAGATCCTCATCACTGTTCCGGTCATGTTTCGGGCAGTGGGGAGGGGATCGATGGTTGTAGCAGAGGGTTAACCCTGTTACGATTCGCAAGTGTCCGCATTGCCTCCTCGTGACGATCACTGGTAACTAGTCATTCTAGGCCAAAATGCGACGCTAAAGGAGAAACCCTTGACAAAAAAAAACCCCAATCGAAGGTGGAGCAGCATATGCCGATGGATGAATGGCTAGTGAGACACTAGTCGCGAATATGGGAACTCTGGATACCTGGCGCCCTCCAGTTTCAAGTAGCCTTACACCTGTAAAGGAGCACTGCAGGTGCTTTTCTTCTATAGTCGTGGGACCAAAATAGAACCTTCAACTTCTGCGGAGAAGGACCCCTCCCGAATAGGGTCCACGGAGAAGGATCTCTCCGTAAAAAGATCCAATCCCAAAGAGACCGAATCTCTTAAAAAGCCGAAAAATTTCCACAAAATCACTTTTAGAGAAGTTAAAGCTCAAGGAATTTGTTTTTGCTTTGGTTCTGCACAACGTTAGGGAGGTCATGACTAGAAGAATGGGATGATGACGGTCGATAGGAACTAGACTCTCCGGCACGGTGATCATATTAACATCCTTTAGTGTAATGTTAGTAAATATCAAGTCAAGCAGTCTATAGGAGTCATTCCGTAGGTTGTTAATTTGGTTAAAACCCGTCAGATTGATAAAGGAACAAAGACACTGGGTTATGTTATTATTATTGTATTCAGAAATAACCTCGTCTCCAATTAGCCAATTAACTTTGGGTAAGTTAAAATCTCCGCAAAGTATATAAAACTCCGAAGGATCGATGACATTAACATAATGCGATACAGCACTGAAGAACGTATCATAAACATCAATGCTGGTGTTACACGAAACATAGACACAATCAACATATAAGACGCGGGACAATAGGTTTATTTTAACAAAGACAAAGTCCAGAGAAGAAATGATGGCTGTAAATTGTACAGATTCCAACGAATTCTTAATTGCTATAAGGACACCACCGCCGTCCTTTTTGCCTGATGTAATAAGGTTTCTATCGCATCTACAAATGTTATAACTATCATTAGAGTTCAGAATCATTAATATTCGCGTTGAGCCAGGTTTCAGACAAACAAACAATCGGGTAGTTATCAGACCAACAATTTAGGCGAAAAGTATTAAATTTGGTATTTAAACCTCTTACATTTTGATAAAATAAATTAATGTCAGAGTCTATGAGTTTGTTCGACAACTTCTTCTCGGTGTTATCCTCCTGTCTCTCATGTTGTTTCGACGGTAAAAAGACGATATCTTTGAAATATATTCATTCACAATAATTTCGGGAGGCCAAAAATTAGGGTCGCAAATTACGTCAAATAGATCGCTCGTAACAGCGAGTTTGAAGGATGCAACGAATCGATTGTGAAGATTATCAGGCGTAATTTTGGTGCAGTTAAACTGAGCGTCGTCAACTTCCAGCTTGGAAGTGATGTAGTTACGTATCTCCGATACTGATGCAGTGTAGTCCAACCTTGACAGGAAAATCATTTTAGGTAGTGCTACTATGCGCAGCATATTTTGATCCAACGGTGGCGGAACTGAAGACTGTTGTTGCGACTAGGGTTGTTGTTGTAGTTCTTGATGTCGTTGTTGTTGTTGTTGTTGGAGTACGATAGTAGGAATGTTCTTCGCACTTGAGCGCATTCTTCCAGATATTAAGTCCCTCGGAGTATTGGGACTAGATGTGTGAGGTGTAATGGCAGGTGTTAGTTGAGTAGCACGAATTTCGGCATTTTCTAGTTTAGTTACATCTTCCATCAAGTCCTTAGAGTTGAAGCAAAGCAGCCAATTCATCCTTACCTTAATTTAGGAATGTTTTTATTCGCGTTAGTTTACTTACATAAGTAAAGGGCGAGTGGCGGCGACAAGCAGGACAGTACCACTGAAGACAATTATCGCTCTTTACTATATTATCCCCTACTGTGCCCGGAAGGCCAACGCATTTTGTGTAAAAAATCTTCTCACACAATCATAACAGAATTACCATTTCTGTCAACACAGGTCGATGACGAGCAAGAAGCCATTACAGATTTTTGTGTTAAGTTCGTTGTGTTGTATATAAATGTTTATGTGTAAAGCCGTGTGAAACTGGTGCAAAATGTATTTAACAGGTTCAAATAGTGACAAAGTTTTCCGCTGGCGCTAGTAATATCAATCGGATAATTGTGGTAACACTCACAACTCAACTGACAAGTCGCGGTTTGTTTAAACCAATTTGAATCAATTTGAATGATATGAGATAATACTATGAAATCCCACAAAGCTGATTATGATGAATGAATGAATCTATAGACCAATACTTATCTGATTAAAAGCGCGGGAAAACTAGTTGTCCGTGAAATAAAATTGTCTTTTGAAGTATAAAATGTTAATAATTAAAAGATGAATAACAAGCCAGATAGACTAAAAGTGGTAGTGTCTTCAATATTCCAGGAACTTTGACGATGTAGATTACACAATAAATATTCAACATGAAATATTCAATAAGCAAACGACTTAAATTATTATTATTTTGCACGACAAATGAGAACACCAGCGTTTAGATTTAACACTTAAGACAAGTGAGAACACAAGCGTTTAGATTTAACGATTAAGATCATAGATATATTCAATTCGGTCTTGACATACAACCCCCAACTCAACTGATTTTTAGGAATCGAAGGACAAACTGGGGCTTGTATAGAGACACATTTAACAGACTGCTGCCTATCGGCACTCCTAAACCCCCCACCACATCTCAGGAAGTGGATTCTATGGTGGAGGACCTAACTAAAGCATTTAATGGAGCAATGGACTTATCTTGCCCGGAGAGTAAGCCCAGGGGCAAAAAGAGACCGCCATGGTGGTCCCCGGAGCTTGTGACTCTCAGGAAGGAAAGTCGTGGGCTCTTTAACAAAGCTAAAAGCACCAGACTGCAACAGGATTGGGACTCTTACAAAGGAATGTTGAGAGTCCTGAAAAAAGACGTGAGGAAAGCCCAGCGTAAGTCCTGGGAACTCTTCTGTGGCAAGATATAAGAGTCCTCTGAAGCAGCTAGTCTTCGGAAAATCCTGTCAACCACTCCTAATATACCCAGCTATCTGAAGAAAGCTGACGATACATGGACATGTTCTAGCCTGGAAACCCTAGAATTCTTAATGGATACCCATTTCCCGGTATGCTCTAAGGACTCACCAGGAATGGAGATTCCGATAAATAAAGAAGAGAACAGGCTTCATAGCAAACTCCTCGATAAACCAAAAATTACATGGGCAATTAAGAGTTTTAAACCGTTTAAGTCACCCGGACCGGACGGTATAATACCAGCTGAAATTCAGAAAGTTTCAGACTTAGCCCTCTCCTGGCTCGAAACAATTTTCCAAGCCTGCATTAACCTAGTCTATATTCCTTTAAAATGGAGCTCACCTAAAGATCTCAGACAGATTAGCCTCTCGTCTGCTCTTCAGAAGGCATTTGAAAGATTGTTAGATACTCATATACGTCAAAAAATTGACCCATATAAGCTATCTACATCTCAACACGCATACTGCAAAGGCAAGACCGTGGAGACAGCTATGCACACTCTGGTTCACACAATAGAAAAATCACTGGACCTCAAGGAATACACAATGGTTACCTTTCTAGATATTGAAGGAGCCTTCAACAATGTCGTACCCGGGGCCATCATAAGAGCATTACAATATCTTGGAGTAGAGGCTCCTTTAAGCGAACTGATAAATCTAATGCTAAAAGGCAGGATTATCAACTCAAAGCTGGGGAACTCATCTGCAAGAAGATATATGAAGAGAGGAACCCCACAAGGGGGAGTACTCTCCCCACTTCTTTGGATACTACAAATAAACAAATTGCTCCAAATCCTGACCGCAACGTGATAGCTTACAAAAATGCGGTTTAGCGGTAAACCTGCATAAAACCGAAATATTCCTCTTCACCAGGAAATATGAGGTTCCTCAAATCGACCCACCCTCCATAAATAGTATCAGCCTAGTCTGGACAGACAGGGCCAAATACCTGGGTATTATTCTGGATAGGAAACTAGACTGGAAATTGAATACTCAGGAAAGGGTTTGTTAGGCACATTATGATCATTTATTGGTACATTGATCTAATTAAGAAATATTATAATTCGATCAACGGTTTGGAAATATGAGCAATTGGGTTTCCTACGTTGACTATGAGCTATTTAAAATATCGGTCAAATTTCCAAACAGTGAACGACAGATGTTTAAATACACAAACAAAAATATGTAAACACAAACAATTGTTGTATCATTGGCACAATTAAGTCGCTCTTGCAACTCAATGAGGAAATCCAATGCACTCATGTTTTGTTGACACAGCACCAGGTCGGATTCAATGGAAGAATTCACGGTCATGAAATGAAGAAATGCTGACCGGGAATAAACCATTGAACTCGCAAAAACTTTAAGATGCTTACAAATGAAATGTTTTAGGAAAAATGTAACACATTTCTAAGCGGAAGAATTCATCTTCCACATAGATAACATATAAAAGTAAGAATAGATTAAGCGTAGGAAAGCAGTAGAAAGTTTGTTGTAAAGGCGATTTGGTTGAAAGAGTTTTAAAATAGTTTTGTAAGAGGAGAAGTTGTAAAAAGAGTTAAGCTAAAAAAGTAATAAACTAGTAAATGTAATGAAAAGAAGTGAAAGTGTCTGTGATTTATTCCACCTAACCACCCTCACAAACCTTACCATCCACACACCACAGGTTAAAAAAGCCTCAGTGGCCCTCTACTCGTGTAAACGACCCATTGGACCAAAATGGGGAATGAAACCATACATGGTTCACTGGCTCTACACGTCCGTTATCAGACCCAAACTTATGTACGGGGTAATCGTCTGGTTAAAACCCTCTACACATAAAGCCATGCAAAAAGTCTTTCTATCTGTTCATTAGTAGTGTCAAGTAGCAACTCTACTACTTGTTTTGGTATAAATAATTTTATCAAGTTAATAAATTTATCAAGTTTTCAGAGTTTAATCGGTAAAATATATAAATTAAAGGTGTGTAATAATCGTTTGTTTTTTGTGTGATAATTGTAAATTATAAAAAGAAATTTCAGCAATAAAAACAAGTTAAAATAAACGCCATTGGAACGGGCTGCGAAAAACGGATTGGAAAAGGCTGCTTATTACCAACAGATTATATTGCACAGATAAGTATAAATTTATTTAAAAAAGGCAGGTATTTTGCGTTTAATTTTAGGATTTATTGGCTGATTGAAGGATCTGACAAGACTGTGAGCAGGGGCTGTGACAAGGGAAGTAATATTGGATAGGAGACTCCTGAAACTTATTTAATGCAGCATTTCAAGTGTATTTCGGTTTTTTTTTTTTAATATTCAATTTAAGCGTAATGCCTCGTACTGGCTGTGTGCCGTGATTTAATTCGAATTATAAATCCACTCCGCAAGACGAGTATCGAAAAAAGCAATGGGTGGATGCTATTCCACGTAGGGGTTAGCAACCAACAAAATACTCCTCGGTCTGTGCTTTGCATTTTCGTGAATCTGACTTTTTTCTTTCTACCGGTATTCCGTCAAAATATCCAAAGCTTTGTCCTAGTGCCGTGCCGTGTACTTTCCCAAATTTGCCACAATACCTTTATGCACCAGAACCATTTGTACGAACAGATCCTAATGTCCGAAGGCAGCAAATCTTTGAACGACAGCAAGATATTTCAAACAATTTCTTAATAGAAGATATTAGCTGTTTTTTTAATGATCCGATCAGAGATCCGGATTAACTCTCATACAAATTCGTAACCCAAGTCCTATCGGGATCATGATCTGATTTGCTTTCTGAGTTAATGGGAAATTAAAAATTTCCCTTGGTGCATGTCTCAGCGTCTTGCGGTTTCATAGGTGTATAGATATTTGAGTACTATTTCCATCGCATGAAGGCTATTACACTAAAACGGGAAAAAAAACCTGGTGGCGAGGAAAATAACTATACCTACTCTAGCTGGTAATGACATGGGTTTTGAGGGGTTTTGCGATTTTAAAAGTTATTGCCACAACCTATGGGTTACTATGATGCCACGGCTTGTTTCAACATAGCACAAAAACTAATTTAAACCCACAATAAACTCTCTTACGTTTTTTTATTGATCCATATGGATGTGTTATCCGGATCATTAAAAAAAAGCAGCTATTATCAATGATTTTACAAAATTTTTGAGTAACTTTGAATCAAAGTTATCTCTTGACGGTTGGAATGTTTTCAAAAATACTAATAAAATAACTTTTTATTTACTTTGCGATGACGATGACGCGGGTTGCGAATTTTCGGTTCGAATTTCAGTCGATAGCGATATGTTTCTTGCAATTTTTTTAAAAGATGAAATCGTTACCGCCACTGACCTATACTGGTTACTTCCTAAAACATTAAAAATTACTCTTTGGTCTCAAATAATAAATTTACTTGCACGTTATAAATTTGATAATGTTCCGTTACCAGTAACTAAAGATAGCTATATTTGCACAGCTTTTAGGTACTTAGAAAAAGCACGTGAAATTGACGAAGACTATGAACATTCTACTCGATTAGATTTCATTACCGCTCAGGTAAAATTGCTTCAGGTAAAACGACATCGCCCATTGTATGATAGCAGTGTTCTAGTTCCTGCTTTTATTTTTTATTCTCAATCAACCGCGACGTATGAACATATGAGGAAATTTCTTGTTTTGCCGTGTAAAAGTTATTTATAATATCTTTCATCGTCTATGCACATTTCTCCCAATTATAAAAACATAACAAAAGCTATAATTGCCAATCTGGCAATCATTGGAGACCCGTATGGTGATATTCGTATCAAAATTCGAACAGTTGTACCAAAATTCCACTTTGAAGTCAAAGTTTCCAATAAGATTTTTTAAAATTTATTCCAATCGGATTTTGTTGTATGGGAGTTTTATGTAGAATCATATCCTAAATAACTTTTGTTCTTGCACTTTTTTGATAAGATGCAACGTTTTCGAGATATTCACAAAAACCGTTTTCGTTCGTATGGGGGGTACCCCCCCTAATGGTCCGTTTTTGCCCATTAACGAACTTAGCCTCGCATTTTACGAAAAACGAATCTGCGCAAAATTTCAAGTCTCTAGCTCAATCCGTGCGCCCGCAATCCGCGCCACAGACGGACAGACGGACAGACAGACAGACGGACAGACAGACGGACAGACAGACAGACGGACAGACAGACGGACAGACAGACGGACGGACATGCAGAAATTAATTATTTTTATCATTCTAAACACACTGGTGTAATTCATTTTTATGTGTGATGACGGGATCTTGGCGTTACAAACGGTAAGGCAAAGTTAATATACCCTTTGGTTTCACCATACGGGTATAAATACCAGCAATGACGAGGTTTATATGCATCACATGATTAAGGATCTTAATGACCGCGAAAAAGTTGTTGCCTTACTAATCGAAAAAGGTATTCAATATAAAGGAAAAAATGTAGTCGGTTTTGCTGGCACGAACTGTAGAATCATTCATGGTTAAATCATTTTTTGGAAGTTTTAAAGACATTATTCGGTTAATTCCTGTTATAAGTCTGTCCAGGCCAGCGGAAATTCCGGGTTATGGGACGGATATCCAGTCTCAACTAGGAGACAGATATCCGACCCTTTTTATAAGTACGACCAAACAAAGTGCCAAAGTTCACACGGCGCGACAGCGAAACCGCTGACCCGACATATGTCCACACAACGTGATACGAAGCATCACGTTGTGATACACATGAAGATGCACACCGCGAGATAACAAAAGTGCGGACTCGACATTCCTCACCAGCTAGAATAATTAAGCTAGGAGTAAGTAATGAGCAAGTAGTTGAATTGTTGTTCGAACGGTTGAAGCATCGAGTCGTAAATTACTGCATCTGATTCAAATAAAGTTAAAGTACTTAAGTCATTTTTCGTGTTTTGATTCTAAATTTGCTCTTATTGGGGAAACTCCGACCACAACAATTTTGGCGCAGCCGGAAAAGAAGTTGCTGCGAAAATTTTTAGCCGGTAAAGTTCTAGCTGCGGATTTTGAACGTAGCTGGTGAAAAAATGAAGTGAAACGGAAAGAAACAGTGAAGTGAAAGAAGCAGTGAAGTAAAAGAAACAGTGAAGTGAAGGCGAAAGTCGCGCCGAGAAGTTTAACGCAGCCGGTAAAACAAACAGAAAAGAGTAAAGTTGCTGCGAACATTCGGATAAAGTGAAAAAGTACTAGTGAAAAAGCGAAGAAGAAGAAAATATACTACAAAAAGTGAAGAAAAATACTACAAAAAATAAAAAAGTGAAATAAAATTCTAAAAACTAAAGAAAGTGAAAAAGTGGAGAAACTAGAGAAAGTGAAAAAGTGAAGACAATATTACAAAAACTAAAAAAGTGGAAAAAAATGTACCTACTGAATAAGAAATAAAAAAGTAAAGAAAAGTGCTACAAAAGGTGGACACGTGAAGAGAATCACCACGACAAGTTGCAGAGACGCCGAGGAGAGAGAGAGAGGGTAAGTACACATATATATTTTCTTTTTTTTTTTTAAATATAAGTGATTAAAATGAATTTATTTCGTATAATGTCGGATTGAATCTTTATGCGACATAAAGAACCATGCAGGATTTGGCGTTTTTTATGCCCCCGGGCTAACGTTTGAACCAGTTGGGGTTTCACTTTCGTATTACCCCCATTGGAAAGGTAATTTGCTCTAGTTTCATGGATATAAGCTGTTTTTTGGCGGGGATCTGCAGGGGGATGGTCAGCTGCCATCTTAGGCGCACTGCTTTTTTCATGCATTTTTCGACGATTTTTATGCCCCCGGGCTAACGTTTGAACCAGTTGGGGTTTCACTTTCGTATTACCCCCATTGGAAAGGTAATTTGCTCTAGTTTCATGGATATAAGCTGTTTTTTGGCGGGGATCTGCAGGGGGATGGTCAGCTGCCATCTTAGGCGCACTGCTTTTTTCATGCATTTTTCGTCGATTTTTATGCCCCCGGGCTAACGTTTGAACCAGTTGGGGTTTCACTTTCGTATTACCCCCATTGGAAAGGTAATTTGCTCTAGTTTCATGGATATAAGCTGTTTTTTGGCGGGGATCTGCAGGGGGATGGTCAGCTGCCATCTTAGGCGCACTGCTTTTTTCATGCATTTTTCGACGATTTTTATGCCCCCGGGCTAACGTTTGAACCAGTTGGGGTTTCACTTTCGTATTACCCCCATTGGAAAGGTAATTTGCTCTAGTTTCATGGACATAAGCTGTTTTTTTGGCGGGGAACTGCAGGGGGATGGTCAGCTGCCATCTTAGGCGCAATGATTTTTTTGATGGATTTTGATTTTTTTGATGGAAAAATCATGCTAAAAGAGCAACTAAATAAACCCATTATACAAACACGGAAAAGAAAATCTAGTAAAAATGTCGATAACCGAAGAAACATATGGCAAACTAATGGACCTGTGCAGCAAATATGTCCCAATTTTCACAGGACAAAAATCTGCAAAATTGACCAAAGAAGTCCAACGGTTCTTGGAGAACAGCAAGGACCTACATGACAGGTTACAAGAAATGGAAAAACCAATATTCCTAAAATGCCTAAAATATCGACTAGCAGACGACGCCTATTATTTAGTATCCGCTGCACAACCAGATGACTTCGAAGAACTACAAGACCTTTTAAAAAAAATCATACATTTTAATACGTTCTTTCGAAAAAGCACGATTGGAAATGCTAGGAAGTCAGCAAAGACCGGGAGAAGGGCTAACAGAATTCGCAGATCGATTGAGTCAGTTAGTCAATGAAATAAAATACGCGTAACGGCGGAATTTCCTACAGGGCATGAAGTAACAATTCAAATTGTGGAAAGAGAAGCAATCGCAACATTCAAAAAGGGAGTATCGAATGACAAAATTAGAGATTTACTAATCGGCAAAAAATCAAAATCCTTAGAAGAAATTAAGACAGAAGCAAAATTTTTCGAACAAGAATTGAAGAAAATTAACGTAAGTTCATTCTTTCCTACAGACGGCATGCAAGGGTATAGAAGCGGAATTGCACCAAGAAACACAAGGCAAAATAACGCAAACCCTAATGTATCAAATAATGACAACTATCAACAGCCAAATCCACCGCAAAATTCTCAACAGTTAAGAAACAATGGACAGAGGTCAACTTTAAATTGTAATTTCTGCGGAAAAAGATGCCACATCGAAAGAGATTGTTGGACCAAGCGAAATCAAACGTTTTGCACAAGATGTAAAGGTTATGGGCATACGATAACAAACTGTAGTGCACCCCAGCAATCGGTTCGAATGGCGAAAAATCAGTCGGATGGAGAAATGAGAGTATTGTCTTGTCAATATTGTAAGACTACAGACCATTTTACAGATATTTGCGTACGAAAATACCTCAATGATCGAGAGCAAGAGGGAAACGAACCCCAGCAGCTGCTCCTACAAATCCGCGGAATTAGAAAATAAGTGCGACACAAAAGCAGAAAGAAAACCAGATGGACTATCAATAAAAAATACCGAAGGGGACAACAACGAGATAAACATTTTATGATAAAGTTAGATTTGGACATAGGGAAACGCCCAGGGTTGTTTTTAATAGATACAGGATCCGAGTGCAATATAATCAATCTTAGCAAAATTAAGGAAGTAATACCCATCAGTAGTAAAGAACAAATTTTTATTGGCGGAATTTTTGGATCACAAGGAAAAGCGATCGGAACCTGTAAAAGCTAAATTTAAAACAAATGATGAAGAACATGAATGCAAATTCAATGTAATTCATGATACCGATTCGATACCAGCAAACGTAATCTTGGGAGCAACATTTTTAAAGAACAAGACCATAATATATTGCATAAGGGAGATGTCCCACTGGCGAATCAGCTCCAGCAGCTGCCTGATCCCGACATCAGGTCGGGCAGCTGCAGGAACTGATTCGATCAGTTGACATGGCACACTGAACTGGGATCAGCTGACCTCAAACGTCAAAATGTCGGACTCGGAGGAAGAACTTCTCTAGTAAAAAAACTGAATCTGTGCAATCGTGCAAGCATCTACCTTTTCCTACAGCTTGTACGATTCCTGTGTTTAATTTTTCCTATTCGATGGACATGGTATTTATTTTCTCTTGTTCAAAAGTTTATTAGTTAAACAGACTTGTCAAAATTGTATGATGTCCCCAACTAGTAATTATTTTAAAGTCAACATTATATGAAGTATAGAGCCTATAACCTAGAGAGTGGCCATGCTACCTTTATAGACTGTGCCACTGATGACAATTATTACCGCCAGACGAAAAAAATATTTTTAATTTAATCTAACAAAAATGATATTAGAAACTACCCGACATGTTCCTGATATCAGCTACATTTATGTCAGTTCAAAAAAGTCAGCTGTGTGTCCCAGACATGCCTAAAGGTACAAATGAGGTGTGCAACACAGTAAAAGCACAGGATTTTAAGCAGATAAGGGAAAGGATGAGAAAGGAGGTAACAACAGTGACACAATTCCTAGAAAGAGCAAAGAACACTTTGAAAATTATTGAACCCACGAAAGAAAAGTTAAAACGAGAAAAAAGAGTGAAAGAAATAAGTACATTGAAAGACGCATCGAAATATGAAGTAAAGAATAATGAAGAATTAATAAAGAATAATGAAGAATTAATAAAGAATAATGAAGAATTAATAAAGAATAATACAAGGATGTTGATAAACCCGCCCCCCCCCTAAGTCTCTGCCCCTGATAAAACCCACCCCTAAATCTTTGCCCCTGATAAAAACCCCACCCCTGTCTCTGCCCCTGATAAAAACCCCACCTCAGTCTCTGCCCCTGATAAAAACCCCACCTCAGTATCTGCTCTGATAAAAACCCCACCTCAGTCTCTACCCCTGTCTCTGCCCCTGTCTCTGCCCCTGTCTCTGCACCTGTCTCTGCCCCTGTCTCTGCCCCTGTCTCTGCACCTGTCTCTGCCCCTGTCTCTGCCCCTGTCTCTGCACCTGTCTCTGCCCCTGTCTCTGCCCCTTATAAAAAAGGAAGAAATAAAAAAATATGAAGAATTTAATATTAATGTAGAAGAAGTCACGAGTACTTATGACGAAAAGATAATTAGAAATGAAAGAGGGACTGTCGTTTAACCCTCGCATGGGCTCTGACGATTTTAAGGGAGAAGGTGGAATAGCAATCCAACCTAGTGGGAGGGATAACCTCCAGATCTGTCTAAGAATGGCCGTAAACGCACCATCAAAATGTGCGGGAGCGATACCGAAGAGATCGGCAACAATCCGCAACCCCCCAATTGACTTTAAAATTGACAATCAAAAACTGTCTCCTCGCATGGAAACGAGTTCAAGATTGTCAATCGCTAGTGTAATGTATTGAACTATTACAGTAATTGAATTATAAAATATCCTGTAATACGCCTAATTTGGAAATGTATTTGTAACTATTGTATTTCATTGCTAGAAGCATCATTGTATTATTTGAATAAGTCAGTCGAGATCTAGCCGGATCGGCATACGCTTGTATATTGAATTATCTAGTTATTATTGTAATAATAAGCATATTGATTTATTAATTTAGTCCGCGTTTTATTTGAGAAAACACTTAAAAACATAAAAGCTAGCATAGTCGGTAGACAAATAATCGAACCCCGCACTGAAAAAATTATGAAAGTGTCGATCTCCGAGGAAGGGGATAAAGTGTTTTAAAAAACAATTGTTACCTGGTGTTTTTACAAGCAATACAATAGTTAGGCCACTGGAGGGAGCCGCATTCGTGGCAATAGTGAATATCACTACAGAAAAGATCACCCTACCAAATCTAAATCTCGACGTCAAACCATTGACCGAATACGAAATCCAAAAGTCAAATTGTTCTTCGGAGGAACGCAGCCGTAAATCCGAACGTTTGAAATTAATGGAAAAGTCGATACCCTTCGACCCAGGGATCAATCGGGAAGAGAAAGACTCATTGCAACATCGGTCTTATGAATATAACATTTTTTATCTCCCGGGAGAAAAATTAATATATACACCGGTTAAACAATTTAAATTACCTCTCAAGGAAAATACAGGGCCAATCAATAAAAAACAGTACCGCCTACCCCTAGCCCATGCCAGAGAGTGCAAAGAACAAATCGAAAGATTATTAGAAGAAGACATCATCGAGCCAAGTTTCAGTCCATTCAATTTCCCAGTCATTTTGGTACCCAAAAAAAGTACCGAGGGGAATGGCACGAAAAAATTTCCATTATGTGTCGATTTCAGAGAATTAAATAAAGCCAGTATTCCTTACGTATATCCATTACCTAGAATCGAAGACATTGTCGATCAACTGGGACATTCAAGATATTACACTACCATAGATCTTGCAAATGGTTACCATCAAGTCTTAATTGACCCCATGGACAGAGAAAAGACTGCTTTTAGCATTAACTAGGGCCACTATCAGTATAAACGACTTCCTTTTGGTTTAAAAACGGCACCCTCGTTTTTTCAATCTCTCCTAAACGGAATATTATCAGGACTACAAGGAATTCATTGTTTTGTGAACTTATGCTACATTTACACGAATGACAAATTTGTCATTTTTTTCTTGTCATTATGTTAATTCCAGTGTAAATGGCATAATTTTTGTAATTTTTTCTGTCAGAAAATGTCAATCTCTCATAAAAGAATGAACTTGTGCATTCTTTTATGCCAGATTGTCATTCGTACAAACGCAATATTAGTTATGACAAAAGTTGAATACTAAAGTTGTCATAACTAATATTGCGTTTGCACGAATGACAATCTGGCATAAAAGAATGGACAAGTTCATTCTTTTATGAGAGATTGACATTTTCTGACAGAAAAAATTACAAAAATTATGCCATTTACACGGGAATTAACATATTGACAAGAAAAAAATGACAAATTTGTCATTCGTGTAAATGTAGCATTAGATGATGTTGTCATCTTTGCAAAAAATCTAACGGAACACAACATTAAATTGAGGGAGGTGTTCCAACGATTCAGGGAAGCTAATTTAAAAATTCAACCGACCAAATGCCAGTTTCTGAAAAAGGAAATCACCTATTTAGGCCACATTTGTTCTAGTACGGGCGTTAAACCAGATCCCAGATTGGTAGAAGTGATACAAAACTACCCGCGCCCCAAATCGGTCAAACAAGTACAGTCATTCTTGGGATTAGCAAACTACTACCGAAAATTCATACCCAATTTCTCAAAAATCGCTAACCCTATTAATAAATTGTTAAGAAAAGATGTTAAATTTGTAGGGAGTGATAAATGCGAGCAGGCATTTAACGAATTGAAAGTATCCTTAATCTCTCCACCCGTGTTGACATACCCCAACTGGGGCAGAGAGTTTATACTAATAACGGATGCTAGCGGTGAATCTTTAGGAACCGTTCTTGAACAAGAAGGCCAACCTATAAGTTACGCTAGTAGGGTACTAAACGCAGCCGAAAAAAATTACTCAACCACCGAAAAAGAGATGTTGGCGGTGGTGTGGCGGACAAGAAACTTTAAATGTTACCTCCTCGGGCGGCACTTCAAAATTATCACTGATCATCAACCCTTGAAAGGAGTGTTTAAAGCAAAAGACACGACTTCTAGGATGATGAGATTTCACCACAAATTGTCGGAATTCGATTTCGGAATTCGATTTCGAAATTCAATACAAGCCGGACAAAGAAAACCGGAATGCGGATTGTTTATCAAGAATACCCGTAGCTAGGGAAAATACCGTAGCTAGGGTTTGCTAGGGAAAATACAAAGAATGGCTTCAGTGTGTATTGAGAACGACTCCTACGAAGGCACTGGAAACCCTTCTACATTTGGTTCCCCTAGACCAAGCCTGGGCACTCCTTGGCTCGTCTGGCTCCTCACAACGATAACATTTTTATTCAAATTTTACGAGAATACAATCAATGTATGAACATTTTTACTCGACTCTCCAACGCAATGATACGTGTTGGTAGACGACGGCCACTTCGGCAGCCGAAATCAAACGATTGACTAACAATCGATGGAGCGAGCCTACGACAGTCACTCAGTATGATTTCTGCTGTTGATGCGTACGGGTGTATACATTTGCTCTACAAAATTATAATTGCTTCCCAAAGTACACTGACGAACGAAATTTTTTCAGAAATTCGATTTTTTTTAGTTTTCATTTTCCATTATGAAGCGCTCATATTCAAATTCAAATACTATGTCGTGTGATTGGGAAAACAAATATTTAATAACCACAAATAATGATAACCGTCAATGTCTAGTTTGCAATTACATGTCGAATAAAAAATTCAATCTAGAACGCCATTACAACAGCTGTCCTATCAGGTAACTTAATGCAATTTAGCGCATGTTTTTTCGAAGCACAGAACCGAAAATACGTCCCAAAAGTTTTTTTTTGCACAGCGGAACTTATTATTTTTGTGTAATCGCATCATGATAAATTGTGTAGTCCACTGTTCCTAAACGTCTCCATCAAAAGCGAAAGAGCGTAAAAAATGAAAAAGATGCGTTTTCTCATTTCGTGTTATAGTATATGAAGAAATATAACATTTCTTCGAGTAATAGTAAATCACTGCATACATGGTGCCCAGGCCTGCCCTAGACCTATACGGCAAGCAGATGGCGGCATGTGCAGCCATAAGACTAAAAGCCTCATTAACATGGTATAATACTGAAAAAGGACATTCCAGTATTCTTAAGAATTTCCAGGAAGTCCCGAGAAATATAGACTATACTATATCCAAACCTTTCTTTAGAAGGAACTTCACCACTATCATCCCTTCCAAGCAACAATGGGAGGATGGTACTATACAAAACTGTAACACATTGCACTTACACAGATGGATCCAAATTTGATGGCAGAGGGATCTACTCTGATCAATTAAAGATCAGTCAATCCATCCGCCTACCGGATCACTGTAGTGTATTTCAGGCCGAAATGATGGCAATCAAAGACGTCACCGAGTGGCTCAAAAATAATGTTGTATCATCCAGAAATATTAGCATCTTTACCGACAGCCAAGCGGCAATAAAATCCCTAGAATCTATCGCACTCACATCAAATGTGGCACGGGAGTATAAGGCATATCTTAATGAGATGTGTGAATACTTCAACATCAACATCGTTTGGGTGCCCGGACATAGTGATATAGATGGGAATGAGAAAGTAGATGAACTTGCTAGGAAAGGCACAATTGCGCCAGCTCCACCTGAAAAGGAGAGCATAGGTATACCTATGACAACGTGAAAACTACTGTTAAGTTCTGAAGCTCTAAACCAGGGGCCATCAAAGTAACTGTCGCTACCTTTACAATCAAAATTTATAACCACTACAAATAAAAATACAGTTCAATGAAACACAACCTTCCACGGCAATGGCTTGACACGAACTGATTTAAAATGAAATGCGTCATGCTAATAATGAACCGATTCCAACTCAAAGCACGATTCGTTTTATTCCTGCGATCCGAAGCCGCACACACAAGCATTACAGCACACAATAAAAGGTCGATTATAGTGGCTACGCTGTTAAAGCCAATCTGTGTGATGAGCCAGCCGAGCCACTAGCTGATGATGCCTGCTCTAAACAATGCAAATCAGAGATGGACACGGGAGAGAACGTGTACCGTCACCAAACGTATCTGGCCAAAGCTAGACAAAAAACGCTCCATTAGACTCCTTTCACTACAACGAAACGCGATCAGCACGGTAGTGAGAATAATTTTGCCTAATAGTTAGACATGCATATAGGCTCGGAGCTCCCTCAAACGACTTTTAAAGAAGCTGTGCGGATGTAGACGAAGAGGAGTCAACAACTCATCTTCTCTGTCATTGCCCAGCACTAGCTCAACGCAGAAGAACTCATTTCGGTAGTTTCTTACTAAACGATCTGGAAGACTTAAGCGCCACAAGCGTCGCAGATGTATTCCGCTTCATCAGAAGCTCCAAATGATTCGAGTTATAGGGAAATGGATCGTTAAGATTCGCGTGGTATCACAATGGGTCATTTTTGGCCTAAGTGTGCCTTTTTGGCAGCCACTCCAACCTAACCTATCCTAACCTATCATTAACTTGAAGCTTTGTTTCACGAAATATGGTATTTTTTATTTAAAAAAAAAATTTTTTTTTAAAAAAAGCTTTTATTAAAAAAGAATGCACTAAAAAGAAAAAAATAATTTTCTGGACGCTGTGTATCACAAATATAAAAGCTTTTTAAAAGCGAGATAAATTTTTATTTTATTGTTTTATGTTTTATCTCGCTTTTTAAAAGCTTTTATATTCGTGATACACAGCGTCCAGAAAATTATTTTTTTCTTTTTAGTGCATTCTTTTTTAATAAAAGCTTTTTTTTAAAAAAATTTTTTTTATTTTTTTTATTTTGTTCTTTTTAGTCTTCGAATATATATCCTTACATTTGAGATGTCCTTACAGGCTTTTTAACTTGAGAATCGTATTCAGCGACCCCAAAAACCCCCAGAATATATTTTTTTCCGCAAAATTTGGAGAAAGGGATAATCACGTTATCCTTACAGGACCTTCCGTTATCCTTACAGACTTTTTAATGACAGATTCGGATTCAGCGACCTCAAAACCCCCAGAATAGATTTTTTTCCGGAAAATTTGGAGAAAAGGATAATCACGTTATCCTTACAGGACCTTCCGTTATCCTTACTGACTTTTTAATGACAGATTCGGATTCAGCGACCACAAAAAACCCCCAGAATAGATTTTTTCCGGAAAATTTGGAGAAAAGGATAATCACGTTATCCTTACAGGACCTTCCGTTATCCTTACAGACTTTTTAATGACAGATTCGGATTCAGCGACCTCAAAAACCCCCAGAATAGATTTTTTTCCGGAAAATTTGGAGAAAAGGATAATCACGTTATCCTTACAGGACCTTCCGTTATCCTTACTGACTTTTTAATGACAGATTCGGATTCAGCGACCTCAAAACCCCCAGAATAGATTTTTTTCCGGAAAATTTGGAGAAAAGGATAATCACGTTATCCTTACAGGACCTTCCGTTATCCTTACTGACTTTTTAATGACAGATTCGGATTCAGCGACCCCAAAAACCCCCAGAATAGTTTTTTTTCCGGAAAATTTGGAGAATAGGATAATCACGTTATCCTTACAGGACCTTCCGTTATCCTTACTGACTTTTTAATGACAGATTCGGATTCAGCGACCCCAAAAAACCCCCAGAATAGATTTTTTCCGGAAAATTTGGAGAAAAGGATAATCACGTTATCCTTACAGGACCTTCCGTTATCCTTACTGACTTTTTAATGACAGATTCGGATTCAGCGACCCCAAAAACCCCCAGAATAGATTTTTTTCCGGAAAATTTGGAGAAAAGGATAATCACGTTATCCTTACAGGACCTTCCGTTATCCTTACAAGGACGAAGTAGTGAAAATATTGTATTGTCATCGGACTTATATAAGTGTACAAAATTTCAAGTCAATCGGACAAGTGGAAGTGGGTCAAAATTTGATTGCAAGATTTGACCCCGACAAACAGACAGACAGACAGACAGACAGACAGACAGACAGACAAGATAGCGAGCTAAATAAAAGCTTTTAAAAAAGTGTTTTCTACGAAAATCGTGTTAGAGATTTTGTAATTTCTATGCTGAAAATTGTACGTTTGGTGTACCCAGTGACAATGGCAAATCCAAAAGCTTTTTGGTTTGTTGTTCATTCCAATTGAACGTGAAGGAGTGAAAATGAATACCGATTTCATCAGAAAATATTCCACTAGTGCAGCGATTTACTCTACTGTAAGCATATGGTGAAGTATTGTAAAGTATTGCTGTAAAATGTATAACAATACATTTATTTTAACAATTCAATTTATCCTATAATTGCTAAAGAGAGTTCAGTTACCAACCAGCTCTTGATCAATAAAGAACGCTTATAAAACAATGTCGAGTTTTATTATATTCTATAACGAATAGTACATGGCGCAGCCGGTCTAAAAAAAATATCGTGTAACTCAGGAGAAATAAATGGTAGGCGCAAACCAAAAAAGGTGAAATTAGACGTTTTGATATACAAGGCTCAAAAAACTCGTGGGAGGCCGAGAAAATTACAAATTGTCACCAAATTGGTTGAAAGGAATATGGATTTTGTAAAGAAAGTGAATAATTTGTCACTAGAAGGCAACTTGAGTGAAAACTGGAGGAAGTTTTACCAAAGTTACCAAAATTTTGAAGTGGCTGCGGAAATAAAAAGTAAAACAGATGAAATACGTATTGCCACATTTCTAAATGCAATTGGAGAAGAAGCTTTAAGGTAAGGATACACGATGAGAGACTTTGGTCTCTGGTCTCCAGGGTACAAAAGGCAAAAATCTCCAAAGTGTATACACGTTCAGAGACATTTAAGTCTGGAGATCAAAAAATAGATCTCCGGAGACCTTTACTAAAAAGTCTCTCAAAGCAAAGTCTCTGGAGTGCATACACGACACAGGTATCTCGTCTCTGGAGATCTTTTTGACATTTGGTAGTTTTAATTCGTGTTGTGCTGTGAAAGTTTTCAAGTTGTTAATTTTTTTATTCAAATGAACGGGGGAAATAGAAGAATCACTGCAGCAATATCAGCACTCATAATTTTGCGTAGGAGGCAAAAGAGACAAAAGAGGCAACGCAAAATATGGGTGAAAAATTGAATTAGAAAGCGACAATCGGCCAGCATAACACAAACATTGCTGCACGAATTAAGAACTGAGGAAGAAGAAAGGAGCCGCTCCATTGCCATGACTTTTTCCCATGACAAAAAAATGCAGGAAACTAGAGCAAGATAGACTTATGTAGATCTAAAAAGGAATGACTGAATACAAGGTAAACGTTTTCCCTTCCAGTTTAACAACTTTATAGCAATCATAGCAAACCTTATGCTATGAATATAATGTTCAAATTGGCATGGTAACAAAGCTTTTGACTATGCATGCGAAGGAGAAAAAGCTTTTAAAATGACATCACGCTATAATAACAGTTTGAATGTGTCCGTGCTTACTATTCACTTACAGGGACAAATGTGATTGTAGTAGAAATCGCCATAACATCGCCATAAAATCGCCATAACAAAAGAGGGGAAATTATTTTTGCATTTGCCGACAAATTTTTGCAGTTGATTCTTATCTCCCTTTCTCGCCAAGGCATCTGCACATAAATGTGTCTCTATTTTTTTGTCGTGGTAAAAAGTCATGGTAATGGAGCGGCTTCTGAACTTTACAAAAATTTTCTTCGAATGACGATGAAAGATTTTGACGAATTATTGGAAAAAATCAGACCTCTCATAACAAAACAAGATACCGTCATGCGAAAAGCCATTACAGCCGAAGAACGCCTTGTCCTTACGCTGCGATTCTTGACCACGGGTAAGATTTGCCTTTTCTTTTATTGAATTTTAATTTCATTTAACCATTACCTGTCTAGGAGACAGCTATCATTCACTGATGTATCTTTTTCGCATACCCAGATGCACAATTGGTAACATTATACCTGAAGTATGTTCAGCGATATTCGATGTATTAAAAGATGAATATTTGAAGGTAAGTTTTATTAAATGTTATTTAAATATAATAAAAAACATAAATTGCCTAATTGTCGGCCTGCAAAATTTTTTTTACACATAAAAGGAACATAAATTGCCTGATTTTCGGCCTGCAAAAAACACATATCGATAAGTAAATCAAACTGTGGTACTATCCTCGGCTTCCGAATGTAAAATAGAAAAATTGGAATGATTTGCACGGGGTAAATCGTATGTTTCAACATGTACAGTGTCATATTCTCGGGATTCAGCTTGAGCGGTTAGTTCTAAAAGCGATGTTGTAATTTGCCTTTTGCCTATGGCCCTAAGATCGCGTGGTAAATTACGTAACTCATTGCTAATATATTCCCCAAAAACACTCCATTCGTCTCTAGGCTGGTTTAAGACGGCTTGACACTGTTTTAATATTGTTTGCTCGTCCAAATCTAACTTGGCTCTTTTCGAGGCTCTAGCGGAAGTGTTTGGAAAAGAATTGCTTCGCGAAGCTCTATCACTTAATGTAGTCGACGATCCAAGAGATTCGTCCTTGTCAAGCGATTCAATGGGTTCATCCTGTAAAAGAGAATTAAAATGTTTTGGATGAATATATTGTATATTTTTTAATACTATTGTTTATTATTTTTTCGCAGGTCCCCAATTCAGAGTCAGAATGGATGAAGATTGCTTTAGATTTCGGAAAAATTTGGAATTTCCCAAATTGTATTGGTGCCATAGACGGCAAACACGTGAACATAAAATGTCCGGCAAACTCAGGCAGTGCTTATTTTAATTATAAAGGAGTACACAGTGTCGTATTAATGGCAGTGGCAGATGCAAATTATAAATTAACTTATGTTAATATTGGAGCCAAAGGTCGAGCGTCTGATGGTGGGATTTTTAACAAAACTTCATTTGCAGCAGCGCTAGAAGGAAATGTTTTAAATATACCAAAACGAACTCCATTGCTAGCTAGAACCAAAGAAATCCCATACGTTTTCGTAGCGGATGACGCTTTCGCGCTAAAGCCTTATATTATGAAACCTTTTGCCTTTCATAATCAAAGTGCGGAGGAAAGAATTTTCAACTATAGACTTTCTCGTGCACGCCGAATAGTAGAGAATGTTTTTGGGCTTATGTCAGCTAGATTCAGAGTTCTTCGAAAAACTATCGAGTTGAAACCTGACACAGTTAATACGTTAATATCTGCAATATGTGTACTACACAACTTTTTAATGTCACGTTCCAAACATATGTATGCACCACAAGGAACATTCGACTTTGAAAATATTAACAGTGGCATCGTTGAACCAGGAACTTGGCGTACAAATCAAGCATTATTATCGGCTAGCGAACAAAATGTAAATCGGAACCCGTCAATGGACGCAAAGAGTGTACGGGAAGAATTAAAACAGTACTTTGGACGGGAGGGGCAAGTTCCCTGGCAGCACAAATTTATTTAAGACTGGTACTCGATAAAATGTTTAAAATTAATGAAATAATAAAATTATATTTTTAGAAATTTTTGTTTCAAATAGACATATTTCAATTACCAAATTATCTATGGGACCCGGTTCACTCACGACGTTTTTGTAAAGAAATTTCATTGCCGCAAAATACTCCCATTTTACAACAATATTCTCGTCCGTTCCACTGCCACTTTTCTTTTCTGTTGCCTTTTTTATGATGCGTCGAAAAGTGCATCGTAAATTATGCAGCTTTTTTTTTACGTCATCAGCAGTTGTGTCCAGCTCGAGCGCGATTTCTTTAAATTGTTCGGCCCGGAGAAATCTATTTTTGAAGTCCGATTTTTCTACTTCCCACAGCACCGGGCGCTCCTCAACCATCTCCAGCATTTTTGTGGTTTTCGATTTTGGCCACGTCGTCATAATATTACTAATCTAAAATATAAAATATGTAAAAACACTTTTTTTCTTTATAAAAACTTACCTTTGAACTCAAAACAACGAAAATTCTCGTTCCCACAAAACAATTGCCTGAAATGTCAGAATTCGTCTCCTGAGACCAAGAGATAAATATCAAAACGTTTTGAAGACCGGAGACGCATTAAAAAGAGTAGCTACACGGCAAGAGACTTAAGTCTCCCAAGAGACCCGAGAGACTTGTACTTGGAGATAAATCTCCGGTCTCCGGTCCGAAGTGTCCGAAGTGTATACACAGGTGAATTTTCGGATGAAGATGAGATGTTGCGTGATAGAATAGTATTGGGAGTAAGCGAAAAAAAAACTCCAGGAGAAGCTGCTACAATTTGATAAATTGAACTTTGAGCAAGCAGTCCAAACTTGTAGATCTCACGAGGTAACTAGGGAGCAGACGGAAAAATTAAAAGGAGATAAAATGTGTTGAAAGCAACAGGAACCACTAGCAGCGGGGTACAGCGTGTCGCAGAAAAATGGAAAAAGTCAACTGGAACTGAATCAGAGGGGTCAAGTAAAAATTTGAATTCTAATTTATATACAAACAAAACAAAAAATCTTTCAAAAAATAATTTTGTGAAAAACAATTGTAGGTTCAACCAAAAATCGAATTCAATTGATAACAATAAATTCAATTGTAAAGCTTGCGGTATAAGGCATTTACCGAAACAATGCCCCGCTTTTGGAAAGACATGTTTGAGATGCAATCAAAAAAATCACTTCGCTAAAACGTGTTTAACTAAGGTGAGTGAACTAAAATTTTCCCTTTTACCAGAAGATGTGTTATATTTAGACACATTAGACATAAACATTAACGTTATAAATGAAAATGAGTGGAAACAATTAATTAAAGTAAACGATCGCAAAATCGAATTTAAGCTAGATACGGGAGCAATGGTGAATGTAATTTCTTTAAAACTTTTTAAATCAATTTCAAATCAATGTCCTAAGAAAAATTCTTTAGTGCGCACATTACAGGCCTTTGGTGGTTCTACCATCCAAACACTTGGCACGTGTAATTTAAAGTGCAAATTAGGTAAAATCGAAAAAACTCTAGCATTCGTAGTAGTAGAGTTAGAGTGCAGACCAATATTAGGACTTCAAGCGTGTCAGGATTTAAATTTAATAAAGAGAACGGATATTCGGTCTGAAATAAACATTTTAGATAGAGTAGAGAAAAACAAAGATGTTTTTGAAGGCTTAGGATCTTTTGTCCAAAACTTTAATCTAGAATTAAGAGAAAACGTAAAGCCGACAGCCAAACCGGCAAGAAAAATTCCGTTGAAAATAAAATATAAAGTAAAAGAAAAACTAGATTTACTAGAAGAAAAAGATATAATAGCTTAGAATTAAGAGAAAACGTAAAGCCGACAGCCAAACCGGCAAGAAAAATTCCGTTGAAAATAAAATATAAAGTAAAAGAAAAACTAGATTTACTAGAAGAAAAAGATATAATAGCAAAGAGTGAGCGACCCACGGATTGGGTATCAAATTTAGTTGTGGTTGAAAAACCAGATCAATCTTTACGATTGTGCCTTGATCCGAAGAAATTAAACAGTGCTTTGAAACCTCTTTTACACCCAATTCCTACTCTAGAAGATATTACCTCGAAACTTACCGGAAAATCTTTTTTCACAGTGCTAGACCTTAAATAAGGATACTGGCAGATAAAACTAAACAGAAAGTCGAGCTTTCTGTGCACTTTTAGTACGCCTTTCGGATGTTACTATTTTAAAAGACTACCATTTGGAGTAAACATAGCCGCTGAAGCATTTCAGAAATTTAATGAGCTCAACTTTTCAGGAATTCCAGGTGTCATTATTTATATCGATGATATTCTAATAGCGACAAAAACAGAATTAGAACATGACAAAATTTTAGAACAAGTTCTGCAGCGAGCCAGGGAAAGAAATATAAAATTTAATAAAAGTAAAATTCAATATAAAGTTGATAATGTAAATTACTTAGGTCACATCATATCTTCATCCGGAATAAAGCCCAACCCTGATCGAATAACTGCAATAGAAAAGATTAGTAAACCAAAAAATAAAAAAGATCTACAAAAACTTTTTGGACTTATTAATTATTTACGAAACTTCATACCAAATTTAGCCCATGAAATAAAACCATTAAGTGCCGTTTGCACCAACAAAACTTAGCAACTTATGCACAACTTAAAAAATTTAAGTCGAAGAATTTCTACGGTTTAAGTAGGCTAACCACAACTTAATTTTTTAAGAATAATACGCGCAAACGGGCCTAAGAGAACTTCTAAAAAAATACAGTTTTTCAGTGATTAGAGTTACCCGAAAATGCATTAAGCCGAATTAAAAATATGATTATCCAAGCACCTGTTTTAAAAACTTTTGATTCAGACAAAGATATAACACTTCAGACAGATGCCTCGAAAGATGGTATTTGTTGTTGTTTGATACAGGACCAAAAACCAGTAAGCTTTGCCTCGAGAAGTTTAACTTCTGCTGAAGTTAACTATTCTCAAATCGAGAAAGAGTTCGTAGCTATTTTATTCTCATGCAAAAAAATCCATAATTACATATATGGTCGAGAGATCAAAGTTATAACCGACCATAAACCATTAGTTAGTATTATGCAAAAAGACAGGTAAAATAGGTTCGACACGGTTACAGAGAATTAGGTTAAAATTATTAAAGTATAAGTTAAATGTAACTTACAATCCCGGGAAGCCGTTAGTAATTGCAGATTTTTTGTATAGATATTATGACACGACATATAATAGAATTGATCACTTCGAGGATCTAAATTTCGTGGTACATTCCATTACATTCCACAAGCGACCAAATGCTTAATGAATTCAAAGAATCTATTGAAAAAGATTCTATTCTATCCAATTTGCAGTACATCATAAAAAATGGATGGCCCAATAGTAAGCAAAAACTACAGGATAATTTAAAAATCTTTTGGAAATTCAAAGATTTTTTATATCTAGAAAACGACTTAATTTTCTTTGAAGATCGTTTATTAGTACCCAAAATTTTGCAGACTAATGTTAAATCAGTTGCATATGAGTCATTTAGACATAGAAAAAACAAAATCAAAAGCAAGAACGTTACTTTTCTGGTCAGGAATGAGCACTGATATAGAAAATTTCATTGGGAAATGCGAAATTTGCTAAAAGTTTCAATCAAGAAACTTACAAAATCAGCGGATGTTTTAGTTCCACTGTTATGTAGATCATCTACTTGTTGCTGCATCTTCCACAAAATCTGATAGGAAAATTACTGTAGGGCAGTGTTGGGCAAAACGTAATTGTCAGTGCAATTAACAATTAACGATTAATCAATTGTTAATTGTAGATTTCTGCAATTGACAATTAATCAATTGTAATTGTAAATTTCTGCAATTAACAATTAATCAATTGTTAATTGTATTTTTCACAATTAACAATTAATTAATTGTTAATTGCATTTTTCACAATTAACAATTAATTAATTGTTAATTGTTGCATTTTTCACAATTAACAATTAATTAATTGTTAATTGTTTGATCAATCATTACTAGTACAATTAACAATTAAATCTTATGAACTTTTAATTTGTCTAAAAACGACGGGATCGGGAAGGGGTTGGAATTGGGAGGGAAGCGAAAGGATGGTTAGGGGAGGGGGAGGGGAAGGGGAAAAGGGAGGGGGAGTGGTAGGTCTCCTTCCCCCTCCCCCCTCCCCCACCCCCTCCCCCTCCCCCTCCCCCCTCCCCATCTTCCTCCCCCTCCCCCTCCACCTCCCCCTCCCCCTCCCCCTCCCCCTCCCCCTCCCCCTCCCCTTTTCCCCTTCCCATCCCCCCTCCCCCACCCCACTCCCCATCCCCCATCCCCCTCCCCATCCAATTTTTTGTGGAAATTTTACATTCAATGTACATTTTTTTTACAGGCCCTTGTTTTTGAATTTTTATACCCGTATGGTGAAACCAAAGGGTATATTAACTTTGCCTTACCGTTTGTAACGCCAAGATCTCGTCATCGCACACAAAAATGAATTACACCAGTGTGTTTAGAATGATGAAAAAAGTAGAATTTAGCATGTCCGTCCGTCCGTCCGTCTGTCTGTCTGTCCGTCTGTGGCGCGGATTGCGGGCGCACGGATTGAGCTAGAGACTTGAAATTTTGCGCAGATTCGTTTTTCGTAAAATGTGAGGCTAAGTTCGTTAGTGGGCAAAAATGGACCATTAGGGGGGGTACCCCCCATACGAACGAAAACGTTTTTTGCGAATATCTCAAAAACGGTACATCTTATCAAAAAAGTCCAAGAACAAAAGTTATTTAGGATATGATTCTACATAAAACTCCCATACATCAAAATCCAATTGGAATAAATTTTAAAAAATCTTATTGGAAAGTTTGACTTCAAAGGGGAATTTTGATACAACTGTTCGCTGTTCACTTAAATCACCATACGGGTTTTCAATAATTGCCAGATTGGCAATTATAGCTTTTGTTATGTTTAATTGTAAATTTAATTGCAAAAAAGTTAATTGATTGAAAATTTAATTGCAATTAATTTAATTGCAAAATACTGCAATTAAATTTAATTGCAATTAAATTTAATTGCAATTAAATTTAATTGCAATTGAATTTAATTGTAAAATCTGCAATTAAATTTAATTGCAATTAAATTTAATTGCAAAATCTGCAATTAAATTTAATTGCAATTAAATTAATTGCAATTAAATTTTCAATCAATTGATTAGTCAATTGAAAATTTAATTGATTGATGCCCAACACTGCTGTAGGGGAACCCGGGGCATGTATTAACAAAATTTGGAAATTGGGTCATATTGTTTTAACAAGTAATATTTTTGATATTGTGTTTATATCTAGCCATACTGTAGGTCTTCAGGTATCATAAGAAATAAAAAAAAGTTTCAACAAGGTAGTCACTATATGAAAAAAATCATTTTTATGAAAAAATGTCATCTGTTAAAACTAACCCCGGTCACGGGGCTAGTTTTAACAACGATGGGGTAAGTATTAACAAAGGTTTTAACATGGAAATAATTAAAAGAAAATAATTTTTTTTCACAAAAATTATAAAATAAACAAAATCTATATCCTTTTAAATTCAAATATATTAATTATCACAAATACTAAAAAATTGAACCAAATAAATATCCTTTTCAAGGAACATAAATTGACAAAAAAATTAAGTCGTTTTAAAAAACAAAAACAATTATTATGATCTAAGAAAAGGTCTCAGGGAAGCTTTTTTGTACATAATTTGTATCTATAAAAACATAGTATGAGAATTCTTACTCTATGTCTATGACATTATATTGTTAATTCTTGCCCCATGTGTTTGTTAATTTTAGCCCCGACACTACTTTTTTTGAATTATTAACCACACACAAAAATTTAGTTAAGGATTGTAATAAAACCAAAGGATATTATTAATTATAGCTTCATTAACTTACATTATCGGCAAAGTTATATTCAATAATATAAAAAACTAAGACAGAAATCAAAATATTGCAAACCATAAAAAGTTCGTTTACCACCTAAAATTTGGCCTCTGTGCTTAACCCTCACTGGCAATGAACAGTTTATAACTGATGAGTCACGATATGATCGACCTTATCGAATGATGGACAAAAACCAAATTTCAAGATTCTGGCTCGTATATTTCGGCGGGAATTGGCTTGTTAATACTTACCCCTGTTAATTCTAGCCCCGGGTTCCCCTACCTATCCATATACAGCCAACCAGACATTGCTTTCGAAGTCAATCAAAGACCATTCAGCGAAGATCCGAGACAACACTGGTAGGGAGCTAAACGTTACTTGATGAACACAAAAGAAGCACAGATATTTTATAAACCCACGAATACATTCATTCATGCTTTTTTAGACTCTAGCTGGACAGGAGATATCAACGACAGAAGCTCTCAATCTGGATTCGTTTTCATTTATGCAGGTGGACCTGTCGATTGGAGGTCAAAAAGCAAAGGATAGTGGTAACTTCCAGTATAGAAGCGAATATATCACATTGTCATGAGTGACAAAAGAGTGACAGACATCTTTTGGTAAAGCTAAAAATACACGAGTGTCATGTGACGACCTTCTGCGAATCAGGGGAAAACTAAACATATGGTCATATATCATTATGTACGAGAGATAATAGCTGAAGGCGTAATCTTTTTTAGCTTCAGAACAAATGCCCGTGCATTTTAGCGCTTACTAAAATTTTACCAGTAGAGATTCATTTTAGAGATTCATCATAAATTGTATTTATGTACATATTTGATTTTGAGATTCGAAAAACGTAAAATGTACTTAGTAAATGTAAGTTTAAAATTCTAAAGTAGAACCGACAGAGAACTGTGAGACTGAGGGGGAGTATTAAAGAATTATGTGCATCTGGCAGTCCCACTATTCAGTTCGTTCATTTTTTTTGTCAATTGTGAGTTCGTTCACTCTCTTCTCTGTTCCCAACTTGGAAGAACGCCAATAAATATTTTTGTCCAATAATTCACATGAGTTTTATTTTTTTCAAACATGACTATATTCACGAATGTAGTTATCCTGAGCTGAAAGAAATTATGAAGGCAGTTGTTCTAATAAAGCCAGCTACACTTCGGGCCGAAAAAAATAAGACCAATAAACCAATATAAGACCAATAAACCCTAAGTTTCGAGATATTCTAATATCAAAGTGGTCACATTGGTTAAAAATTACACTTCCGCTAACCACGAGTCTTAGAAGACATATAAAATTCTTAAAATCAAATGAAATTTACTCGCAACCAAGTAGATTTGCATATGCATGTGTTCAGAAATATTGTGAATTTTTGCATTTACACCTACGATATTCTTTTGAATTTTTCTACAAATGTTGTTCAGAATTTATTTCGTGAATTTTATTAGCAAAAGTTACTCAGCAAAAGTTCGCAAAGTTAAGGTGATGGCCCAATAGAAGCTTTGCTTGCTTCGCTTGCTTTACTCGCTTTGACAGCTGAATTGAACTCCGTGTTTCCTTATGGGAGCTGGCCCAATACAAAAGCGCTTAAAGTAAAGCGAAGCAAGCAAAGCTTCGATTTGAACAATTCTCAATTAGACGCTTTGCTTTATGCGCTTTGACAGTTCTGACAATCAGTTTTTCGCCTACTTGATTGAATAAAACACAAAATGCATTGTAATTGTTTTATAAGTTAATTTTTATTGTTAAAATGTTTGCACAAACTTTTTTTTCATTCAGAAAATATAAATACAACACAATTGCCAGATGTCAAAGCGCTCATAGCAAAGCGTACATTGGGCCTAGAGACGCTTTACTTGCTTTTATCGCCTCAAACGCTTCATCAAAGCAAAGCAAGCGAAGCAAGCAAAGCTTCTATTGGGCCATTACCTTTAGAATTAATTCTGGGAATTTTCTATGAAAAAATTCTATGAAAAAATTCAAGTTGCATTTGAATAAAATTCACGAGATTCGAAAAACAATTCTGATATTCGAGAAAAAAATTGCGAAATAATTTCTATTTGTCAAAAGAACGATGCAGGATTCGACGTTTTTTATGCCCCCGGGCTAAATTTTGAACCAGTTGGGGTTTCAATTGAATTTATTCAATTTAGATTTTTTCGTGAGTGTGAAAGAGCTTGAAAAAATTCTGTATTGTATTTTATTCCTGAAATATATTTCAAAAATTTGATTCTTAATGTAAACGCATGTGAATTTTATGGTGATTTATTCTCGGGATTTAACTGCAGATGGAAAAGTGCCGTTAGAAGTTTTTTTTTTTTGGTTTTTATGTCCACATGTCCTAATTTTGAGGAGTGTCCCGATTACTATTATCGATGAAAAATAGGAGGGAGAGTGCAGAGGGTGTCCCAATTTTCAGGTGGTTCTGATTACAGTCTCCCAATTAGGTTTCACTCAGTATAAAAATTATGTTGCTTCTAAAAACACAAATTTCAATTCAATATTCTTACCTCTCGAACGGTCCTATTTGAAACTAAGGAGTTCACGTTAGCGGGTATCAAATTTATAATAACCAGGTGACAGAAGTTTATGGGTAAAAATTCATTTTTATTATTAGCGATGCTATTTTGCTGTGACAAAACAGTGTTTAAAATATCTTCCAAGCTCTTCATACTGGCGTTATCCCTCGCTGAAGTCACGCAGATAACCCTTCCTTGATTTTGAATTGTATGTTCATTTTTTAGTAATATTTCTGATTGCTGGTCCGTAGGTTCTGATAGAGCTTCTATAGCTGCTCGCAAACCATGTATAACAGAAAAATCTCCTGAGTGCGAACTTACTCGCCGCGGTGGTATCCCAACCATTGACATGGCATTTAAAATATGCATAAGATTTTGGGTATTTGGATTCCATGTATTAACTATATGAGCAGCCGTGTCACTAACTATAAAACGAACCTGTTAGAAAATTATTTTAGTTGCAACTTTTATCGAAAATATAAGTTTTTACCAATTTGGTAGTTGGAAACAAATCCCATACGATACGACAATACTCCACTGAAGCTTCAACAGAATAAGTCCATAGACTTTTGCTTATTGGAGGCAATAGTTTTGTCGAACTAATTTTGTTTTTGAGAAAATCTAGATCTATTAAATTTTCACCAGATATTCCAAAGTATTGTGTATGATCCAGAACAAACACAGTTTTATAACTACAGTCTTCTGACATTATTAGATTAATATTTCAACACTTTTATGAGCACAAAATAAGGTAATCAGCTGCGTCTAAGAAATTCTCTTGGTCATTAATATTAAAGTCAAAAAAATTAACCACAATTGCGCTGACACTGACTTCGGCACCGTGTAAATAAAAAAAATGAGTGAAGTACCAAACAAATTACATACTACAAAGCCAGAACCTATAATACTGAATCTGTGTCACCTACAGATGGTCGTTTTTATTCACGGTATACAAATGTTTTTATTGAGGATGTTTACGGGAAGACTGTTTTACATTCGCTATATGTTTCGCTTCGGACAAGTGTAGGTTAGAGTGACTAGATAAAACTAGAGTGTAGCCATTGTGAAACTCATTTCGGTTGAAACTCTTTAATTCTTTTTAAAAAATAGCCAGTGTCACATATTTGAACAAAAAATGTTTTAATCGATTCATTTAAGTTCAGTTTTCCTTGATCAAGAGCTTCAAAAGATTTAAATATCGGAAATGCTAATCACGCGAGGGGTCCCGCAGGGATCCATTTTAGGGCCTCTCATTTTTAACTTGTATATGAATGATATTTTTGAAATAAACTTACGCGGTACTCTCATCCTTTACGCGGATGATGCCTTACTCATATACAGTGAAAACTCTATTGTTGATCTCAATAGTGCTATGCAATCTGACTTAGACAAGTTGGAAGTATATTTCAATAATAATAAGTTGAGTATTAATATCAGTAAAACTAAATTCATGGCCTTTAAATCTCGCGTACCCAGCTCTTTCCAACTTCTGATAGGAAACCAAGCCATCCTGGAAACAGAAATATTGATATATCTTGGGCTAAACATTCAAAAGAACTTGAAATGGGATAAGCAAGTTCAAAAAATCAAATCCAAAATTAACCCTTACATTGCTTGTCTTTGGAGATTGCGGAGTATTTTGCCAACACAGACCCTCTACAAAATTTATTTTGCATCTGACTTATCTTCACCCGATTTGGTCTGACATACCAGCGTACCATTTGCAGGAAATTAAAGTCCTCCAAAATAAGGCACTAAAGGCAATCAATAACTTGCCCCGCCTAACACCATCAGCTTTGTTATACAACGACAAAATACTTCCTATTAATAAAATAAAACTATTTGAATTGGCGAAGCTTATGTATAAAATTGCTAATAACCAACTAAAAAGCTCATTTATCCTTATCAAAATTTCTGATGTGCACTCGTATGAAACCCGGCGTATAAACGATCTATCGACTATTGGCCTTCCGCCTTTTAGTATCTTATATATTGGTGTTAGTTATTATAACTCGCTTCCACCCACTGATATCCTACTACTAGATCAAGCCATTTGCAATCTCAAATAGACCACTGAAACGTCAAAAAGCTATGACGAAAAAAAGGGAAATTAAAATTCTGGAAAAAAATGCTTATGCAGGTCCTCGATGGAATATTATTCAATCCCTATACCGATTATTCATGTTAATATTCAGAGCTGCCACTGTACATTAACTCTTTCACTCGGCATTTATTTCTAATAGCAAAAAAAATATGTTGCTTTTTTCAATAATAATATATAGCAACAACATATATTTCAAAATTTAAAAAATTTAAATATCTTTTTAGAAGTCTCTTTTTGATTATGTACTCATTTGTGTACATAAATTGTCAATAATTGTCCCTCTCCCTTCTAATTCTCTTAGAAATACGAGTTAAATATGATGTACACAATTGTGTACGCGCCGAGTGAAAGGGTTAATATTCAATTCCCTAAACCGTGTATAAGTCTTATGAGTTCGACGTAAAACATATAATTCAAGTGTTATTGAGTTTGTTGATTCGAACGTCTGGCATCACTAAAATTCGAAGACAAAATGAGACAACCATAGTCACGCTGTCCCATTTTTTTGCTATGGAATTGTTCGAGTGCCGCGATCTAGAGTACGATATCTGTGCTTCCACCGGACATTAAAGCAACTGATTCGTTTGTAAATTTCAAGTTAAACCTTCGGAAATATCTCATGATCAACCATTAAATTTAATTATAATCATTTTATTTTGCTTTTTTTTTCATTTAATATTATTTATCTATTTCTCTTTTTTTCTGATTAATTTTTTTGATTTAATGAATTAAAGATGTGAATTATCTAACTGTGATTCTTAATACTAGATTGCCCAAGGAAGTCAAGTAGTCAAAATGACTGCTTTTGGCAATATAGGTATAACACATATATATATACCGGAAATGAAGGAGGGGGGAGGTAACTACAATTATTAATAAACGCATTTATATGTTGTACAAAAAGTCACAAAATTCTAACAAATTGTGCCATTATATACATAATTGTTTTTCTGATTGAAATTAAAAAGCAGTCAAAATGACTTGCTTGGGCAATCTAGTGTTAAAGACTTGAATTTTTTTAACTTTAAATATTTATTTAGAGCTTATATTGTAAAGAGCCTCTACTCTACTTAAATTAGTTATAAGCTAGATTCTACTAAAGTGTAAACTTTTTGAATCGAATAAATTTATAAAATAAAAAAAAATAAAAAATAAAAACATGTGTGTGCAGTGCACACGCGGTAGAAGTGAAACCTTAGGAAAACTAAACAGCGAGAGAATGAGACGAATGCGGTATCAGGTGTGGGATAGTTATAGCGTTTATTTATTATAATATTGGTACCAAGTTCAAAAGTCATATTATATTTTTATTGAAAATCTAATACCGGATTCGTGATCAGCGACCCCAAAAACCCTAAAATGCAAATTTTTCCGGGGAAAATGGGAAAAAGGATATTTTCATTATCCTTACAGGACCTTCCGTTTCGAATTTTGAAAATCTAATACTGGATTCGTGATCAGCGACCCCAAAAACCACATAGTGCCTATTTTTCCAGGGAAAAATGGGAAAAAGGATATTTTCATTATCCTTACAGGACCTTCCGTTTCGAATTTTGAAAATCTAATATCGGATTCGTGATCAGTGACCCCAAAAACCCTATAGTGCAAATTTTTCGGGGGAAAAGTGGGAAAAAGGATATTTTCATTATCCTTACAGGACCTTCCGTTTCGAATTTTGAAAATCTAATACCGGATTCGTGATCAGCGACCCCAAAAACCCTAAAATACAATTTTTTCCGGGGCAAAATGGGAAAAAGGATATTTTCCTTATCCTTACAGGACCTTCCGTTTCGAATTTTGAAAATCTAATACCGGATTCGTGATCAGTGACCCCAAAAACCCTAAAATGCAAATTTTTCCGGGGAAAAATGGGAAAAAGGATATTTTCATTATCCTTACAGGACCTTCCGTTTCGAATTTTGAAAATCTACATAGCTAAAAACCTGCTCCTGGCAACACAGATTATTTTGCAAAAAACCGCATAAAAATCGGTCCAGTAGTTTTTGAGTTTTGTAATCTCAGGCAGACAGACAAACAATAAAACATCCATTTTTATTTATATACGAGTAGATATGTATATATTGCAATTTATGACGAAACATAATTTATCGCCTCCTCTCTCCGCTTCCTCCCTCCTATCACTTCTCCCTTCTCCCCTTTCCCTTCCCGTAACCCGCCCTCTTCCCCTTCCCATCAATCTTGTTTACGATAAATTGACTGGCACCCATCTGTATTCTATCTCTTTTTCTCGTAGGCTAAAATATCCTATCTCTTTTTACTGTCGTTTCATCGAGTTTGAAATCACTCACAACGCCGCTAAAGAAGTTTTCACTTCAAAAAAAATATAATAAATTATTGAAAAAACTGAAAACGTTTTCCGATGGTCACACGATTATTTTATATAGTCACTCTAGTGTAGGTAAAAAACGCACGGACCAAGAAAATACGCAAATTATGTTTACGCTCACTTAACAATTAATAATAATTGGCGTATAAAAATGAGCTAAAAAAGTGAAACGGTTTTATGCAATAATTTCATTTAATTAGAAAATATTACAATTGCCTCCCTGACAACTCAGAACATGTCCACACATGTTTTTTCTGTGTCAGCGAAGTTTGACTTCAATTTCATTGCAGCGAGTGGAAAAACCAGGACCTATCTGTTTTTTCGCGCGAAAAATAAATTGTTGCCCTTATTTTCCAGTCGTGATTTAATATATTTTTTCACACTAAGTACAGCTAACAATATTTGTTTTAGTGAGGAAAAGTGACTAAAAATTAATTTGTTGAATAAAAATCGTGTTTATGTATTACCGTTTTCCAGAAAAGTTACTTATTCAGTATTATTTGGTTTGGGGCACATTCGTACAAAAAAAATGGGGCACATTCGTGCTAGAACTTTTGGTATGTTTAAATTTCCAATTGATTTGGGCACTTATAATGTGAAGTGATGAAAAGGTATTTTTCGTTATTATGAAGTTATTTATTTTTAATTTTTGAATTGTTTTAAGTTTTATGTTTTTTTCCCCTTTTTGAATTATTTTATGTTATTTACTTAAAAAGACTCAATTTGAAAGATTTTTCTGCGATTTTTTGCTGAATTTAATAAAGATTGGTTTTTTAACTTTTTATGTTTGATTCTTGTTTTATTTCGTATATATATATGCTTCCCATAGATTCCCCATGATATGTACGAAAGTGCCCCACTACGGGGGTAGATTCGTACAATTTTCGACTTGTGGCAAAAAGGCAACTGTTTAATTATTAGTTGATTTTCATATTCTTTTTGATATCTTTGTAAAGGGTGATTCATTTAGAACTTTTTTTTTTAATTTGAAATAAAACACTTAAAATAGAATTGGATGTAGGAATCTTGAATATAATCCGAAAGAACAATCTCTGACATTTACTTTTTAAAAATAATTTCTTCCAAATGTTGGCCGCAACTACGCCGTAGGTGCTCCATTCGGAAGGTCCAATTTTGGATCACTTTTTCCAGTATTGCTACCGGTATCTCGCGAATTACGCGAGTAATGTTTGCTTCCAAGTTTTGAATCGTAGCTGGCTTATCGACGAAGACTTTTGACTTCACATAACCCCAAAGAAAAAAATCCAGAGGTGTAATATCACATTATCTAGGCGGCTAGTTGACAGGTCCGAAACGTGAAATTAGCAGTGCACCAAAATGATTTCTTAATAAAGCCATTGTTTCACGCGCTGTGTGTGGCGTAGCACCATCTTGCTGAAACCAAATGTCGCCGACAACACGGGCTTCAATTTCAGGCAACAAAAAGTTCGTTAACATGGTGCGCTAGCGCTCGCCATTGACGGTTATGTTCTGTCCGGCCTCATTTTTAAAGAAATACGGACCGATGATTCCACCAGCCCATAAACTACACCAAACAGTGCATTTTTGTGGATGTAACGGTAGTTCGAAGATCTCTTCGGGCTGCTCATCAGCCCAAATGCGGCAATTTTGTTTGTTGACATATCCATTGAGCCAGAAATGTGCCTCGTGACTGAACAAAATTCGGCGCGAAAACACCGGATCTTCATTCAGCTGTTGCAGAGCCCATTGACTGAAATTCAAGCGTAGATTCAAGTCTGGCGGCTTCAATTCCTGAACCAGTTGGATTTTGTAAGCCTTTAAAGCAAGATCCTTGCGTAATATTCGCCAAGTTGTTGCATACGAGAGGCCAAGATGTAGCGCACGGCGGCGAATCGATTGGTCACGGTCTTCAGCAACACTCTCCGCTACAGCCGCAATATTCTCCTCACTGCGGGCTGGATGTGGTCTGTTCGGTCGCGTATCATCCAATAACGTACACTGAGACTCAAATTTGCGGATGGTATTGGCAATAGTGGGCTCGGAAGGTCGATGATGCACACCATATGTTGCTCGAAGTGCACGAAAAACATTTCTCACAGAACGCTGATTTTCGTAATACAGCTGGATAATTTGCAGACGTTGTTGCGGTGTGAGTCTTTCCATAATGAATTGTCAAACAATACTGAAAACAAATAAGATGACAGCAAGACACCACTCACGCGTGAAATGTCCAAAAAAAACAAATGAAAAAAAACCTCTAAATGAATCACCCTTTATTAGCTGGATATCTATAATATCCAGTTAAACGAAATAGACAGTAATAGCCCGGGAGCCGTAGAACAAAAAATAACAACGAACAGTTGACATCTAGATCCTGCAATAAATTTTGTCCCGTTAACTCGTCGTTTTTTTTAACAACGAAACCGCGGTATAAATCACGATCTGTCGCTCATTTAGCACCACTTTGGAAGGTCGCCCTAGAACATTTTTTTCTTAGTTGGACCAAGATCTAGATCCTGCAATAAATTTTGTCCCGTTAACTCGTCGTTTTTTTTTTAATAACGAAACCGCGGTATAAAACGCGATCTGTCACCCATTTAGCACCACCTGACAAGGTTGCTGTAGAACATTTTTTTCTTAGTTGGACCAAGATCTATATGCTGCAACAAATTTTGTCCCGTTAACTCGTCGTTTTTTTTAAACAACGAAACCGCGGTATAAATCGCGATCTGTCGCTCATTTAGCACCACTTTGGAAGGTCGCCGTAGAAGAATTTTTTCTTAGTTAGATCAAGATCCATGTATTCAAACATATTTCGTCCCGTCAACTGTTCGTTGTTATTTTTTGTTCTACGGCTCCCGCTCTATAATTTGAGCGTTATGCACGACATTACAATCAAAAACACAAAAAGTGTACGAAGGGTGACCACTTTCCCCTACGAATTTATTTCACAGAAATGCTTTTGAGTGAGCACAGTGAACGCATTTAACGCAACCATCGAAGCAAATGTTGCCAAATTTTGAACTTTAAGAGCCTGTTTACATTAAGACTCATTTTGAGGCGTCACGTCATTCGCTCCGGCCAAGTGATGGTGATGGACGAAGTAGGAAGGGAAACAAAAAAGAGCGAACGAAGTTTAGATTCACTTAAAATTTTCAGTCGCAAACCGGTTTGAGTCTCGTTTTGCTTTTATTTGTCATTTCGTTGTTTGCTGTGGTGTCGTGCGCATCTAAAAAATCCGAGTTTTCTTCTTCAAATTGGCTCAAAAATAGAGTCGTTGCTGATGAAGCATATAATAAACTTGTTATTGCAATTATTATATGATCCATATATGATCCATATTTTCATTAAATTTAACAAATTTCACTGCAATCATTTCACAACTCAGTTAAATTTTGAGGTTATTTCATCCCAATGTCTTGAACGTCAAAAAGGCGAAAGACGTAGCGAATGAAAAAGGCGAACTGTGTGCACACGGCAAAAAAATGACGAAATACGTGACGTCTCAAAAAAGTCCTATGTAAAGAGGTTCTAACGCAGCAAGTCTGCGTTGACAGTTGTGCACAGTGCCAATCAAAATGTCGTTCGAGGAGAAATATGGACAGAGCATCCGAGCCGAAAAATGGCACGACAGCAGATTTGACTTGGGGATTCATTAGCCCCCAACCTAATTGTACTCGTAAACATTTTGCGTTATACAAATTTCATGTCAATTCACCTGCAGTTCAAATTACATGAAAATTACACAGATAGGTAGTCTTTACTTGCTAAATCTAGTATGCACATTTGGTTCTTCAAAAATGCGAAAAAAATCAGTGTAGAACGCAAATGTTACACTTTTTCACTTCAAAGTTAAAGTTGAGAGTCCCCTGCTGGCATTTATGCCAAACACATCCCAGTGAAAGGTGTCTTCAAGACGTCTTTAAAGACTAGTCTTGAAGACAAAGTAAAGACACTCGCAAGACCAACGCACAGAGCATGTCTATGTCTATCTTAAAGACATGTCTGAAAGTATGTCTTCATTAGTACTAAATCCGGAAAACAGATGGCGCTGATGGGTTTTTTTTTTCGCACGCCCACACAGCGACCTCATTTTAACTTCAAGAGCTCCATTCCATCAGATATTGTAGACTGAATATCCTCGTCAACGTCTTCAAGCTCTGCAAAGTCTGGGTCTTCAATAAAAAAGCTTTCATTTTCTCCTAATATAAGTGTATCCTCGCAGATCTCTTCGCAAACAAAATCAATTATGGGGACTTCTTCCTGATTATAATTGGCCATTGCCTCTGACCGAAGATTAGCGGCAAAAGCAGAAATAATTCGCTTTTGTTGCCTTTTTGACAAATTTTCCATAATAGAAAAAAATCAAATGTCACCAAATATATTTACAAAAACTTAATACAAACGTCTTTAATAATTTAGATCAGTGGTTCCCAAAGTGGTCCCTACGGACCCCCAGGGGTCCCCGGGATCATTCAGGGGGTCCGTGGAAAATTAAATTTGATTTGGGGTCCCTGAACAACGTCAGGGGGTCCGCGCAAGGTTTAATATGAAATAAATAAATGGTGACACATTTTTATTAATATGGAAGTTAAAATAAATTATTAGCGATTTTTACGTCCTAAGTAAAATATTTATAGTTAGACATATTGGGTTTTATTATTTAATATAATGCACCCTAAAAGTTATAGCTTACTATTTTATATTTTTGTTTAATTTGTTTACTGCGAATAACCAAATCCGCGAATGTTTGGAATTACTGTATTATTATATTCTGTTGTGAATTAATTGGTACAAAATGAGTACCTACCATAGATATACTAGATCGCTCGATTTGCTGTCTCAAATGGTCCCATTTCAATACAGTTCAGTGAATCAAAACGAGTCAAGTAAGAGCAAGATAACCGTATGAAAATTAATATAGTCCTCTCGTTTAAACCGTGAGCTGTCAAAGGAAAATAGGCTTTCGTAATGGTGTTGGCGCCTAAAGTTCGTTTTTGACGCCTAAAGTTAGTCTAAAACTTGTGAAATTTGAATTTCGCGTCAAACGAAATTTGAATTTCGCGACCTTATACAGTTCAGTGAATGCGTTCAAGTACGATAAAGAGGGAAATACTTTTGGGACAATTTTTCAGCAGAGCTTTGTATGGTGACAGTTGTTCTATGTTATATAGTTCTGTGGTACCTACACAATATGTGACATTTACATGAAATTTTATCCTTACATCTCAAATAATTAATTCAAGAGAGCGTTACATTGCAGCATTCAATTTTTATTATAATTAACAGTAGTTTGTTGCAAATAAAATTTTTGATATTGTAACGGTCCACCCCAAATAGCATCGAAAAGTACGGGAACATGAGATTTGTTCTTTGCGGCTTTAAAATGCAGCAATTTACGCAATCGGGGCTAAAAATTTATACAGTAGAACACGCTTAAATGCACATCGAATTTCGCAGAATTTTATGTGCATTTATCCGTGTTTTGCATTTATACGTAGCACGGAAGCACGGATAAATGCACATTAATGTGCAATTATGCGAGTAAAAGATAAACATGCAACTTTAATATTCCTGTAATAAACATTTAAATTCAACAAGGCTACACAAAAACAAAGAACCTAATTAAGAATTCATTTTATCAAATAAAAATAACAATAATCACTTTTTTTTGTGTAATTACATTTCATTTTTGCACATGTGCATTTAAGCGTGTAAAATCTCATATAATTTATACTTTTGCGGATGTGAAAATGGTTGCATTTAAGCAAGTATTGCAATTAAGCGTGTTTCATTTATCCGTGTATTTTTGTATGAAAAATGCTCAAAAATCCTCCATGCACAAATTTTGCGTGCAATTACACGAGTTTTGCATTTACGCGTGTTGCATTTAAGCGCGTTCTACTGTACCTATAATTCACATCCGCGTAAAAGAAGCGAAAGAAGTGACGAGCGCGTCGCACCGATTAATAATGCGTCTGCAAAGCCACAATTGCTTTAGTGGGGAAATTGGTGACCCACGGTTCATCTTTGGGGCAACATTCGCTTCATGAAAATTCCTGCAGCGATAGAGCAGCATTTGATGGTTTTCGGGTCGAAATAGTCTGCCACTAAAGTTTCATTAAAGCTCCCCGTCTGAGAAACACCAAAAAAAATTGATGTCTTCAGCCGCCATATTTCTCACTGACATTTGATGGAAACGATTTCGTTTCGAGAATTAAATTTCTTATTTCAGGCGAATGACTGAAGGATATTGCATAAAAAGTGGATAGCATACATTTTTGAAACAGCATAATTTTATTGGCATCAAAATTTCATTGCAAAAGAAAAAAAATTTTACCGATAAAATAAAATTAAAGAAATTTTTGATTAAAAACAAAATAATTCGATGGCCCATTAAAATCTGTTTAAATTTCAGATCCAATATTGTCGAAAAATTTTAATGGCAATTAAAATCACGACATGCAACCGGAAGAAAAGTCCATTATAAAATAACACTCCACAAAAGTTTCCATTAATTTGTCGCCATTAGATTTTTCTCGTTTGTCTTCTGCTTACGTTTTTATTTGTTCATCTCTGTTTACTAGCAAGCATTCGGGGGAGAAAGAAAACCCGCTCGATGATTTGTGTAATTGTGTGATATAATGCCGTCAGATGACGCTCGCGCATGAGGCAACTAATTACGTCCCTGTCGTTATAATTGCGGCGCCGCAAACCGCTGAAAAGTGTTCCCCACTATGGGTGCCGTTGCGCGTCTCGTTGGCACAACTAACTACGTATTTGCGACATAAATTGCTTATCGCCGCGATTTGCATGGTGACGAAATATGGGGATAAACAACATAATTGCTGCTTAAAATGCTATTTGGGACGGGTAAGAAGTTGCAAGGACATTCGAGATCTGGCGTGAACGCTTCGAGAATGTTCTAGACCTCGGCCGAACATACAGGAACGTTGGCAAACGAGCCGCGAATATAAAAGGCCGCGTCTTCGACGGAGATTCAATAAATACTTCTTCAACAAAATGTTTTATTTATATTTTATTTTTACATCACCATTTACCATTCAAGACATTAAAGTTAAATTTGTAATTTTTCTATTATGCATTTATGTAGTTTTTCACCCAGGGTCCGTGGGCAAGTTTTGACTATGAAAAGGGGTCCGTGGACCAAAATAGTTTGGGAACCACTGATTTAGATAAATAAAACGAGAAACACCAAACACTGAATAAAAGAGCCAAAATTAAAAAATCTCGGGCGGAACGGAATTCTTTTCTGACAGCTACTTTCACAGTCAAAACACGTTGCCAGTGTGACACCTTATTTTTCCATCGATGATCCTACCAACTGCGCCATAAAATGTGACACCTTATTTTGTTCGGGTGAATTAAACAAGTTTTATATTATTTCAATTATTTATTATATTTCTTCTTTATTAGTCACTACAAATCGGCTTACACTTTTCCTTTTCGATTGTATGAACGTTTGAAGTTCATACAACTTACTTAAAATGTTTATTTTTATATTTCTTGTTTTATAACATAATTGAGTTGGATTACACTTTTCTTTTACCAAGTTCACGCAAATTAATTTCAATTATTTTCAACTTAACTTTTAATTTCTAATTTTAACTATTACATTTGAATTTCAACCGATCACTTCAACTGCCTAACCTTTTCTTCGTGTAATTTTGACTACTAAACTTAAACTTCTAATTTTTATACCCGTATGGTGAAACCAAAGGGTATATTAACTTTGCCTTACCGTTTGTAACGCCAAGATCCCGTCATCACACACAAAAATGAATTACACCAGTGTGTTTAGAATGATAAAAAAAATTGAATTTTGCATGTCCATCCGTCTGTCCGTCTGTCTGTCTGCCGTCTGTCTGTCTGTCCTTCCGTCCGCCTGTCTGTCTGTCTGTGGCGCGGATTGCGGGCGCATGGATTGAGCTAGAGACTTGAAATTTTTTGAAGATCCGTTTTTCGTAAAATGCGAGGCTAAGTTCGTTAATGGGCAAAAATGGACCATTAGGGGGGGGGGGGGGGGGGGTACCCCCCATACGAACGAAAACGATTTTTGCGAATATCTCAAAAACGGTACATCCTATCAAAAAAGTGCAAGAATAAAAGTTATTTAGGATATGATTCTACATAAAACTCCCATACATCAAAATCCGATTGCAATAAATTTTAAAAAATCTAATTGGAAAGTTTGAATTCAAATGAAATTTTGATACGCCGTTCAATTAAATCACCATACGGGTTTTCAATAATTGCCAGATTGGCAATTATAGCTTTTGTTATGTTAATCTCTAAATTTCAACTTTTAATTTCACTCTTTAATTTTATTCTTTTAATTTCAACTAATTCAAAATTCAACTTTTTAATTTTTGACTGTTTAACTTCAACTACATTTCAATCGCCAAACTTCAACTGTTAATTTCAATCGCCAAACTTCAACTGTTAATTTCAATCGCCAAACTTCAACTCATCGATCCGATTCTTTATCGATTAAGATTGACCTAAACAAGAATCGGTGGCACAAGCATTTTTGGTTCATTGATTTGTAGGCCGAAATATTATTGGCATATGAACTATGGAGTTTATGGTAGGTACTTCTGCATAGTTGACGCTTACTTTGTTAATTTTATAAAACATAGGTAAGCTTTTATTGAATACATGAAATGGTCTGACCAAAGTACAATGATCGGGGTGAATTGGTTAATTGGATTATCCATGATTTGGATATTTTCCATAGGTCAATGTTCTGATTTGGAACTTTATACCGTTTGCTTTAAGTAAGATGATGTATTGCATCAAGCTTGAAAAAGTCGAAATTCAATTCATCACACCAGAGTTTTATATGCCTACCGCTAGATGTTTTCACGTCGTTGCCCCGATTTGTTTTATGTTTCCTTCTAACATATTGATTTTCGTATGTACTTCTCGTTGAAGACCATCTACAAGTCATGTCTTTAAAGACAGCTTTTTCACTGGGATTTCTTGATATATCTTTCTCTTACCGATCGCATTGTTTATTACACCGCGTCTTGATTAACAATTTTTAATCCCAAGAAATATCTCACCGCAATGAGATTTTTTTGACAGCTGGGCCGAAAATCTCTTGAAATTTTAGTACTCAAAATGGCGATGAAAAGAAAACACATAGTCGCCGCTCTCGCAATTACTGCAATACGTGAAATTGAAAAGACTGAAACAGAAGAACAGACGAAAAGAAAAACCTCTTAATGTTATATATTCTCTTTCAAAGCTTTTTGTATCGTATTGTTTGAAAAAAATAGTTATTTTCGCAACTACTTGTCGGGAGAATTTAGATTCCGCCATCTTGAATTGGGAAATTCCAAAAAATTTTGCAATTGCAAGATTTCTTGAAATTTATCTCTGGGATTTTTTATCGCCGTCAACTCGAGCTTTGATTGGTCAATCAAAAATCTCTACGATGAAAAATCCCAAATCAAGACGCGGTGTCACACGAGAATGAAAGGTTACCAACTCGTGTTTTATGTAAATGTCATTTGATAGTATTTTGGCGCGGATTTATTTGATTGTGTCGAGAAGTGAAAAGTATAATAATAAGTTTGAAATGCAATTTTAACATAAAATGCACCTAGAAAAAAATAATTACAGGTATAATTAAGTATTTTGTAAAATATTCCATTTTCGTTTTATGTGGTTACTTTTCAGGATCAATTAAAGCAACCGTTGAAAGGATATTATAAGCAGAGAGGCCCACAAAAAATTATTGAAATGCATAACTTCAGTTAATACAGTCATTAAGTTATGTTTTAATATGTTTTACTGAACGTATCACTTCATGGGTACAAATACAAAAATCAGCGAAACAAAAATTAAATTAGTAAAAATTCGACCAAAACCAAATCCAGTTAGTGATTTAATTAATTTATTTTGAAATTTTTTAATTAGAATCAGTTAAAAACGTCCTTTGAAATATAAACCTTTGTTTTATACACTCCATTTGGCATTTTGAATGAAGAATATTTCAGGAATTTCAAATATCAACAGATGACTTGGTTAGTTGGCAACCCTATTTCTTCAAACAACACATCTCTATTTATTCGTACAAGGTTGGTAATAGCTGCGTTCCCGATCCATGAAAAACCTACTGCGAAGTACTGCGGAACGATCTCATCTATATATTCAAACTGAAATGTGTTGAAACGAAATAGTATTTTGTTTCGGATCTCGAATTTATGGCGATACCGCACAAAATATGGCATTTCCCCTCATTGCAGGTTCATTTATTCTATTTAATTTCATTTTCTTCTCAGATATTTTGTATCTCTGTTGAGTGAGAAATTTTTTTCATATTTACAATTTTCAAAGTGTGTGCGCTCTATAATTGTGAGGTTAAATTTTACTAGTAATCATCCAAAAGTGCGTTCCCGAGAAAAGTTGCTGGTCAGTACTACGCAGTAGTTTTTACATGGGTCGGGAACGCAGCTAATGTTACCAGGGGATCCCATTAGAAAGAGAGAGTCAAAATGTGCGAAAGAGAATCTAGCTGTGTTTCCCGCTATTTGATTTCTTAGCGTATTATGGGGGATTATACTTCCATGCGTGGCGATACACGTAGCAACTTTCAGTCATGCCTCAGCCTCACCAAATTGTGGGAAAGAAACGAGTGCGACAAGAGGAGAAAAGTGGCCATTCGAAAAGTGTTCTTCTTCTTTTACACACACAAACAAAGTCACTCGTGTAGTGCGTCACCAACTCGTAAACATATCCCAAATAAACAAAAATTGAATACAAATAGTGAAATACCAATTGCAGGTCGTTTTATTTTTCAGGTAGGTATGAAAGAGTAAATACCATAACAAATTACAAGTCCTTATTCTTCTATTGTTGGCAGTCTCTATTTTGGCAATTGATGTTGCCTCGGTGCTAGCTAGTAAGGGAATGAGCTGAAAATACAACAAATATATGAGAACCACACACACATGAGCGATCGTTTGTTGTACACAAGTTTTCCCTACTAAAAAGTGAAGAAGCGTGTATGTCGGAAAGGCATTTTGAGGAATAAAAGTCGCCGCGACGGGAAGCCAAATGTACGCCGGCATTTGAATTTCGCTCAACCGTGCATCACCATAGAATCTATAGAAAAAACTCTGCCTAACAAATTTTTGATAAATTTCCCCTTCGAAAAGGGGAAAAATGTCCCTATCCTTCACTAGCGGTGATATCACATGGGTTCCGCGGCGCACCTTAGATATAACGGGTGAAATACATTGTCTTGGATAATTCTTTAGAGCGGCATTGCCAGATTCATAATTTTCTGATTCGTATATTTAGTACTAATCAAACATTTAGTTTGCTCGTAACTGTTTACAACAAATAAAAAAGTATTAGATAGGTGATATTTCATTAGGTTAGATTCGTAAATAACAAAAATCATTTTTCAGAAAAAAAAATTTGTTTTACATTTACAAGACTACGTGATCCTGAAGAATTATTTCCTATGATTTAGGTTAGGTTAGGTTCGGTGGCGGCCTGCTCGATTGCAGGGCCTCGCATAGACCGCTAGGGTCCATAGCGCTACCACAAAGGATGCCTAAGTCCTGTAGTCCGTTGAGGCTATGTCTTTGTGAGATCAAAGACACCCGTAGCCATCGCGAAGTTTAATATGTGTTTCAGATCGAGTTTGGCAGCTACCTCTAGGCTACCAAGCGAGTGCCCACCCAGATGCTGGCATCTTGCTCTTGCCAGCGCGGGGCATTCACATAATAGATGTTCTAGGGTCTCCACTGTTCCGGGCTCCATGCAGCTCCGGCACAGATTAGAGTCCACTAGGCCCAACCGGAAAGCGTGTTCGCCTATAAGAACGTGTCCTGTATGAATTCCTACCAGTGTCCGACATCGCGCACGTGATAGCTGTAGAAGACTGCTAGTCCTCTTAGGATTGCGCGACTTCCACATGGTTTTGGTTATTTTACAGGTGCTGATCCCGGCCCACCTCCTTGCCGCTGTTTCCTTTGTGCGACTGTCAATGGAGGATTTGGCATAACTTATGGGGAGCGGTATTGACTCTGCTCTGCTCAGGTCTAAGTTTGCTCCTTCCTTAGCGAGAACGTCTGCTGCCTCGTTTCCGGCGATACCTTCGTGCCCAGGAACCCAGCATACCCGTACTCTTCTGTTAGAGCTTAGTGTTTGAAGGGTCCTGTAGCATTCAAGTACTGTTTTTGATTTGAATTCGTGTGCAGCCAGTGCTTTAATAGCTGCTTGGCTGTCCACGAAGATGTTTATTGAGTGACCGTATCCCAGCATTTTGCATGCCATATCCGCTGCCTTCTGTATGGCTACAGTTTCGGCTTGGAATATGCTGCACTCATCTGGGAGTCTAAAAGATGCGTGTATATCTAGCTTATCACAGAATACTGCTGCTCCCACTCCATTCAGGGTTTTTGAGCCGTCAGTATACATGTTAATGGAATTACCAGAGGTATCGGTCTCCCATGTTCTCTGCGTTCTCTCCGGTATAGTCACAATGAACTTCCTCTGAAAGTCCCTTTGTGTGATCATGTAGTCTGAGTGTGAACTGATTGTGTTCACCAACTTGCTGTGACCGTACCCCCGTGTTCTGAGTAGGCCTGTCGCATGGAGACGCACCATTGCTTTCTCCGCCATGCTCTTTACAGCCAGCTCTATGGGGTCGAGGTTCAAAATTATGTCTAGTGCGCGGGTTGGCGTGGTACTAATCGCCCCCGTTATGCTCAACCCTGCCAATCTTTGTATTTTTTCCAGTCTATTGAGATATGCCTTTTTATCTACTGCCGGCCACCACGCGATAGCCCCATACAGCAGTATAGGTCTGATTATGGCCGTGTAACTCCAGTGCATAAGGCTAGGTTTCAAACCCCACTTTTTGCCTATGAGTCTTTTACATGCGTAGAGTGCTTTGCTTGCTTTGGCAACTCTTTCTTCAGTATTTGGTTTCCAGGACAGCTTACTGTCTAGGATGAGCCCTAGATATTTAGCTTGAGTCTTGATCCCAATTTGTGTATTATTTAAACGCGGGTAGTTCAGCCTTGGCGTTTTTGTTCTTCTCGTGAACAACACCATTTCTGTTTTGTGCGGATTAATACTGAGTCCCTTATTCTCTGCCCAGTAACTTAGCATTTTGAGAAATCTTTCTGCGAGTTCGCAAAGAGTAGATGGGCAGAGTCCCGACAATAATATTGCTATATCGTCGGCGTATGCTATGAACTTGACTCTTTGGCTTTCGAATTTTACTAGAATGTCGTTTAGGACAATTGTCCATAGAAGCGGAGATAATACTCCGCCCTGAGGTACGCCCCTCCGGGCTGTTTTCTTCACCGTAACACCTCCCCATTGTGCATCAATGGTTCTGTTGTTGAGCAAGCTGCCTATCCACCTACGAATGATTGGGTCCACGCCCGCCATTCTCAGTGAGTCGACTATTGCTTCCATTTTGATGTTGTTGAACGCACCCTCAATATCCGTAAAGATACCAAGGGTGTACTCCTTGTGGTGTAGGGATTTCTCGATTTCCAGAACGACCTCGTGTAGGGCCGTCTCTGTCGATTTCCCTTTTGTATATGCATGTTGCGATGTTGATAACCCCTTCGGACCCAGGTTTTCTCTTATGTAAGAATCCAGGATTCGTTCTAGGGTTTTTAGTAAAAATGATGTTAGGCTTATTGGTCTATAGTCCTTGGGAACTATGTGACCGCATTTGCCGTTTTTAGGAATGAAGACCACTCTCGATTGCCTCCATTTTCCGGGGATGTGGCCCAGTCTCAGGCTCCCCCTAAAAATCACCGTGAGCCATGGCAACAGCAGATCCGTTGCCTTTTGAATCATCACCGGCATAATGCCGTCTGGCCCCGGCGACTTCACAGGGTCGAAAGAGTTAATAGCCCATCTAATCCTGCTATTGGAGATTAGTCCCGGGATACTCTTCCTGTTATTTGCCACGTTGGTTGTGGGGAGTAACAGCTCGGGATTAGAGCAGCCTGGAAAGTGTGCCTCCAAGAGGGCTTCCACCGTTTCCTTGCTGTCCTTGGTCCATGAGCCGTCTGTTTTGCGTATAAGTGCCGGCGGAGAAGGACTTTTTGATAGTAGCCTACTCAACCTGGCTGTTTCTGAAGTGCTCTCAATCTGTTCACACATGACTCTCCAGCTGTTCCTCTTGGCTGCTCTGGTCATGTTTTTATAGGTTTTAAGCATATTTCTGTAGTTTGCCCGGTCCCCTATATCGTTAGTTTCTCTCGCCCTTCTGAACAGTGATCGTACCTTCTTACGTGTACCGCTTATTTCACTATTCCACCAAGGCGGTTGAGGTTTATTGCTAGGTCTACTCAGGGGACAGGCTTGCTCGAAGGCGTGAATAATGCGATCAGTTACGAGGTTTGTTGTAGCCTCTAGAATTTTCACACTCCATATAGAGTCTGGGGTGGTTGATTTCCCTAGGCTATCTTGCAATACAAGCGAGTATTTGTTCCAGTTTGTTCTCTTTGCATTCCGGTACGCAGTGTTGTTAGTCTTACTTACCCTTGTTCTGACATTGAAGCTGATGTATCTATGGTCTGACAGTGACGGTCTATTCAGAACCCTCCAATCTGTCAGACCCAGACCATCCGCCCCAGCGCAGAATGTTGCGTCTATAACGTCTTCGCTACGGGGACCAATGTATGTCGGGACATTACCTTGGTTCCCTATGACTAGGTTAGTATTGAGTATGAATTGGAAAAGAGACTCACCTCTAGAGTTGATGTTCTTACTTCCCCAAGCTACATGATGCGCATTAATGTCGCCTCCAATCACTATGTTTAGGTTTTCTTGGCCCGCTACTTCGATCAGCGATTGGAGTTCTGAGATTGGATTCTCCCTGTCCTGAGCCATGTAGACCGAGGTTATGAGCAATTTAGCGTCATCTTTCTCAGTTTCACAGGCTACTCTGACCATGTCATTAGTGCTGTAATTAGGACAGAGTTTTATGTTTAAATCTTTCTTGGCTAAAATACCTGACCGTTTCCTACCGATACCAGTCGCGTAAAAAAGCCTATATCTATTCGACGTTAATCCTTTTATATTGCCGCCTGCTGTAATCCAGGGTTCCTGTATTAACGCCACGTCGAATTGGCCGTCGTCCAGAGTTCTTAATAGCTCATCCGAGGCTGAGCTACAATGGTGCAGGTTTACCTGTAGAACCCTTAACATGATTTCTCATGCTCCTGGGGAAGTACAGGCTCCCCCTCACCCTCGATGGACATCCTCCCGGCCGCTGATGTGATATTTTCGAGGCCAAGGTCTTTCTCCACCTCCCCGGCCTCCAGCGTATTTTTATTGTCATCTTTGGGATGGCGTTTTTTGAGGCGGAGGTACACGCTCCCTATGCCCCAGGCCATCTTCCCAAAGTTGGGGTACAGAAGGTCCTCAGCCTCTTTGTTTATCTCGAGGATATACATCTGTCCACCGTCCTTAGCGACCGGCTTCTCCACTTTCAGAACTTTCCAATCCGCAGTTGGAATCGCAGGATTCTGCTTTTGGAGGAATTTTAGAGCTGTTTCCTGTGGTACTACGCGAGGAATGAACACCTTCGCCTTAGGTACCGTGGGAATGTCCGCTCTGTCGATTATTTCGAGTGCCGCACCCTCCCAAAGGTCTTTTAGGGATTTCACTGCCCTACTGCACCAGGTTAGGGTGTGGTCGTCGTTGCACTTAATTATCTTGACCCCCTGAAACCAACCTGCTCCGTCAAACGACGGCATCGGTTGATCCGGGTGTTCCTCCATCTGAGTCATAAGTGCTTCCAGGAGCTTCATTTCCACCTGCTTCCATTTCTCGAGAGAGATCTTGCCCAGGGTCTCACTGCGGTCTATGAGGGCAACTATGAGGTGATTCCTCACAATTTCCCCTACCGTTTTGGAGGTGGAGGGAACTTCCCTACCTTTCCTGGGTCTCTTCTGGGGGTTCGCTGAGTGATCTTCCGATTCTTCAGCCGACCTCTGTCTCTTCTCCTTCTTGCTGTCGAGCTTACCCAGCACTCTTTCCTCGATGCTATTACGGAAATTCGGGTCCTTAGCCGCGAATCTTCTGCGCTTCTCGAAGTGCTCTCTACCCTTGTCGATGGTTGCTTTCGCCCATGCCATCCGTTCTTTCTCCGCTTGAGTGTGGATTTGCTTTTTGGCTAGCATCTCCATCAGTCTAACGGCAGTCTTGTACTGGGAGAGTGCCTGTCTTCCCTCTTTCGTTGGCCTGGACCTAGCGGTCTTACGCCTGCTAGCATCCTCACCTGAAGTCGGGGAACGCAATAGCTCCTCCTCAGACATACCACTCTCCGTTAGATTAGAGACTCCCTTGTCAGCGCTTGTTGAACCAGCCGTAGCACAAGGGAGTGGTTTTGAGCTCTTTAATGTGGATGCGGTAGTAGTAAAACCGGCGAGACCCGCTCCAGTCATCTCGCTCGGAGTGTTTTGTTTGGTGCCACTGGCGACACGCAGAGAGGATGTGTCATCCTCCCCGTGCCCGCCGGCAGTCGCAGCACCGACTCCTGCCGACGTTTGGGTAGATATCCCTACCCGAGTTTTATCCTTCATGTTGTCCATTTCATCCTTTTTTACGAAGTTCTCTTAGTTTCGGGCCTTCATCGATCAGATGACCTTTGCGACATGGTTGTACCTACCGGAAATGATCATTGTCATTTCCGCCGCCATAGCTCAAAAGACCTCTGGACCTACTTCAGCCCCTACACCGCGACAAGGTGGAACTCCATCGTAGGGGTTCCTATGATTTAATGTCGAGTAGTTTTTTAAAGCGTCTCATGCCTTATGCTCACTCACAAGGCTCACTCAATAGACATATCACAAATTGAGTGAGCCTTGTACATAAGGCATAAGACTGAAAATAATTACTTTGAATTAGAGGCACTAAAAACTAGAGACTGCCCAGGCTCCTTCGAACAGAGGAATCGAATGGACAATTTTTTCCGTGTTACATCGGATCCTCTTGCTTCATCTCACAGTGGAAAATTTTTAACTAAAAATTTGTTCTACGAGTTTTTTCTCTAGGTTATTTGTTCTCTGGCATCACTTGCAAAACTCCCTCCACTAGTCACTGACCAATCAGAACCCGTTCCGCTGATGCACGACAACACGTGTAGAAATGCCCATAACCATGCTTAATGTGGTGCCACAAATCGACTCTTTACGGGCTAGGGACGAAGTGGTAACGATGACACGAAAAGTCGAACCCAAACTAAAAATTTCAGTCGCTCAAGAACCGGAACGAATGCTGATTGGCTGATTCATTTCCACTTGTTACAAAAAAATCATTTACTCTGTGATCGTCGTACATGTTGTTTAGCTAAAATGTATTTATTCAATGGCAAACTGGAATAAAAGTCAGACAACGGCTTTGATTGAGAGCAACACCCCGGTTTATACGACATTCAACACCCTGACTATAGGAATAGAAGCAAGCGTATGTACTACACGAAATCAAAAACAAAATGGCTTACTTATATTAAGCGATTAACGTTATTTTGATAATGTGACAAAGAACGACATTTTTAAAGCTTTCCGCGCTCGTTTTTCAGCTCGGCGGCCCTTTGTACAAGTCCACTCTCTATGTTATAGGCTCTCTACACACATGATGGCGGGTCAACAACTACAACTTTCCAAATTTTGATATGAGTTCTTTTTATTGATATTGACCTGATTTTTCAGCTCGGCGGCCATTTTTACAGGTCCCATTGTTTATTCTCTAGATCAGGCCTGGGCACCATGTATGTAGTGATTTACTATTACTCGAAGAAATTTTATATTTCTTCATATACTATAACACGAAATGAGAAAACGCATCTTTTTCATTTTTTACGCTCTTTCGCTTTTGATGGAGATGTTTGGGAACAGTGGACTACACAATTTACCATGATGCGATTACAAAAAAATAATAAGTTCCGTTGTGCAAAAAAACTTGTGGGGACGTATTTCCGGTTCTGTGCTTCGTAAAAACATGCGCTAAATTGCATTATGTTACCCGATAGGACAGCTGTTGTAATGGCGTTCTAGATTGAATTTTTTATTCGACATGTAATTGCAAACTAGACATATATATCATTATTAGACATATATCACGGTTATCATTATTTGTGGTTATTAAATATTTGTTTTCCCAATCACATGACATAGTATTTGAATTTGAATATGAGCGTTTCATAATAGAAAATTAAAATTAAAAAAATCGAATTTCTGAAAAAATTTCGTACGTCAGTGTACTTTGGGAAGCAATTAGGGTTTTGGGGAGCAAATGTATACATCCGCACGCATCAACAACAGAAATTATACTGAATGGCTGTCGTAGGCTCGCTCCATCGATTGTTAGTGAATCGTTTGATTTCGGCTGCCGAAGTGGCCGTCGTCTACCAACACGTCTCATTGCGTTGGAGAGTCGAGTAAAAAGGTTCATACATTGATTGTATTCTCGTAAAATTTGAATAAAAATGTTATCGTTGTGAGGAGCCAGACGAGCCAAGGAGTGCCCAGGCTTGCTCTTGATTTTAGTCCAAATCCACACAAATTCAACGGCCAATAGGCTTTCCCGACGCACACAAATTTTATATTTACTGTAATGATTATTTTATCTTATTTAAAGGATTTTCTAATTCAGGAGTTTTTCAATCTTTTAAGGTTTTTCTTTAGTCGGGGGTTTTTCAAAATTTTTATTTTGTTTTTAGTCAAATTCATAATCTTTCAAGTATATTTCCCGACATGTCGTTTCTTTGGAACTCAGTTCATCATGATAAATCCCTCACAAATCTACTAACGATCTTATGTCCAGACTCTTTTTATAGCTACTAGCCACTTAGAAACTGACTCAGAAATTTGGCAAAGACATCTTGTTTTCCTTATTTGGCGAAGACATCTCTGCAATTTCGAAATACAGTTCAATACCTCAGCATTAGGAAAGATGTTTTTCACTTGCTGCTCGTATTTTTATCGAGCAGCAAGTGGAAAACATTTTCCCTAAAGCTGAAGTATTGAACTGCATTTCGACAATAACTAATGTCTCGGTTTTTAAAATTAAAACAAATAAGCACTCTGTTTAATATATTTAATAATAAATATACTTTGTTCATTAATTTATAAAAATCATAGTCAATTGTAAAATTTAAATGTCAAATAAATTTCTATTGTTTTTTCGTCTTTGTTAAAACTTATTATTATCGTATCAGCATTGATTGTGAAACATCGTTGTTTTGTTAATAAATAGTTAAAAATTGAATTTGGTTTTTGATTAATGCTAATTTAAATTAAATACAGTCCATTTTAATATTTGAATAAACATTTTGGTCCTTCGAGCCGGATCTTGGAGCTCGAGAATTTAGTGATTTCGATTTTGATGCAAGCAGTGGATTAAGAAAGTAAAGTTACTTCTCAACACAAGCAAAAATTCTGGAAGAAAGGAAAGCTGAAGAGGAAAATTCTGGAAAAGGAGAGAAGCCTCATGTTATCGAAACCCACTGGCGAGTATGCGCTAAGAATGTATAAATAGTTTCCGCTTGCATTTAGAAAACTTCGAAACGAAAGTTTTCAGAATTTATTAATAAATATTAGTGAATTTATTCCATTGATTTGAGTATTATTTAAATATTCGTGATTATCGGGAAGATTGAGTTTTTCCAAGATTCCGTAAGATTAGCGTTTAAAATCATTAATTCTTGTTGCCATAGCAATTTTCTATCAATAGCGTTGGTACTGGTATATATTCAATTTTCAATATTTTCAAATGAGGATTTAATTGAGATCGTATATTGAGATTTTACCAATATTAAAATTTGTATATTGAGATTTTAGCAATATTAAAATTTGAGTATGTTAGAAGCATATTTTAAATAACTCTTAACTGTTCTAGGTTCAATCGAGTCCCAAGATTCAGCCGCAGATGATACAGCTAAACGCATTGAATCTGAGGAACTTTATTGCGGAGTAAAATCTTTGATTCTTTCAATTTTGTCTGAAAAAAAGAATCCAAATGCTGCAGAAATTCCTTTGGGTCATAATGAGTCTACAAAATCTGATCAAACAGTTGTTGTTCAATATTCAAGATCTGATGATTTACCTAGAGTTAGAATGCCCACTTTTAGTGGAAACTATATCGATTATCTTAATTTTATTCAACAATTTAAACAGGCAGTTATAGGCCAGAAATTCCCATAATTAGGTGTTTCCAACTTCTGGTTGATGAATGTTTAAAGGTGATGCAAAAAGTGCAGTTAAATCTCTAGATATCACATCAGAAAATTATGATAAAGCATTGTTAATGTTGAAGGAAAGATATGACAACAAATGCTTAATATTTCTAACGCATATTTTTACTATGTTCTGTTCGAAAAAAATCTCCTAGTCAACTTAGGCATTTAATAGATGGAATCGACGGACATATTAAAGCTTTAATGACATTAGGGAATGAAACTGAAATCATTAATGATATAATTTTGCATATTATTTCATTGAAATTCAGACTCATTTTCAAAATGGGAAGATTCACAAAACATGGAAAAATTACCAAATTGGGACGAATGTGCTAAATTTTTAAATAAACGTTGTCAATATTTAGAAAATAGGGAAATACAATAAACCAAATCAAATTCAGTTAATTCAGTAAAAAATTTTGTTCCAAAACAATCTTCTCATCGAACTTTTTGTGCATTAGCATTTTTTGATGAAAAAATGTTTGTTTTGTCATATAAATGGGCATAAAATGGTTCAATGCACAAAATATAACAAGCTTTCAGTTTTCAATCGATATAGAGAAGCTAAAAGACTAAGAATTTGCATTAACTGTTCGGAAAGGGGTCATTTGACGACAAATTGTCATGCTCAAGAATGTTCTATTTGCAACGAGCCTCATAACACTCTTCTTCATAGAAATGAATCACCTGTTGATCAACCTGTTGATCAACAATCTAATATACAACCACAAACTTCAACAGTGAGGCCAGAACCAGGAGTTGCGTGAACTTCTTCATCTTCGGTTCAAACCGCAAATATCCATTCCATGTAATTTCAAAACAGACAAACGTCACTTCAATTGTCCAAATCATTTAAGTCCCTTAATGAGCATGTCTGTTATTACCGGAATTGAAATAATCGAGATGTGTTTTCAATGGTATTTTATTAAAACTTAGCTTAATCACAATATTAGTTTATTGGAAAATTATTATTAAGGATAATTAATTAATTACATTAAGTAATAGATAAGTTAATTATTAAATTAAATATTAGTAGTAATTTATAGGTTAGATATTAGATATTAGAATTATTTAGCACTGAACGACTGACTGGAACGAATTATTGAACAAGACTCCCTAATATTATATAAAACAAAATCTCTTTTAAATTCATGACGTACTTAGATTTTAAATACATTTATTTTCAAAGTAATATCAAACTTATATTTATACTTTGATATTTCCATGGTGACATTTGTCCCCCCTAGTGTTGACTACATTTCATTTATGTCAACACGACTTAAATCTAATTTTCTTAATTTTACCACGGGCCTCACTTTTGACCCATTTGATAACCTGATTTTTGCAACTCTTACAATTTTATCCTGTCCAGGAAAAACTTCATCAACCACCCCTATTGGCCAAACACCCCTCGGTAAATGATTTTCGCTAACTACTACTATATCTCCTAGTGCTAGATTGATAGAGTCTTGATGCCATTTACCCCTAATAGCGAGACTGGGAATATACTCGTTCAACCATATTTTCCACCAAAGGTCTACATAAAACTGAGCAATTCTCCATTCCCTGTTTCTAAATTCATCCTTTTTAATAAATTGAGCAGGGACATAGTATTTAACTGTTTCGTTAAATAAAGCGAGTAAAACTATTTCCACATTATCTGGAAAAATTATGCACATATAGCACGCACAAGCATACGCTATTTCAGAGGCGTCGCAGAATGTGTGCAGCTCGACAGAAACAGCATTTTCCATATTTGTAGAATAACATCTAGGAATCTGTAAACTGTTAACATCATTAAATTCCTTTAGCCATAATGTCCACTTTTTCATCATTTCATCCGTTATTATGTCATCCCACCCTATTCCAGTTTTCCATATGTCCTGTGAAAGTATCCTCACTTTAACTGAAATAGGTGATAGTAAATTGACATAGCCGTTTTAAGAACTTCTTTTTGACGTGGATACATCTTGGATTTTGGTAATGGGGGTACAAATTAGAAAATCGGCTTGCTGCCATGATAACAAATTTGCAATCGATGAAACTCGATAGTTTGTGGTGATATCTGAACAAAACCTGTGTTATAAGATGAGGGCTACATTAAAGAATTGTATAGGGTATTTTGTTATGTTAAACTATGTTCAATTATGTTTTTAAAAAGCAAAATCAAAATTTTTACTCCGCTGTTATGCTGTGTCTGCTGCTTGCAGTGCAGATTTCACATGTATACTCTTTTTATGCTTTCTTTGTGTGCATTGAATCTCATATAGAACTTGATTGTTTCTCTTCTCTAAATGGGTTGTTCTGATTCTGGCTATTCATATTATTTCGGTTCAATTCGCTTTGGAGGAATTGAAAAAAATTGAAAATAAAAATCACTCTCGAGAAAACGAAATTCAGAATTTCAGTAAAACGCTCCAAAGTACGAGAAAAAATTATGGTTTTAATTTGCTTTGAGAACAGAACTTTAATGCTGGGAGCGAAATATCGCTCTCTTACTAATGAAATACATACTTATAGATGTGTGTGTGCATCATATCCAACAGTCATCGCTCGAACCTTTCATTTATTTTTATGCAAAGCATACAAACCGCTTTGAACAAGAGCGGAAAATTTAAAGAGAAACAATTTCGATCTTAACTTGGGGGGAGAAGGAAAAATGTGCATCGATCGCATGGCCGAATTAAACACAGGTCTGCTGGTTGCTTTTTAACAGCCACCATTTTGCTACGTCATCGGCAAGAAATATCGGTGCATTCTTGTTTTTTATCTTTGGGCGTTTTCATAAATTCAAGTTCTGCAAATAATAAAAGATTTTTCTTAATAAATAACCCAGTTTATGTTATTCGTTTAGTTTACTTGTTATTCGTTTAGTTTACGAAGAAAATGTTTTGTGCAATTTGCGTAAGTTCCGAGTACATTTATGAAAATGCCCTATTAAACATTGTTCGTTGTGTTGCAAGTGAAATTTGATTTTTAAGTACAAGATGCCAAAATTCACCAAACGGAAAGTCAAATCCCGTAACATTACGGTCAATCAAATTGTTTCTTTAGTTTCCTTTTCACTAAAATTTCTTACTTAAAGATCTATTGGCGATCGTTGTAGGCGGATCCACGTCTTCTGGCCGTCTCTACGAGACAGACACCTTGCTTTTTAGTTGGTTCCTTTGAACCTTGGATAATTTCCGAATCAACTTTATGACATTTAAATTTGAAACTAAGTGAATCATTACTAGTATTCCAAGTAATACCTCAGACACTTTGCTGGTTGTTAATATTATCAATTTGAACCTGTTGATTAGCTAAACTTTCTTCAGCTATTTTTAAAGCTCTCTTTTCGTTTTTAGACGTTTCCTGTATTTCTTTTGATACTATAGTTCCCAAATTCTCAAGTGAAGAATATTTCTTTACCATACTATGGAGTTCATCATCATTGATGGACTCGCAGGAAAGATAAACAACTTCCGATTGCTCGATTTTTTGAAGATTTTTGTCAATGGGACCATATATAGTCCATCCTAATTTACACTTCATAAGTATCGGTTTATCCCATCCCGGCTGTATTGTTTGTAAAGGTCGCATTAAATGCAAAAAAATATCTAAATTTATTTGCTGGGTGTATGGGAATTTTTGAATCAATGAATCGGTATCGATGTATTGACTTGGAAGAGACAAATTTTTAACTGTCCTAACTTGAATTAAATCATGAAAAGCTAAATTTTCTTGATATCCCGAAATTTGAGCATCAAGAATAGTTTCTGAGTCTTCCTCAAAAGTAGTTATACCCTTTGTCCACTTGCAGCAAAGTGGATTGATATTCCCTTTATAACCGAGTTGATCTGCCAATTCTTTATCGATCAAAGTTGGAGTTGAAGCCTCATCAAATAATGCCGTAGTAAAAACTGTACCATTTGGACCCTGAAGCCTGACTGGGATAATTTTAAAAAGTATACCTGAGGCTGTTTTTTTAGCGTCTTCGTCGTCATGCGAGTGAACCGCAACTGTTTCAATCTGAGCTATGTGTAAAAGCTTGTGATGGTATTTAACACAGGATGCTTCCCCACACTGTTTACCCTTATTGCAACTATTTGAGTTGTGGAGTCCAAGACAAAGAAAACAGGCTTTCAAATTATTCACGATTTTTCTTCGTGTTTGAGGCGTACTACTAAGAAATTTTGGACACTTGTCCAAAGAATGGCAAGGACCCTTACATTCTTTGCAACAGGAGTTTTGCTCTTTCGTTTTATTTTGTGGTATCTCTGTAATATGAACAGTTTTACAAATATTCTCATTCATACCAAAACCCGAAATAAGAGGGACCGTCTCTGTAGCTAATGTTCCCGACCATAGAGATAGATGTTGAAGTTTTTCCTTGCCTTCTCTTATATTTCTAAATCATAAATAATTTCCTAAATCTAAGGTAAAATGTTGAGGCAATTTTTCAATGAAACAAGCAAAAAGACTATTACAATTAATATAAAAATGATCATTTTTCATATAATTTATGGCTGTAACTACATTTCTAACTACATTGGCAAATTCTAGAAAAGAATTCCAATCGATCACCTTTGGTGTTTTCGCTGCTTTGTTCTTGAATTCCTACATCATCTGTTCAGGCCTGCCATACGAACTATTGAGGATGCGAAGAATTTCATCTGGATTATACGCTGTAGCTAACAAGATGTTGCTTTTCCCTTCAGATGTTTCTCCAACTGTCCCACTTGCTCTATGGGTGTATAACCACAGTTTATGGAGACTGTTTGGAATTGCTTCAGGAAAATAGACCATTGTAAGCAGGAAGTCCCGTCAAAATCCTTAATAGAGTCGCCTAAAGTCTGACGTGCCATTATGAACCTCAGCTCTGAACCAGGCTGCACACCTGCAGCTCCTTGAAGATCATTCTGCGTATGTCCGTTGAGTTGTGGAAAATAATTTCCTATTGCCTGATGTGCTGCCAAAGCTTCCGGATTTCGATCGGAAGGCCCCACTTGTGCCTTCAGTCCGCTGTTGAAAACTTTCGGTTGCATGACGTCGGCTGCATGTTTCTCCCCAGTGAATTTGTCGCATGCAAATAGCCAAGAATTCACTTTGCGTTCTGCAGAAATGGAAGAGGATCCAATACTGTTCTTTTCGTCCAATTTAACTTCGTTGAGTTCTTGCTCCAATTCCAGTATTTGTCTCTGCCGTTCAGTTAATGCTTTTTCCATTTCAAAAATCTTTTTTTGTGCTTCAAGATGCTTCACAAGCTCCTCTCGTCTGGATCTTTGAGATTTCCGTGTCAATTCTGAAGATGTATTTTTGCTCGTACCTTCCATCTTACGTTGGCAATAGTTGTCACTTAATTCGATTAAAATTTTCTTTATTGCTTCAAATTGGGAGTTTTTATCTAAATTAACCAAACGGAGCCCAAGGATTTCACTTATTTGCAGCACTTCGTCTTCAGATAATTTCTGGAATATGCTTGCTGGTTCTATCCATTCATTGGACTCTGGGTCAGATTTAAATCCCTTAAAGCGCTTCAAGTGAGATTTAATCAAATTGTGGCTGCCTTCGTTTCTATAAATTAGCAGATACAATGCCGACAAATCCTCATTTGTTGAATTTTCAATCCGTAGACTGATCTCCTTATGAACACACAAAGCCATTTTTGAGGATTTTTGCAATTTAGTGCACACAATTTAGTTCAATTAAATTAATTTTAATTTGTTAATTAAAGTACTGAATATTATTTATATTATTTCTATTAGTTTTCTGTAAGTCCTCACTAATTTTTTTTAAGCTGTAGTTTTTTTTATCGTTACACCTGTTACCATAGCAACGAAACCATTTGAACTAAGAGTGAAAATTTTTTCGGGTATGTTTTTTTTTTTAGATTTTTTCTAGTTTCGCAAATTGCACTAATTTCTTCACTGTACCACAGAACCGATTATCCGGCTCGAAGGACCATAATGTTATTACCGGAATTGAAATAATCGAGATGCATTTTCAATGGTATTTTATTAAAACTTAGCTTAATCACAATATTAGTTTATTGGAAAATTATTATTAAGGATAATTAATTAATTACATTAAGTAATAGATAAGTTAATTATTAAATTAAATATTAGTACCTGGTAATTTATAGGTTAGATATTAGATATTAGAATTATTTAGTACTGAACGACTGACTGGAACGAATTATTGAACAAGACTCCCTAATATTATATAAAACAAAATCTCTTTTAAATTCATGACGTACTTAGATTTTAAATACATTTATTTTCAAAGTAATATCAAACTTATATTTATACTTTGATATTTCCATGGTGACAATGTCTTTCTATCTACTGCAGTTGTCCTTATTAAAAATAAATTTGGTCGATTTATTCCTGCACGTGCTGTTTTAGACAATGGTTCGCAGCTTAATTTAATGACTGATAATTTATTTCAAAAACTTTATTTAAACAAAATTCCTGTTCAATGTGATATTATAGGTATAGGTAATAACACCACTACAATACGCTACTCAATTTATTCAACTACTAGCTTGCATACCCGTCGTTGCCGGGTTAAAGTTTTTTGTATAAGTTTTTGAAAAGAACCGAAAAGAAATTAAAAACTTTCGAGAAAAATCTTATCCTTGCAGGAAATAATTTAAAAAAAAATTCATATATACATAGTTTTATTACTTTATTGGAAAATGGCGTCACAGGCCATATATTGTGAGGAGGATTGAGGTGCAAGTTGTGAGCTGGGAGGCCAGGACGGTTGAGGCTGTTGAGGAACTCCACAAGGTAATGGATTGCATCATCCGTTTGCACGACACAGTCCACAGACTTGTACTCGATTTCTGTTCCCTTATAAGACTGAAGCAAAGGGTCAAAATCGCACGTTCGCACAGCCAATCCATGGACTTATTTTTGATATCGGCGATATCAGGGTAAATCCTCGTAAAAAGGTCATTTAAGGTCGTTGCAACTGTGTCCAGGCCTTCAGGAATGACCACTTTTAATTCAGACTCCGGATATTCTCCGTTCCCTATTTTGAGCAAGAGCTCAGAAAATTGTTGTGCAGATATATTTCGGATGAGGGGCTACAGATACGACGTCTTCAGGGACGCTTTAACTTCGTCAGCTCGTACGGTGACTCCACCCATTAATCTATCGTTGCTTCTGATGTCTTTGAGTGTTCGATTCAGAGCTTCGAAGCCGCCCTTATGCGCCATGGTACTCTCGTCCCATACAATAAGCTTACAGTCGCGCAAAACTTGCGCCATGTTGCCTTGTTTCGAGATGTTGCAGAGGGGGTTTTCCGCGTGGTTAAGAGCCAAAGCAATACCACGATCACTTCTTATCTTAGCCAGCAGTAAGTTGATAAGGAACGTCATTCCAGTGCCGCTAGGAGCATCCAGAAAAAACACTTGTCCATCACCTGACTTAACACTGCCAAGGACCTGCTGATAAACAGCGAGCTGCTCATCCGTTAGTGAACGCGTGTTATTGGAAACCATTGTTGCTAAAGCGGACGTGTCGTAGCTGATCTCCCTAAGGTATTCCCTATTTGGCAAGTCTTTTTCAGACCTGTTTGGCTGATGCAAACCGTATTGTGATAAGCATTGTCCTCCCAAGGCCAATACAGCATCCTCAATTATACCTGTTATACACCTCGTCCATTACCTCCTGCACATTTACTTGTAAATCTCTCTCCACCTGCCGTCTGATGTCCTCTGAAAGGCTGTCTTTGCACTTATCCCAAAGGCTCAGAGGGTCGGAAAGCTGGCAGAACACCATCATCGTTATAAAGAGCTATCGTAGCTTAAAGGGAGAATCACGTAAGGCAGTTTCCTGCAAGGTACTGTGTCAGTGGTTATCATCCTCCAACAAACCGAGTGCTTTGCATGTGGATTGAAATGTGTGATAAAGGATACCACTAGGGGCTGCGCCCAGTGTTGTGCCGGTTTTTTACGTAAAGTAATTTACCTAGTTTTTTACGCGTAAAAAACCTCAATTTTAACGTAAAAAACGTAAAAAACGTAAAAAACTGTACAAAACCTAAAACTTTGATGATAAAAATTTTAATAAGTAGCCATTCACTAAATATAGTAATTATTCGTAAATAAATCATCTTAGAACAATAAAAAGGTTAATAGTCTTCAGCAAACACAGAAAAGTATTCAAAAGCATTTCCTCTTGAAAGTGAAAAAGATTTTAAACTCGGAGTTCAAAAACTGTTTATATCCTTTCATTACATTACGTCCGCCTACTCATTTTAACGTTAATTAATGTGAATAATGTGGAGAGATTTGCGACATATGGGCTATTTTAACCCTTTGTTGCATAGTGTTGTTGTACAACAACACCTTTTCTAATTCAGTTTTTTTAATATTATAACATATATTTCATGCACTTATTATGACTAAATTCATTTCGTAAGTATCCTAGCACATCAATTGTTATGAAAAAAAAGTAATATGCGCTTTTTTTTATAATTACTGCATTTTATAAATAAATAAAGAGCAAAAAAGTAGCTATTTTGCAGATTAAATGTAACTTTGGCAAATCTATTACAGTTAAAAAATCGGTAATTAGCTTTATAAAGGTTTTTGGGGTCGCTAATTACGAATCTGAAGTCAAAACTTCAAAATTCAAAATGGCAGATCCAATATGGCGGTCAAAAAAGATAAAATTACGTACTAGTGTTCAGCGTAATCTAATGAATTTTATCTTTTTTGACCGCCATATTGGATCCGCCATTTTGATTTTTGAAGTTTTGACTTCAGATTCGTAATCAGCGACCCCAAAAACCCTCGGATACCAAAAACCGTGAAAATTAATTCCATAGAAAAATGTATGCATGAAAGGGGGTGGGGAACCTATTTTCTGCCAAGGGCCATTTGGAAATTTATAACATCATTCGCGGGCCAGACAAATAATAATAGTTGTTTTAGTTATATGTCCGTTGTCTCGTCACAAGCCAAAGAGAAAAATTGGAAATCTTCTGCAGATCCCTTCAGTGTGTTTTTAATATCTTGTGCTAAGTCAGTAATCCGATCTGAGATGGTTCTCCGAGACAAACTAACACTCTGAAACAATTTTACTTTGTCTGGTGCTAACAACTCCGCAGCAGCCACCATGCACTCTTTCACAAACTCTCCCTCTACATGAGGCCTCAGTTTCTTTGCGATTAGCTCGCTCACTACATAACTTGTCTGAATAACGTTGTCATTGTCATCACGAACCTTAGTGGAAACGGCTTGTTGTGATTTCAAACTCTGCTGAAGAACTTTGATTTTATCCAGGCGCATTTGGCCCCCCAATCCATTTAATTTTGCAGGTTTTGTGCTGCAATGACGCTCCAAATTGGCCTTTTTCATAACAGCTAACGTATCCCCACAAACTAGGCACACAGGCTTGCCATTCACCTCAACAAAAAAATAATCATGTGTCCATTTTTCTTGAAAAGACCGTCATTCTGCATCCACTTTTCTTTTCTTTATACTCGCCATTTGTAGGATATAAAAGTTTTGATTTCTAAATCACTCACGTTTGCTCACGAAGAACCAAAAAGAATGGCGAACAGTCACGCATGTGCCACAAGGAAAAATTCACAATCCCTCCAGGAATTGCAAAATACGCCAACACGATATCTGTCAGCAGTCAGCGTATTATCACTGCGCGCACTAAACACTCTTCTGCTAAACATACAAAAGAACATAACTCTTCGTTTATTTCCGGAATGCTTCGTTTTAATCACAAAGAAGTTCATAAATGCAGTATTTAATTATTTTATTATGAAAAAAAACAGTATCTCAATAATAAAAATTCCCATATTTCAGAGACAATTCCCTAATTCCCATTTGAGGCTTAAAATTCCCGAAAATTGCTCGTGGGCCAGATCAAATGAGGTTCCCCACCCCTGGGTTAAAGAAACATATTTGGACTAGTTTTTGCAGCAACAAGCGTAATTTTAAAGTTCGCATCAAAAAATCGTTTTTAAACACAAGGAGACTCATTCCGAAGGCGGAAATTGAAACAAAACTGGAAAAAGGGAAAAAAATTCTAAAAACTGGAAAAATTCCATTCAAACAACTGTTCTAATTTGAGTTAATAGACTGTCCTACTTAGTAGTACAGTCTATTAAGTGCTGATGTCCACTCTCTATATTATATATTATAGGATCTCTAATAAAATGCTGAGAAAAACTTTAAAACAGACTGTCATACTTTGTAGGAACAGCGATGTCCCATTTTTTAGGTTTTTTACTATTTTTTACGTTTTTTACGATTTTTTACGTTTTTTACCAGTTTTTTACGTTTTTTACGTGAAAAATGTAAAAAACTGTTTTTTACGCCGTTTTGCCCAACACTGGCTGCGCCCCGAACCGCTTCGCGGTTCAGGATATTTGCGTTATCCTTACAGGGCCTTCCGTTTTGAATTTTGAAAATCTAACACCGGATTCGTGATCAGCGACCCCGAAAACCCCCTAATGCTATATTTTCCAAAAAAAAGCCTCTTGCTTTTAATTCGCTAATTTGTTTAATAAAAAACGTCTTCCTCAAAAAAGCCTTCCCATGAAATTGTTAATGTTAAGCTCTTATAAACAACTTGACTTCTTTTCATTCTGAATGAAGACGTCAAACGTACCGGTTTAGATTGGATTTTTGATTGTCAATACTTTGTTCGAATTGCGTGGAATTACAAAACTACAGTTTCGATATTCATTCTTCGCTCCTAAACATGAAACTCGAATCTCTTAATATTAATGGCGAAATGGTGCCTCATAAAATTGTTCCCACCACAGGTGATGAAGGCTGTCTTTTCCGAACTCTTTCATACCTCATATTTGATACTGAGGTACTGCCAGCCGAGCTGCGCGAGTTAATCGTGGAGCATGTGGTGGACAACTGGGGGGAATTCTATATAATGTCCCATGACAGCGAGGGGAACAACTACTCTAGCTCTAACGAATACTTTTCTGACATGTCCCGACCCTTTATTTATGGCGGTTTTTGCGAATTGGTGGCCGCTGGGCAGCTGTTTGACTACGTGTTCGAGGTTTACCGCAATGGTCTGCTATATGAAAGGTTCGGTACTGAATGTCGCCCTGTGAAGAGAATACGTTTTACGCAAGATCTCTCTTGGGGCCATTTCGATGCGTATCTATCAATTAATTCTGAAGAAGTGACTATCACGCCAACGTTCTCTCAATCCAACCACTTATCACAGCCACTATCTCTTTCTATACCCAAGATAACTCCTGCCAAACGCCGTGCGACATATACCGACGCTAAAAGAAGAAAGCAACTCAAGAATGCGGCAAGCAAACATGCGGCGAACAATCCTTCGGCACACGATACAGCGGTGGCCAAGTACCAGAAAGTTCACCCCGACGCGCATAGAGTAGCACAGTCTCGATATGAACAAAACAATCCTGGCTTACGAAATGACCCAACTAACAAACTCTCCAGACCAAAACTCTTACGAATTTTGAAATCTTCTCATTAAACTTTCTTAACACACTGGATACTCTCATAACATAGTTCTTGTAATGACACTCTAATTTTTTCTGATAGCGTTCTTTTTATAAGAGTATGACGCTACTAGAGCTACTGAATCTTTTACGCTTATAGCAAGGCGATTTTTGAACTCTTGTAGCGAGCCTTTAAAAACTTATGTTCTCATTGTATATTTTTTATAAAGTTTTAACACTTAAAGAGTTTAAATCTTAAATAAAAATGTTATGAGCAGTTAAATCGTATGATTCTCATAAAAACGCGCTTGTAAAAGTTTAAGTATAAAAATACTTGTTAAAATGCTCATATGAGACATAAAAGAGTTAAACTCGCATAACGCGAGCTTATGTTCTTATTAGTAGAATTTTATTCTTAAAATAAATCTTCGTCAACAGACGCCATATTTTCCCTTGATCTTTTTTAACACGTTGACGGACAGTTGCGGCTATAGCCGTCAAGTTCAAGTTCACTATGTGACATGACGGCAATAGCCGTCCAATACGAAACGGTCGTTTTTAGACACTGCGGCTGTAGCAGCACAAATGTGCATTTACCAGCGTACAAGTAGAAGCCTAGTGTCAATTTTCGAATTTCACTTGTTTCTACTGTCGAATTTCACTTGTTCGAATTTCACTTGTTTCTACTGTCCGTCAACGTGTTAACAGTAAAACTTTGAAATTCCAAAAACAGCTTATAAAGGGTGGTTAAATTTTAAGGGCCGATGTTGAATGTGAACCACACCTAAACGTCAAGTTTTTTTCTGCATTTCATTTGACATTTCTCAATTTCAGACTAACTCAATTTGAACCATGGAAAGATACACAATCGAGCAACGCGTTAAAGTTATTCAGGCTTATTATGAAAATGGGTGTTCTAATCAAAATGCATATCGTGCACTTCGTGAAATACGGCCCGATGATGCCGCCAGCCCATAAACCGCACCAAACAGTCACTCTTTGTGGGTGCATTGGTTTTTCGACAATCACTCTTGGATTATCATTCGCCCAAATGCGGCTGTTCTGCTTATTGACGAATCCACTGAGGTGAAAATGTGCCTCATCACTGAAGATGATTTTCTTCGAAAATTGATCGCCCATTTTCATAATAAGCCTGAATAACTTTAACGCGTTGCTCGATTGTGTATCTTTCCATGGTTCAAATTGAGTTAGTCTGAAATTGAGAAATGTCAAATGAAATGCAGAAAAAAACTTGACGTTTAGGTGTGGTTCACATTCAACATCGGCCCTTAAAATTTAACCACCCTTTATATGTAAATTAGGACCTAAAAACACTGCAAAAAGCTATTTTCTTTAAAAACAAAAACGCATTAAAACAATTGAAACAGTTTGATCAATTATATTAACAATTTAATTTTTCCATATTATATTTCCGATTTATAATATAGCTCACTTTTTCGATTTTTTCGAGGGGTTTCGCGTTTTTTCGAAGTAAAATATCTTATATTATCAGTAAAATTGCATTTCCCATATAATTTTTGTCTATATATCCGAAAAAATAGAATTTAAAATCTATGTCATATGAAATTCTAATACAATATTATCATACGCAAACGTAAACATAAGTCGGATCCGAAAATAAATAAACACTTCAAAAATAACTTTTACTCTTTAAAAAATTACTTTAACTCTTCAAAAATAAAACCGGCTAGATATTTTTATATACTCTTCTCTCTTTAGCAAAGCATAAAGTACTTGTTATGAAAGTTTTATGAGAATATCAATAAACTCTCATTAGAATTCAAATAGTGTTCTTGTGAGACTTTCGTGACTCTTACAAAAAGAACTGATGTCTTGTTATAAGATAAAAAAAGTTCTCATAAGTGCGCCATTTAAGCCTCATGAGCCACTCATAAAACAATTGTAGCATTCTACAAGGGTGAAATAGCCCAGTATCAATACTCTCAAAAGACTCTAGTAGAGTCTTATGAGACGAAAATTGTTAGTTGGGGAAAGACGAGCACTTCCATGGAAAGCCAAGGCTCACTCAGGGCTGGCGTATGATCCTAAGATATCCTATGAAGCAGACACCAGTGTAGCCCTAGGTACCATGAGTCACAAATGCCAGTGGTGCAATGCCCTCAAGTGGAAGAGTGAGGCTTCTGGTATGTGCTGCAGCGCCGGTAAGGTACTGCTCCAGCCTTTTGAGCCGCTGCCGGAGCCTCTGTACAGCCTGCTAAGAAACAGCCACCCCGAACATCTTCACTTCATGGCCCATATTCGAAAGTACAATGGCTGCTTCCAAATGACATCATTCGGTGCCAAGCAGGTTGTAGAATGCGGTTTCATGCTAACCTTTAAAGTTCAAGGCCAAGTGTACCACTTGGTCGGAAGTCTATTGCCAGCACCTCAACAAGAAGCTCAATTCCTTCAAATATATTTCGTGGGCGAAGATGAAAAGGAAGTGCACTTAAGATGTGGTAACTTTCCAGACGTAAAACAAGGATTAGTCAAACAACAACAGAGGATGCTACATAATGTCAATTACCACATACAGGACTTGAAGACCGCCTTAGAAAAAGTACCTTCCACCTGCGAGACATTCGAAGTCGTTATTCACGCCGACAGAAAGCCCGCTAACGCTCATGCCGGCCGCTTCAATGCTCCAACAACCAATGAAGTGGCTCTGGTGATGGTCGGTCAGCAATTTCAACAACGAGATATCGTGCTGCAGAGTCATGACAACAAACTGCGGCGTATTAGCGAAATTCACCGGTCATACGATTCCCTTCAGTACCCGCTTCTAGTTTGCCGTGGTGAGGATGGGTACTCTATCGCTCTGCCCCAACGCGACCCCGTTACCAAGTTGTCTCTCAAAAAGACAGTCTCCGCAACAAATTTCTATGCATACCGTATCATGATCAGGCAAGGGCAGGACAATCATCTATTGTACTTCCGTTCCCTTTTCAGTCAATTTTTGGTTGATATGTACGCAAAAATTGAAACTGAGAGGTTGAACTTTATCAAAAATAACCAAGCGCAGATGAGGGCGGATAGCTACATCCACCTGAGAGACGCTATGCGAAGACAGGATGCCGACTGGGGGGCCCCGCTATATGCATGAGCGGACTCAAGACGCTTTAACGTACGTTCGCAAGTATGGTCGTCCGCATTTGTTCATTACTTTCACCTGTAATCCCAAATGGAAAGATATTACAGATGCACTGCTGCAAGGGCAAAAGCCCCACGATCGCCATGATATCATCGCCAGAGTATTTCATATAAAGGTGCAGAAGATTATGGATCTCTTGAATAAGAACAATCTGTTTGGGACAGTTCGATGCTTTATGTATTCTGTGGAATGGCAGAAGCGTGGTTTGCCTCATATCCACATTTTGCTGTGGTTAGAACATCGCATATCTCCTGATATGATCGACAACATCATCTCCGCCGAAATACCTGATCCCCAAACAGACGTTCTCCTCTACGACATTGTCAAATCCAACATGATTCATGGGCCTTGCGGAAGTTTGAACTACAATTCGCCTTGCATGAAAGATGGTAGTTGCAGCAAAAAGTTCCCCCGACCATTTCTTAAGGATACCCAAACAGGAGACGATGGTTATCCGCAGTATCGGAGAAGGTCTCCATCTGACGGTGGTGTCACTATTGAAATCAATGGGAAGAAACTGGACAACCGATGGGTTGTGCCCTATAACCCTGTCCTGTCACGTACTTTCAATGCTCACATCAATGTAGAGTATTGCAACTCAGTAAAGTCTATAAAATTTCGAGAATTAAATTTAAGTCTGTGCGTTTCATTGTGAAATGTCTCTGCATCTTATTTGAATTATCTATTAATAGTATTATTGTAATGATATTAAAACTCTTACTAGTGGTTACTAAACATATAATCTTTTAATTTGCGGTCAAGATTGCTTCAATATTGCTCTTGAAATTGTGAAAAATATAAAAATATTATTCGCCTAGATAAACTCAGTGACATTTTAACTCACAGTTATAGTGACATCATTGTGGTACATTGTTTGAAATCCAGTGCTCTGTAGTGGAAGATCACTTCAATATCACTAATCATGTCTGACTGTGCAATGCTACCATGTCAGGATTTAGACAATAAAACACGTCTAATCCAATGTTTCGGAACCTGTGAACGAACATATCATGCCAAGTGCGTTGGATTTTCATCTACGATCGCCGAATCAATAATGCAAAGTGGAAATGGCATTCAATGGTATTGTTCTGACTGTCGTAAACTGTCGACATCTACCTTTGTGTTTAAAATGGAGAAATGTAAACAACATTATGCGAACATCAACAAATCATTTACTCAAATGCATAAATGGTTTGATGACCTTGGGTCAATCTTGGACGTACCAGTGGCCCCGCCTTCTGCGCCGCCGATCAATGGTAAAGGTATTTCTTCTGGGCCCTCTTCATCTGCTTGTGCCCCATCTACAGTGCAAACACGCTCAAGCACCAAACAGCTGAAAACACAGCAAAAAATTCAGGACCAAAATAGGCCCGATGGTCAATCGCCTCAGCAAACACAGCAGACAAAGCAACAGCTGTCCACAATTCAACAACAGCAGCAATCCTCTGCATTGCAGCTACAGCAAGTACCTTTGCTGAATCAGCTGAGCGTTTCGATGAATACAGCTACGTCATCGCCATCACCGCTGCAAACACAGCCATCAGGGAAGCAGAACTCTCTGCAATTGCATCAGCTGATCGATTTGCCAAACATTGATGCTTCACAAAAATCTACTTTATCTCCGCAAGCAAATACAATTTTGCCAACTTTAAATGTTATAGTTCCTCCTAAGCAAATCTTTATTTCACGGCTTGCATATTCAACCAATGCTGAAGATATTCTAAACTATATTGCAGTTAAATTAGGACGTAACGTCAATATCGGATGTAAGAAATTGACGCCGGATAATCTTCCTAATAGATTTGTATCATCGTTTAAATTAACTGTGCCTGACATGTACTTCAACGCTTTACTAAACAAAGACTTCTGGCCTGAGGGCATAATTATGCACGAATTCACGAAGTCCTCTAGACGAATGTTCCAATCAAGCCGAACCAATCCAAAAAACTGGTAGAACTTGCCCTCTACTACCAAAATGTTAGAGGACTCCGAACAAAAACCAAAAATTTTCTAGTCAATGTCTTATGCTGTTCTTATGATGTAATTGTACTCACTGAAACGTGGCTTACTCCGGATTTTCTTGATCATGAAATCTTCTCAACAAATTTTAATGTTTACCGCACTGATCGATGTTCATCAAATAGTTGTTCTCAGCGCGGAGGTGGTGTTTTGATCGCTGTTACTGAAAATCTACATGCTCAACCTATTACTTTTCCGAAAGATCTAGAAATTGTTGGCGTAAAAATATCGGTAGCCTCTGAAGTGGATGTGTATCTCATCGCACTGTATGTTCCATATCCCTCCGAAGATATTATGAAGAAAATCGTGTTTGCTGTTGACTCTGTCATTTCACTATTGACTCCTCAAGATAAACTGTTTGTACTTGGAGACTTTAATCTTTCTCAACTCCAGTGGGAAAAATCAGCTGATAATTGCTTCACGGCGTCAAAAATAAGCCGAGACATTGATTGTATTATCGTGGATGGTTTTAATGAAAATGAGCTCTCACAACTAAATGGTGTAACGAATACACTAGGTCGAATTTTGGATTTGATTTTCAGCAATGATCCATTAAATTGCATTGTTCAAACCTGTGAATCACCACTTATTCCTGAAGACAATCATCATCCTGCCTTAAATATATATTATTCATGTGATCTTAGTTGTAGCTCTCTTTTAGACGTTACATACTTTTATAATTTTAAATTTGCTGATTACGAATTATTGACTAGTCTTATTGATAATATTAATTGGTGTGATGTCTTAAATTCGTCTGATGTTAACGTAGCGGTAAGTTTGTTTTATGAACATCTGTATAAAATTGTTTCAATATGCGTTCCATATGTGTCCTCGAAAAAATCATCCAATCCCCCTTGGTACAATAATGAAATAAAAATACTAATAAACCTGAAAAACCGTTCCTTCAAAAAATGGAGACAAAGTAAAAAACATGACGACTACTTAAACTACAGTCTTAATCGGAGCGAATTAAAGAAATATATTCTATTTCGTCATAAGGAATACATAAATGATATTCAGCAAGAACTGAAAAGTAATCCTAAAAAATTTTGGAGTTACATGAACTTTAAACGAAAAACCGATGGCTATCCTAACACATTTAAGTATAATAATGTTTCTTCAAGTAAAAATTTAGAAATAGCAAATATGTTCGCTTCTTATTTTGGAGAAGCTTATATGTCCAGTAACAACTCAATTGACTATGATTATTTTTCCTATCTTGATTCCCTCAATAAAGTTAGTATCCCAGATTTCTCATTGGATGAAGATACGGTTTTACAGGGGCTATTGAATTTGGAAGAAAATTACTCCCCGGGACCAGACGGGATACCATCAATTGTTTTAAAAAAATGCTCCTCTGCTATATTTAAAATATTAACTTTTTTGTTTAACTGGTCTCTAAAAGAAAGCAGTTTTCCTGACTTATGGAAATCCTCGTTTGTGATACCCTTACATAAGACAGGAAATAGAGATCAAGTGGAAAATTATCGCTGTATTGCAAAACTATCGGCCATACCTAAACTTTTTGAATGTTTAATCACTGACAATATGTACCCTTTCTGCAAAAATATTTTAAGTATAAATCAACATGGTTTTGTAAAACAGCGTTCCACATCCACAAACTTATGCGAATTTGTTAATTTCACAGTTTCGAAATTCCTTGATCATGAACAGGTTGACACGGTCTACACAGATTTCTCCAAGGCCTTTGACAGAATTGACCACGGTCTATTAATTTTTAAGTTACGTGTACTCGGTTTTCCTGACCAACTTTTATTATGGATCTTGTCTTATTTATCTGGACGGCTGCAATATGTGCAATTCCGAAATGTTTTATCTGACGTAATATTGGTCACATCCGGTGTTCCCCAGGGTAGCCATATTGGCCCTCTGTTATTTATATTATTTGTTAATGATGTAGTCTATGTCTTAATTTATTCTCTTATTTTAATGTATGCTGACGATTTTAAAATGTACAAAGCGATCTCTAATCTAAATGACACTAACCAACTCCAATATGACTTAAATAATTTTTTTATCTGGTGTAACAAAAACTTTCTAGTCTTAAACTTAAGCAAATGTAGTATAATTACCTATTATCGTAAGTCTAATTTTTATTCCATTGACTATATGCTCGATTATAATAAAATAAGTAGGGTGAGTTCTGTCAAGGATCTTGGAGTATTGTTGGATCATAAATTAGTATTTGATCTCCATCGGGAATCTGTTATCAACCGTGCATTCCGAACATTAGGCATGATTAAAAGATTTTCGTCCGAATTATCTGACCCGTATGCAATAGTGTCTCTTTATAACGCATTTGTGAGACCTATTCTAGAATATGCATGTATCGTCTGGTCTCCTACCTGCTCTACACATATTTTAAGAATTGAGAAGGTTCAAAAAAGATTCCTTAGGTTTGCTCTCCGTAAGCTACCTTGGGTTGATGTACTAAACCTACCGCCTTACGAACAAAGACTCTCTTTGCTGGGTTTATCCACTTTATGCAAAAGACGGGAAGTTTTACAATGTATATTCATTTATAAATTATTGATCAATGAAGTGGACGCCCCAAATTTATTATCAGATTTAAATATTCACTGTAAACCTAGAAACACGCGCGATATAAAATTTTTCTACACGAATTTTTCAAGGACATCGTATGGAAAAAATGCACCTGTAACTCTAATGTGTAATTGTTTTGACAAATATTATAACCTTATTGACTTTAATGTATCATCAGACGTATTAAAGGCAATTTTACAATCATGATTAAACATTTTAAAAAGTAATTTTATTCTAATTCTAAGAAAATATGTAAATTGTCTCTGAGATTGTATATCTCTGTATGGCTAATAAATAAATAAATAAATAAATAAAATACATTTGTAAGTACGTCAACAAAGGCAGTGATCAGGCAGCTTTTGCTTTAGAAAATGAGAGGGATGAAGTCAAATTGTACGAAAGTGGCCGATACATCAGTAGCTCGGAAGCAGTATGGAGGATCTTGCAGTTTCCTATTCACGCGAGGTATCCCTCAGTCATGCACCTTGCTGTTCATCTTGAAAATGGTCAACGTGTGTACTTCACCTCCAACAACTTGGCTCAGAGAATTATCAACCCCACTCAAACAACATTAATGGCTTTCTTTGAGCTATGTAAAACTGACGATTTTGCAAAAACCCTCCTTTACTGTGATGTTCCTGCTTACTTTGTGTGGAAGAATAACAAGTTCATAAGAAGGAAGAAGGGAAAGGATGTCGAAGGCTGGACAGGAGTCAAGGAAGATCACGCGTTAGGAAGAGTGTATACCATTCATCCAAACAACACCGAATGTTATTATCTTCGCCTACTTCTACATGAGATTCCAGGTCCCACGTCTTTCTCTGATCTTAAAACTATTAATGGTATCCTTTATCCTACATTTCAATCCACATGCAAAGCACTCGGTTTGTTAGAGGACGACAACCACTGGCACAGCACCTTGCAGGAAATTGCCTTATGTGATTCTCCCTTCAAGCTACGGGCGCTCTTTATAACGATGATGGTGTTCTGCCATCTTTCCGACCCTCGAAGCCTTTGGGATAAGTGCAAAGACAGCCTTTCAGAGGACATCAGACGGCAGGTGGAGAGAGATTTACAAGCCAGTGCGCAGGAGGTAATGGACGAGGTTTATAACAGATGCCTGGTGCTGATTGAGGATGCTGTATTGGCTTTGGGAGGACGATGCTTATCACAATACGGCTTGCCTCAGCCAAACAGGTCTGAAGATGTCTTGCCAAATAGGGAATACCTGAGGGAGATCAGCTACGACACGTCCGCTTTAGCAACTATGGTTTCCAATAACACGCGTTCACTAACGGATGAGCAGCTCGCTGTTTATCAGCAGATCCTTGGCAGTGCTAAGTCAAGTGATGGACAAGTGTTTTTTTTGGATGCTCCTGGAGGCACTGGAAAGACGTTCCTTATCAATTTACTGCTGGCTAAGATAAGAAGTGATCGTGGTATTGCTTTGGCTGTTGCATCCTCTGGGATCGCTGCTACACTGTTGATGGGAGGTAAGACAGCTCATGCTGCCTTCAAACTACCTCTCAATCTTAACCACGCGGAAAACCCCCTCTGCAACATCTCGAAACAAGGCAACATGGCGCAAGTTTTGCGCGACTGTAAGCTTATTGTATGGGACGAGAGCACCATGGCGCACAAGGCCGGCTTCACAGCTCTGAATCGAACACTCAAAGACATCAGAAGGAGCGATAGATTAATGGGTGGAGTTACCGTACTGCTTGCTGGAGATTTTCGGCAAACTCTTCCAGTAGTGCCTAGAGGAACTCGAGCTGACGAAGTGCCTGAAGACGTCGTATCTGTGGCCCCTCATCCGAAAACTCTCTCTCAAGAAGAACATGAGGGTTCACTTGAAGCGCCATATATCTGCACAACAATTTTCTGAGCTCTTGCTCAAAATAGGGAACGGAGAATATCCGGAGTCTGAAGGAAAGGTGGTCATTCCTGAAGGCCTGGGCACAGTTGTAACGGACTTAAACGACCTTATCACGAGGATTTACCCTGATATCGCCGATATCAAAAATAAGTCCATGGATTGGCTGTGCGAACGTGCGATTTTGACCCCCAAGAACGAGAAGGCTGCTATCATTAATGAAACCCTGCTTCAGTCTTTTGACGGAATAGATATAGAGTACAAGTCTGTGGACAGTGTCGTACAAACGGATGATGCAATCCATTACCCTGTGGAGTTCCTCAACAGCCTCAACCCTCCTGGCCTCCCAGCTCACAACTTGCGCCTCAAAGTAGGAACTCCAGTAATGCTACTTCGTAACCTTAACCCGCCAAAACTGTGCAATGGCACTAGGCTCCAAGTGTTAGCACTGCACAAAAACGTCATCGAAGCTAAAGTGTTCACGGGATGTGCTCGCGGGGAGTCGGTATTTATACCGCGCATACCACTCATACCATCGGAGTATCCCTTTGACTTCAAAAGGCTGCAATTTCCCCTCAAAGTCTGCTTCGCCATGACCATTAATAAGTCTCAGGGCCAATCGCTAAATTTAGCAGGGATTGACTTAGGGGAGGACTGCTTTTCACATGGGCAGTTCTACGTAGCTTGCTCCAGGGTGAGCTCACCTAGAAGCTTGGTGATTCTGGCACCTGAGAGGAGTACCGCAAATGTGGTCTACAAAGAGGTCCTAAAATAGGCTTAGGTTTAACTGATTTTGTAAAATCCTCACAAAATATGGCCTGTGACGCTATGACAGTAATTTTTCATGACAGTAATTTTTAAACTATGTATATATGAATTTTTTTTTAAATTATTTCCTGCAAGATAGGATTTTTCTCGAAAGTTTTTAATAGTTTGCAATTTGCGTGTATTTTTATAGTCTTTTTGTGTAATGGGCAATAACCTATTACACCCATACCTCGATATACGGCCGAGATTGGTTCCAAAAATTTAGGCCGTATATCGAAACACCCGAACGTTCTGTTAGGAAAGTATTGCATTTATTGATCGCAGTGCATTTCAATGTAATATTGTCCGATTTTTGACCGTTTATCGAATCAATGTACAACGTATTTCAAAACTGAGACGCAATTCAAAAAGCGGAAGGCCGTAAAACGAGAGGCCGTATATCGAGGTACGGGTGTATTTAAAAATTTATTGTCAAATTTTTCCCGATATTTCTCAGTCTAAAGAGATAAATCAAGGCCGACCTGTGGGTGGGGGATGAACCGCGACGCGGTTCGGGGCGCAGCCCCTAGTTTTAGTACATATAAGATCGTATTAAAAATAGATAGATGCGTACCAAAAAAATCCGTAATACGAAACAGATTAGTATAATATATTAAAATAATTATTTAACCACTAGAATAATGAGAAAACTATATAATTATAGAAAAAATATTTATACTACTTGAAATGGAGCATAAATCAATTGAATATGTTAAAACCAACAAAATATTATGGGACAAATCATGCCGCGGACAAAAAAACGTAGCTGTTTCTACGTAGGTTTCTGCTAGTTTCGTCAGAATTCAAATTTCATTGTGGGACAGAAAGCAGATTCTGCTTCTGCTGCTGCTTCTGCCTCTGCTGCTGTCTCTGCCCAATTGGAGTTCTCGCTTAAGAACAGCAAATAGATTTTTTAAAAATACACCGCACTGCAGTTTTTTATTGCCTTTTTTTAATTCTCTTTTGTGTATACACAAAATGTGTCAGAAATTTCGGAGAAATTAAGTATGTACATTTACAATAAATACAACATAATTATAGAGGACTTTCTTGATTTTTTTCTGTGATTCAAAAAAAAAAATTTTTTTATCCGTAATAGCGATTTTTTTTTATCCGTATAGCGAATTTGTTCCTATATTAGTCATGTCCGTAACTTCGAATTTCCGTAAAACGAGCGTCCGTATAGCGGGGGATTACTGTATTACAAAATCGTACTGTTTACTTACAATAGCTGCGTTCAAAGTCCATGAAAAACCTACTGCGAAGTACTGTGGAACATTCGCATCTACACATCCTCTTAGTCCGCAGTAAATTTTCGTGTGCAATTTTGACAAAAAATTCCGTCAGATGTCCGAACTTCCTAAGTTTTCTAATAGGTGAAAATCCGGGTTTTGAGGTTAGAACGAACTGTCACTTTTGTTTGTTTTCGTACATTAAAACACTTCCGCTATGAAAAATCAAGGAAAACATTTGATTTGAAGTACAAATGTTCTCCAGAATGAAATTAGATTGCAATTACTGTGTTGGAATAACCACCCGAATGTCTAATATCTCTAAATTGAAATATGTGTTGAACCGAAATAGTGTTTTGTTTCTGATCTCGAAATTATGGCGATAATGCATAAAATATGGCCTTTTCCCTCATTGCAGGTTCATTTATTCTATTTAATTTCATTTTCTTCTCAGATATTTTGTATCTCTGTTGATTGCGAAATTATTTTCATATTTACAATTTTCAAATTGTGTGCGCTCTATAATTGTGAGGTTATATTTTACTAGTAATCATCCAAAAGTGCGTTCCCGAGAAAAGTTGCTGGTCAGTACTTCGCAGTAGTTTTTACATGGGTCGGGAACGCAGCTAATATACGGGGAAAGACAATATTGTGGGAAATGTCATTCTTTTTAATTCATGTCATACATTGAAGCACCAAATCCCTTTAGAATTGCAGAAGATAGCAGGTGAGGGCTATACATAACGATGGTATCTATACTGTTTTTCGCAGTATTGTATTGTTTTTCAGACTCCAATACTGCATTACTGCTTTTTTCCCCAAAATACTGTATTTAAATACTCAGAAAACTTTAATTCTTTAACGTTTCGGAATTCAAATTTATTAACACATGGCAAGTGTAAATACATTCAAACGACGAACAGCGAAGTATTGATGGCAACATGTCATATAGATTCGCTTCTTCCTTTCCCCATCGATTACTGTCTTGTCATTATTCATCCTTCTTCAGAACGCGTCACTTTGATTTTGCTTTCCATTGTTAATTTAAAAGAATAAAAATGTCGAAATTAAAAGCAAAGACACAAATTTTCATTGAATAAAATTTATACTGCGAAAAATACTGTTTTTTCAAATCGATTTACTGCTTTTTTAAATTTTTAGGTGAAATATACTGGGGGCATATTGCGGATCTCGAACAAACGCTAGTTCGATCGAGAAACCATGAATTGGTATTGCCTATCTCGATTTTGTGCTCGACATTGCATACCAATTTCTCGAAATTTAAGAGTAGTCGAAACAACATTTTTTTGCATAAATATCGCAAAATTCGCATTTCCAAAGAAAAAAAAAGTGGGGGCTGGCTTTTAAAAATACCTAAAAACCACAAAAAAATGTTCTTTCGAAAGTTATAATTTTTTACTAAACGCACATAGAATAATACCAAATTCTCTTATTAGTGGTTTTTTATAAAACCCAGATAAATATTTAAAGGGTTTTGTAGCATACCACTTGAAAGAATTTATCCGCATAAAGCAAAAAACTGCAAAAAACTTAAAAATATATAATGCATTTGAAATTTCCCAAAAATTTGCCTTGGGCTCGTTCGTTTTCTCGAATTTAATGCCTGATTGCTTATCTCGAAAATCGAGGGTTTCTGACATTTTTCTCTACCGATATTTCTCGAAAGGTCTTGTGCTTTCGAGACGGCAGTTGTGGTTTTAGGCGGCAGTTGTGGTTTTAGGCGGCAGTTGTGGAAAATGTTCGGAAGAAACACTTTACTGAATAAAGTGGAACAATTAAATGCAACTTTTCACTTTAACACCACAAAAATAAATAAACATTATCTGTCAAAAATATTTCCCTTGGGGAAATCTCGAAATTGTCATGTTCGAGATACGTAATTCCATTATCTCTCGAAATCGAAGTTGCCTCTCGAATTCGCTGGTCTCGTTTTTCGAGATCCGCAATGTCTCCCCTGTTTTTCCCCGAAAAAAGATACCATCGTTAGCTATACATAAAAAGGAGGGGTAGATATTAGTGAGCAAAAATTTTCCCTGCGGGCTGACCTCTCTCATGGTGAAAATCGGATCCGAAACCACAGAACAATTACTATTATAGAATGGAAAGCTCTAACAAAATTTTTTGTGTTGGGAGCGTACATCCGAGGATTTCTATAGCTGTTACATGACAGTGTACATGAACACTGAGCGATTTGGTGGTGTGTGGCAATATGGATTCCCATCTGTCACTTGAAATGAAAACAAATCAAAACAAAATCGGATAATGGAAATGTTTTATGGAGAATTTGATATTTCCATTAAATTAGTAATGTTCTTATGTGTTGAAAGGTGTTAAATTTAATTTAGTTTTAGTTTTTAATTGTTTTAAGGCCCGTTCATGTGCAATTCTGTCGATCTTCCATTATACTTTACCTTTCTGTTGTTGATGGGAATCGAAAAAACTTTCTGTTTGGGTTTTTAATGGAATTAGCGGAACATTCCTTCACTAAATAGTGGTGAATTTGTGATTTATTCATTTTCATGTGAAATTATGCAATGTTAATACGCTAAAATGTGATTATCCATCAAAATCAATCGTTGCAATGAAATGAATCAATGTTGCAATGAAATGTCATGCAAAATGTAAACAAAAGTGCCAGCACTTTTCTGTATGTATTGTCAAAGGGAATTCTAGTTGATTTTTTTTGGTCGAGTGTATGGCAGCAGAAAGGGTAAGTGAGATAAAAAAAAACCCGATTTCTATAGTGTAGTGCTTACTCTAGTGTAAGTTAATGAGGAAAGGCCTTACTTTCCATTCTATATAATAGTTGTTCCGTGCCGAAACCCTTAAGCGCATAAAGAGGTTTCAAGAGAGGGAAAGGGGTTGCTATTAAACTGGATCCGACACACTTGAGTAAGAGATATCAGAAGAAATGGGGATTGGCATCAAAAAGAATCAGATCCCTTATTTTGTCAATAACTGTACCTGTGTGCAAAGTTTGATCAAAATCGGCCGCGCCGTTTTTGCGTGATGCCGGAACAAACATTCAGTCAAACAGACAGAAATACCGACCGTCATACAGACAGACGGACAAACATAAATTTTAAGCATAACAAAACCTATAATTGCCAGTCTGGCAATTATTAGAAACTCGTATAGTGATATTCCTATCAAAATAGGAACAGTTGTATCAAAATTCCAGTTTGAAGTCAAACTTTCCAATAAGATTTTTTAAAATATGTTCCAATAGGATTTTGATGTATGGGAGTTTTATTTAGAATCATATCCTAAATAACTTTTGTCCTTGCACTTATTTGATAATATGAACAGTTTTTGAGATCTTCGCAAAAATAGTTTTCGTTCGTATAGGGGGTACCCCCCTAATACTCCATTTTTGCTCTTTAACGAACTAAACCTTGCATTTTACGAAAAACGGATCTGCTCAAAATTTCAAGTCTCTAGCGCAATCCGTGCGCCCGCAATCCGCGCCACAGACGGACATGCAAAAATCAATTTTGCTTATCATTCTAAACACACTGGTGTAATACATTTTTATGCGTGATGACGGGATCTTGGCGTTACAAACGGTAAGGCAAAGTTAATATACCCTTTGGTTTCACCATACGGGTATAAAAATGTCATTTTTGGCATCAGTATTATACGACCAAATACATCAATATTTTTGAGAAAATCCAAAATTACAAAAATTGTCCCCCTTACAGTTTTTATTATATATATGGGAAAAAAGTAAAGTGGACACATCTACAGATAGAGAGCTTTCCTTTAAAAAAAGAATAATCAAAATCGATTCTAAGCTGGAGCTGTGTCGAAAGAAATACATACAAAATCGCTTTGCCTTTTAAATATATAGATGAGTCTTCGATCTTAACAACACGGACCGCAGCTGGGCGTTTAATAAATGGGTAAAATACCCATGCTCGAAGCCAGGGTTGCTGGTGCCAAGGTTTTGTTTTTTTAATTTAATTTTTTTTTCATTTAGTTAAAACGAATTTTTTTCTTTGTGATTTTTGTGTTTTTTTTTGTATGTGAAAACTTTTTAAAACAAAAATAGAGACTAATTATAAACCGAAAACGATTTTGATCAGATTTTCACCATTGTCCGTGATGATAATATTTTATGACTGAAGTTAGCTTGCCCGTGAGGAGGCTGGAAAAACTAATTGGGTATTAGAGTTTTAAAATTCATTTTCTAAAAGTTATTTCTGGAAGTTTTTTGTGCAAAAAAACTTTAGCCCGACAACGATGGGTCTGCATCTAGTAAAATATTATTAAAAATTGGTGGAAAAGTAAAATGGACACATCTAAAGATAGAGAGCTTTCTTTTTTTAAAAAAAAGATCATCGAAATCGGAGCCGCTGGAGCTCTGCGGAAAGAAATCCAAACAAAATCGCTTTGCCTTTTAAATATATAGATTCGTGATCAGCAACCCCGAAAACCTCCTAATGACATTTTTTCCCGGAACACGTTTATTTTCTAAAAGTTATTTCTTGTATTTTCTTGCATTTGAATTATCCTTACAGGATCTTCCGTTTTGAATTTTGAAAATGTAACACCGGATTCGTGATCAGCGATCCCAAAAACTCCCGAGTGATACTTTTCAGCCTCCTATTGAGCACGATTCATGACGAAAATCACGGTTTAAAAACACCCAAACCCCCTTTACCCCCCGTTCACCCCCTTAGCGGTAAAATTTCGAAAAATCTCGTCTTAGTTAGCGCCTACGCGATGGTTGGGACATATTCTGAAAGTTTCAAGTCTCTATCTTCAGGGGTTTGGGCTGGGCGTCAGGTTAAACGATTTTATATATAGAGAAGATCGTTTTCACTTTTCCCAATAAAAGACGATGCGTAACAGATATTTTAATTTTAACTTTAAAAAATTGCATTTCAACAAAAAAAAAAATAAAATAAAAATATTTTGCCACCGCTCAGAATTGAACCCGTACCTGGCGCGATGTAGTTTACACTTATTCAGTAGTAAGAATAGAAATTTTAAAGATAAATTAAGTAATAAAAAAACAGGCAGTCATTGGGGACTGCCAACAGAAGTGAAAACAATAATATATGTACGGTAATTTTGTCGTGTATTTATACCTATATATTTTTCAACCTGAAATTTTGAAAATATATGCTAATAAACAGTAAATTTTAAATAAAAGTCAATATCTGTACCCCAGAGGTAAACTGTCGTAACTGACATTTTGCAAATTTTACAGGAGAGCCATTTTTAGTTCGGAAATGCAAACTTTTTATTGTGTATGATTTTCGGTAATTATTGAAACTTTTGTAGTTTATTTTATTTTAGGACATTGTTTAAACAAAATATTAGTTGATTTAATATATACGTCCCCACAATGTAGTTACCACAATAACCCCAAAATCGCGGTTTTGGCAGTTACGACAGTTTACCTCTGGGGTACAGATATGTATATTAAAGTTTGAATTCTTGATCAGCACATGATATTCTTATACAAAAAATGGCTAGATATTTAATTTTTTGTTGTATTACAAAGTCACGTGCTGTTCAGAAATTTTCTGTCTCATTTTATTTTGCCGTATGAAATTTTCCAAAAAAGAACCGATTTTTTGTTGTGTAACAAAGTCACGTGCTGTTCAGAAATTTCCTCGCTAATTTTATTTTGCTCTGTACTGTCTTCCAAAAAAAAATCGATTTTTTCTTTATAAAAAAATCAAATGAAAGCAAATCAGCATTCTTAAGCTTTTAAATTAGCATGTCGGTAACGCGAACTCATAAGATTTTACCCATCCAAAAATCGCCCAACGCGCCTAAAAAAGTATAATATAAATAAAATAGCTAATTTAAGGTCAAAAAAAAATTTAAAAAAAAAACATTTTGTCACCACTCGGAATCGAACCTGCACATCTGGCGCATTGTAGTCTATAACACTTATTCAGGAGTAAAAATGTAAACTTAAAGATAAATTAAGTACCTAAAAAAATATTAAAAAAAGTAAATAAATCAACAAAAAAAACTTTAAATGTGGGACCCAATAGCGGATTCTTTTCGTTTTACGAACCCCATCGAGAAAATTAATCAAAGGCATATTTCAAAGCAAACTATTTTAGGGGATATTGCACGGTTATATGATCCTCTGGGGTTGGTTAACCCTGTAATCGTTGTTGGAAAAATCTTATTACAAACTTTATGGTTGCTTAAAATTGATTGGGATGCTGAGGTCCCAGAAGATACTCAAAGTCAATGGAACAATTTCAGCGTTGAATTAGCCAAGTTGCCGAAGGTTGAAGTTCTTCGTTGCGTATTTCCAAATATTTTGCTTAAGGAAATATCACAATGAATTTTGTAAGTGCAAAATCAAAAGTCGCTCCGGTTGCTACGCAAATGTTACTGCGATTGGAGCTATATGCTGCAGTTCTCTTGGCAAGATTATATCGACGCGTGCTAGATTCTTTTGGAAGAGACTTTGATGATATCATATTATCAACTGATTCGGAAATTGTACTGGACTGGTTAGCAGATCATCCTTCATCATGGACAATATTCGTTGCAAATTGGGTTCCTACAGTTCATGAACTAACTGCCAACGTAAGTTGGAGATATGTAAATTCAAAATCAAATCCTGCAGATATTGTATCTAGAGGCTGTGCAATCGATGAATTATTGCACTCCTTTTGGTTTGCCGGACCTGATTTTTTGTATCTTTCACCCGACAATTGGCCAGTCAACAAAAAATGTGAGACGAAGGTTAAGCAAAATATGCCAGAAAGGAAGAAATCCAAAGCAATAATGGTGATTTCAAAAACAGAAGAAATGATAGCATCACATAAATATGTCAACAATTTACCAAAATTACGACGAATAATTGCAATCTCTTTAAGATTTTTGAATAATCTTAAACTAACGATTAGATGTGAAGACATTATTACTGGTCCCTTAAATGTTCACGAACTAGACAACGCATTATTACGAATCGTGTGGTTTATTCAACAAAGATCTTTTGCCAATGAACTAAAGGTGCTAAATGAGCACACTATGGATAATCAAGATACAGAGATTGATAGTAAAAGTAGCATAAAAAAATTAAATACGTTTCGATCAGTAGGCAGCGTTTCTGGATTGTTAATATTCGCAACTTGGCACGAAAGGTTGTTCATCAGTGTATCAGGTGTTTCAAAATGAAACTGAAATTAGCTCAGCAGATTATGGATGACCCTCCTACTCGCGTTTGCCAGGCGCGACCGTTTTTGACTTCTGGAGTTGATTTTTGTGGTCCCATATATACAACTTTGAAGATACGAGGAAAACCTCTCCAAAAATCGTATATTGCTATTTTTGTTTGTTTCACCACAAAAGCAGTGCATTTAGAGGTCGCCACAGATTTGTCATCAAGTACATTTATGGCTGCACTCAAACATTTTGTTGCTCGTCGAGGAATTTGTAATAAACTTTATTGCGACAACGGCAAAAATTTTGTGGGCGCACGAAATGATCTCGCAGAACTTCGCCGGGAATTATATTCTACTCAGACTAGAAACGAAATTATTCAGATGTGTACCGAAGACCACATTGAATTCATTTACAGCCCCCCTAGCAGGGCCGTACCGACCTGGGGGGGGGGGGGGGGGTGGTGGTGGTGTGGGGGGGGGTGGTGGTGGTGTGGGGGGGGGGGAGGCTCCATCTTCAACGGTTATCTTTTCTCTCAAGGGTAGCATAAGATTATTAGTGTTTACCCTTTATTTAATTGTATGTGAAAAATAAAAAAAATTACAATATGTTAACATAACCATTATTCTTTATTATAATTTCTGTACAGCGATTTTTGTGCAAAAGGTGATAATTTTCCCGTGATCTTTCCCGTGATAAATGAAATGGGAAGTTTTTCAAATTTCAATTCAGAAAGTCACAAGACTGGGAAATTTTATCTCGAAAACAAAAAAAAATTTGGTTTTGGGAACCCGGTTGCCCTGTAGTTTTTTTTTGGTGGCCCTTTTCTGTTGACCTCCCTTGTTATCTCTTCCCAAACACGCTGTTTGTTGGCTTTTGCGTTGGGGGTTAGACGGCGGTGCAAAACAGAGAAGTTCTTCTCCACTAAATTTATGAGAAGCAGCCGTTGTTCCGCCGTTGGCCTAGCAACCTAAACATTAACAATTTTAACATTAATTTGTGACATTTTTTCGCGAATCAATCAACACACAAAAATTGAAATTCATTGAATTTAATTCAAGTTCAAATTCAATTTATTGCGGCTTATATTTACACAAAATGGTTTTTTTACAGATGAAGTTTTGATTTTATTTTATAACGATGGAGGAGACACATCTAATATGACAGGAATTCGCGTATTACAAATTTCAACACACAAAACAAAACTCAGCCACCCTCGAAAAATCTCGGTGCGTCAGTGACAGTTCAAAGTGAAGAGCACAGCTAGTGTGACCATATACAAATTTCGAGGGAAATTTCCAGTCGACTTTCCAATAAAATCTCACCAATACAGGTGCATGCAAACAAGCATACATTGACAGGAATTTGTGTCTTTATTGTTATCACGGCTTTTATCACTTAGGGGAAGCTGGGGCACATTCGGCAGGTTTTTTTCAAAGTCATTTCCTGCCAAATTCGTTTGATGAATTTGAAAATCTTGAAAATTTGTAAAAACTTTCATTATTTTACTATTAAATAGGAAATAGATTTTTTTTGTAGCTCTAAAGAAATATACGATTTTTACTAATTTTAAAAAGGAGGCCATTTTGCTGAATGTACCCCATGCCGGGGCACATTCGGCTTTTGAAGGGGCACATTCGGCGAATATACGTTATTTGTTTGATTTTACTAATTGAAAGACTATTAGATTTGAATTCATTTTATTAATTCTTCAAAATAAAATAAAAAATAAAAATTCATTACATATCACATACAAGAATGATTGAAAAATCCTATTTCACGAAATAGTTATCGAAATTTATATTAAAAATATATTATGTGGAATATCGAAATGTGCCGACAGGATTCATTTAAATTCAATCTATAATTTAAATTTAGTAATTTAAATTCAATCTCTCTTTTTAAAATCACGGATGTATTCAATCTCACTTCTTAAAATCACGAAAGCCGAATGTGCCCCAAAAGTGTCAGCTCAATGTTTTCAGATTTTTTATCTAAAATACTGTAAATTAAAGGGCATTCTACTTTCGGGATTGAAACTTAAAGTTTTTAAATGCTATTTGCGCGAAATTTTTTAAGCGTCGGACGAAATTGACTTCAAAAATTCCTTACGTACCTGCTTGGGAAAATTACATCAAACTTCCGAAAAACACAAAAATACCTCTTGCTCTTCTGAGCGCCGAAATAGAACTCTCAGACTTTATTTAAATTCAAGTTATTGCATTATTGTGCATTTACGTATTTGATCGCTCCTTTCTGAAGCATTCTTGATACTGAAAATGGCAATGCCGATTGTGCCCCTTTGCCGAATGTGCCCCAGTTTCCCCTATCACCTTTTGCACAAAAATCGCTGTACTGGTCAGAGATTCTGGGCAAGGAAAAGGAATTTTTATTAGGTACATCTTAGTTAGGAAAAATTAGATGTTCGAGTTGGGAAAATTGAGATGTCCCCCCCCCCAATCCAGAGCCTTGGATACGGCCCTGCCCCCTAGATCAGCACATTTTGGTGGACTATGGGAGTCAGCTGTGAAATAAGCAAAGAGCCTTCTGTTCAAAACACTTCAAACAACTACCTTAACAGTTGAAGGACTCACAACAATCGTCGCACAAAACGAGGCAATCATGAACTCACAACCTATTACACCTTTATCAGCAGACCCTAGTGACGAAAAGGCCTTAACTCCAGCACATTTTTTAATCGGTGGACCGATGACATCAGTTGTTGAACCTAACTTACCCCCCAATTCTAGGTAACAGATGTTAAGAGATATCTTAATTTATAATTAAGAGATTTTAAAAGGAATTAGTATTCTGAGTAAAGTCAAATTTGGCTGTTTATTGACCTTAGATTTTTCATGAAGTTTTCAAAGCTATGGAAATTATCCAAAAAATTGTGTAAAAAAGACATTGCGGATCTTGAAAAACATGTGAATAGTTTCGTATCTGTTAAGAATGGCTTTCTACGGTATTCAGACCGTTTGAAATGAAAATGATATAAAAAATATCACGTAAAAATTGAATCGACAGTTTTTAAGATACACAATATCGTTTTTAAATGATTTTGTATAATTTCAGCAACGCGCAAACAAATTTATGGTTAAATAATGCATTGCACTCATATAAATATTTCATTTGATAGACATAAAATTAATGAAGTTGCAGGTATGCGTTGATGTAATTCCAGCCAATAAAAAAATCGTTTTTTGTGTCATTTAAGGTAAACAATTCCACGAAGACACAATATTTCATGAGTTTTCCAACTTTTTCTACAATTTTCTCCAAAACGGAGAATTTAACCCTTTCACTCGGCATTTATTTCTAATAGCAAAAAAAATATGTTGTTGCTTTTTTCAATAATAATATATAAAAATATATATTATTATTTAAAAAAAACAACAAAATTTTTTTTTTGCTTTTTTCAATAATAATATATATAGCAACAAAATATATTTCAAAATTTAAAAAATTTAAATATCTTTTTAGAAGTCTCTTTTTGATTATGTACTCATTTGTGTACATAAATTGTCAATAATTGTCCCTCTCCCTTCTAATTCTCTTAGAAATACGAGTTAAATATGATGTACACAATTGTGTACGCGCCGAGTGAAAGGGTTAATCGAAAACCTGTAACGTAAAAAACGTTCAGAATACAATTTTACACAACTTGTCTATACATAAAAAAATTGTTGGAGCCCTCCTCGACACTGATTTTTCGAGTTTTAAACACAACACACAAGTTAAGAGGTCGTAAGAGGACATCGGCGAGGTCCTCTTAAATTAAGGAGGTTAGAACCGTCTGCTAACTTTTCCCCAGAATATGAAAACCGTTTACAAAAATTCACCACGAAAGTTAAGAGGTTGACATCTCTTAACTATTATCAGGAATACCGATTTCTATTAAATTTCCTCTAAAGTCCAGTTAGCAGTTAAGAGGCTCTTATCTATTATGCAGAATTGAGGGGTTAATTCATTTAAATTTTTCGCGGTTAAATATGTGGCAAAAATTATCTTCTTTACAGCAATATTTTTGGATGCTAGTTACGTTACTCAGCTTCAGAATCGCTATAAATGGAATTCAACATCTCTTGACGTTAAACCAGACATGATGGTGTTAATTTAAGATGACAAATTACCACCCCAAAAATGGTTGCTTGGACGTACAGTAATCCCTCGAACTGCGCGGTAGATACGTTCCACAAAAAGAGCGCGCACTGCGAAACCGCGCACTGTGAACCCTACTTTGTATGAAATATTGGGATTAGGTCCCAAATATTAGAAAAATTCAAAAAAAAATAGAAAAAAGTTTTTATTTAATGACATATTTAAAGTAATACAAAGATATGATATGTATTACTAATCTCTTTGAAAAATTAGTGATTGATTACTCGATTTTTGTTTTTCATTATGCATTGGGCTAAAGCGGCTGTCAAATTTCACCAACATTTTAAGGCACGCTCCATATCAGGGTCCATATTAAGAGCTTCTTATTAAAGTTGACTACCAAGCATTAAAAAATTTGTCAGTTTTTCGTGCGTAAGGTTTTTCTTTCTTATAATCTCTATAACTTCACTTTCATCATTTTCGTCGCTATAATTATCGCCGAACTGTGTCAAAATATCGTCAGCAATCATATGTTCTTCATTGCTTGCAAGGACTTCCATGATATCTTCTGACTCTAACAGCCGTATTCTGGCATTGTGATACTTAAGTCACAAGTCACAAGTCCATAGAATTTGAGGCTCTTGTGACCGAGTTGGGACTAGTGACCGTAGCTAGAATAAGGCTGTAAGTCTTCAAATTCGTCCCCACCAATTGTCTTACCTAATGTCACAATTTCCACTAAATATAAACACTAATATAGGCACGAAATTACTACGAAGATACCAAATTACCAGCTGATTCCTTCTTGTCGGGGATTCACCAAAATATATGTTCAGTATAGGGATTCTGAGGGAACCATGAATCAAATACTTGATTCATGTTAGGGAACTGTCGATAATTATCGACAAACGAGTTATGTGCACATATTCAACTTTCTTTTAACTGTGTTGGTGGATACAGCAGGTTTGACTTCCAATGCGATTTCCTTCACTCGGGTAACATTAATGGTTTGACGTCTGGAAATCTATTCCACATTTCCAACGTTTTTATCGACATTTCCAATGGATATCACTTGCTTTATGAGGTAGTGAAATTCATTGTCTTTGGTCAATTATTAAAAACACTATCTAAAGTTTTCCGCGGTACATTTGCGGCTGTCAAATCGAGGTTGCTTATTACACTTGCAACTTATAAAATTCACATCGGGTAGGTAAAAAATTCTTCATCGCTGCGAATCTTCAAGAAAATTTCCTAACTTTAAAAAAAATTCCCTCTTTTCGATATTCCACTGGCGATAAGTTTCAATTATGCTCAGTACAGAACATGTTTTTTATACGGAAATTATAAAAAAACCGCGCAGCTGCGAAATTTTTACCGTACAGTTCGAAATTTTGGTATTAAAAACTTAACCGCGCAGTTGCGAAACCGCGCAGTTCGAGGGATTATTGTATAACGTAGGAAAATATGGACATGTACGCGTAGTCACCATTAAAACCAAAATGGGAATAATTTCTGGAGCTGTTCATAAAATAGCTCCATTACCAATTGAAGTTTAGTTGAAAATCCTTCAGATTTTCAAAGCTGGCAATATGTTTAATATATTTAATAATAAATATACTTTGTTCATTAGGTTGGCAACACTGTTGCAATTGTGTAGATCAAGAAAAATCTCTGTAATTTTTTCTTTTTGAAAAATTAAAGTTTAGACAAACGTATCTGAAATATTAATCATTAAAATCAATCACATTAACGTTTGCTTCAATAACAACATCGAAATTATCGCTTCTGTTGAGGTATATCGAAGGATTGCAAATTATAAGAATTCCACGCCGCACATAACATAATTGCAGTCAGTAAATTGAGGATTAGCGCTTGTAGCAATCATACTGAAAATAGAAAACGATCAATACTTCACATGCCGGTCAACTACAAAAGAAAACTAAACCAGACTTCTCCGGATTTACTGTCAATACGATCAAACGCTAAATCTCAAAAAGGAATCACAGCTGAAAAAATGACAGATTTCTCATGGGAAGTTTTTGACACCAAAATGAAAAAAATGTTGGAGTGTGTGGCTAAAAAAGAAGACATCAAAATCCTGCAAGACAACGTCGCAGCTATCAAATCAGAAAACGAAAAGCTAAGACAGGATTGCAAGAGTTACGTTCAAAAGTCGATTCAATAGATCGCAAAGACCGACGCTCCAACGTATTAATAAGTGGACTAAATGGTGATATAAAATTAGCACGGCAAAACTTTGATGAGCTATGCCAACAAGTCTTTCAAACTCAGGTAACCATCGTTTCGTTTGTCAAGCTAAAGTCGCGTGCAGACTTTTTGGTCGAGCTGGAAACAGCTGCACAGGCGAACAAAATTCTATTCAACAGCGGCAAACTAAAGGGGACGGGAGTCTACGTACAAAGGGATTACTCACCGCCAGACCAGGAGAAAAGATTCCACCTTAGGCAACTCAGAAAAGCTGTGATTGCGAAGTCTAACAACACTAGCTGCAAGATTAAGAATCTGACCATATGGATAGACGACAAACCATTTACATGGTCTAACGGCTGCTACCTGGCAAACTCAGAAGAAGACAAAATGTTTCTCAGTAATCTCATGGAGAAAACAAACTTGAGAAGTTCCATAAACGTCAACACAACTAGGAAACCCGTCGAGTCTAGAAGTAAAACACTTGTTTCCTTTTTAACTTAATTCTTTATTTATTATAGGCATAAAGTTCTTTTTATATTGAAACACAAAGTTATTTAGATATATATCCAAGTATTAGATTATTTTAATGTTCAAATTTACTTCTATTAATTTCGACCGGTAACGCCAGACTGACTCGCGATCCCTTTCATTCAGAAATTAGCGGTTTGCTACGGCGTGAGGGATTTCTAGGAAATCCACTTTAACGTGTTAGAATGTGCTGACAGCGTCGCGTTTTTATTGTTGTGGGTTTCGGTCACGTTGACCGACGCGTGTGGGAATTGTTGAATTCGCGTATTAGTTACCGTGTGAGAATCGTTATTTATATGATTCTCACAGGGTTTATTTCTTCGGATATAATTTCTTCGGATATAACACCCCCATCGTCAGTCTGAGGCTCCGACGAAGTATCAGTTACAATTAATTTTTTTATACGTTGGAAAAGAATTTTGCCAACAAAAATCAAACTTACAATAATTATTACAATAAAAAGATTTGCAGAAATATTAATTAAGTGGTTTTCCGTTTTTTGATTTATAATTTCATCGATTTTTTTTCTATTATTGTTTATGGTTTTTACATGTATTTCTTCGAAATTTACAAGGTTAAAAGATTTATTTCCATTTATTTTTGTCGTGAAGTGTGGTAGTACTACAGTATCTTTAACGTTAATGAAATAATTTTGAAATGTCTTATTGTTTATTTCTATACTGCAGTTTTCAAATTTTATCAAATTATTTCCATATATATTGAGCAAAAAATTATTACAAGACTGATAGATTGTCGTTGGTTTAACGTTTTTAGTTATAATTATTCCTGATGAGATCTCTTTAATTTCCTCTTTGAACAAATTTTGCATAATGCAATTTGCCTGTGTAAAATTTATAATATTATTAATACATTCATCTTCAATCTTAATTAGGTTTTTCTTTAAATTATCTTTAACGTTTTTATTGAATCCACAATTATAATTGTCGACAAGTACAATATAGTCTTCTAGGTATATAGATTTATTCTGCTTATTTGGCATTGGTTCTATAAGGATTTTCGCTAAAGGATTTTCATCATATTCTGGAATTAGTACAATTATAATTATTTCTTCTATATGGAATGCGACAAAAATTCTTATATCTCTGAAGTTTTCTAAATTGGGGATCGAACTAAGTTCTTGCTCAGTAAGAATATTTCTAGAGAGTATGCCTAATTTGCTTGTCAATATAACTTGTTCGATGTCGTCTATATGATTTTTGAGCAAATTGATATCGTAATTTATTTGATAAACTTGTTGCATGTATTCTAGTTCATCTTCTATTTCTAATAACATATCATGGGAAAACTCTTGTAAATTATTGAGATATTGTGAAACAATATCTTGCTGATTGTTAATTTGGTCTGTTAAACTTTTTATTTGGTCCGAAATTTCATTGTTTATTGCGATTTGCTTATTACTTTCTTCGATTAGATTTTTGTTATTTTTTGCTAAAATCTCTAGTGCATTATTGATTTCCTTCTCATCATTAGAGTCCATAGTACCCGCTATAAACTTTAATCCTGATCCCAAAAAATTTACTAATCCTCTTTTTTGTATGACATGTGGTTTCAGGCTATCTATTTTTCTATCTAAAAGGTTTAAATTATGAACAAGGGTGTTATACATGGGCTTTATGAGGTGTGATTTTGTTTCGTATCTTTTAATATTTTCATGTATCAAATTTCGGGTGTTTTTATATTCTGTTATGTTGATAAAGTGTAAAATTTTCTTAAATTTATTAATAACTTTTATGTCTTCTAACTTGATTGTAATATAGCCATTATTATTGTTGAAATCCTGGAGTTCAATTGTTTGTGGTACCGCTGGTGGGAGGATTATTAGAGCAATGAGCAATATTGTCATCATTTTGATCTGGAATAGAAACACGTTTTTTTGAGGTTGATTTCGATAATTTCGCTTTTATTGTGGGGTTATCATTGTTTTGGTATTTCTTCTTTCGTTTAATATGTGATTTATAATATTTTAGTCCTGTGTTTCTATTTGTTACATGGTCTTCATCTAACTCTTCTGTCTCAATTTTTCTAAACTTAGCATGATTCTTACCGCCTCGAACTTCTTTAATAAAGTTTTTCCCTGATTCTACTTGTACGTTTTCTCTTTTACGGTTTAATTTGTCGATTTTACTTTCCTTGATTTTTATAATTCTATCACGAATTTCGCTGTAATCGCTATTTTTAATTATACCTGTTTTAAAATCTATCGGCTTGCGGTTCGTAGTTGTATGTATTGTGTTGTTATAATAAGATATGATTTTCAAAATTTTTTCCTCGACACTATCTTTGTCCTTATTTTCGTCGTGTCTTAGTAGTCTTATGTGTTCGTTAATAGTATTGTGTAATCTTTCGATATCTGAATTAGAAGTGTGGTTATTGTTAGAAGTAAAGTGTATTTCGATACTCTCGTCTCGTAAAAATTCTCTCATGGGAAGAGCTTTAAAACCTAATTCGTTATCTACTATAATTTTCTTTATATTTCCAACTGCGGAAATATACTGTAAAATTGCTCTTTTAAACTCTACCCAGGAACGCCCTCGGATATTAACAGCTTGTGCAAATTTGCTAAATTTGTCTATGAATGTTAAGAATAATTCCTTTCCTAAGGTGTAGATTACGTCTACATGAATAATTTCATTTGGGCCAGATGGGGTCTCTGTTATTTGAAATTTTTGTTTAACCGGATTCCTTTCGTATTTTTCTATATTGCAGATTTCGCAATTGTTAATGAATTGTGCTACACGGGTGCACAGTTTTGGGTGGTAATATTTTAATTGCAATTCTTTGCAGACTTCTGAAATACCCCTGTGGTTATTGAAGTGAAAACTTCTTTAGCGGCGTTGTGAGTGATTTCAAACTCGATGAAACGAAAAAGCGACAGTAAAAAGAGATAGGATATTTTAGCCTGCGAGAAAATGAGATAGAATACAGATGGGTGCCAGTCAATTTATCGTAAACAAGATTGATCGGAAGGGGGAAGGGGTAGGGGAAGGGGAAGAGGGTGGGGTACGGGAAGGGAAAGGGGAGAAGGGAGAAGTGGTAGGAGGGAGGAAGTGGAGAGAGGAGGCGATAAATTATGTTTCGTCATAAATTGCAATATATATGTACATATCTACTCGTATATAAATAAAAATTGATGTTTTATTGTTTGTCTGTCTGCCTGAGATTACAAAACTCAAAAACTACTGGACTGATTTTTATGCGGTTTTTTGCAAAATAATCTGTGTTGCCCGGAGCAGGTTTTTAGCTATGTAGATTTTCAAAATTCGAAACGGAAGGTCCTGTAAGGATAATGAAAATATCCTTTTTCCCATTTTTCCCCGGAAAAATTTGCACTATAGGGTTTTTGGGGTCGCTGATCACGAATCCGGTATTAGATTTTCAAAATTCGAAACGGAAGGTCCTGTAAGGATAATGAAAATATCCTTTTTCCCATTTTCCCCGGAAAAATTTGCATTTTAGGGTTTTTGGGGTCGCTGATCACGAATCCGGTATTAGATTTTCAATAAAAATATAATATGACTTTTGAACTTGGTACCAATATTATAATAAATAAACGCTATAACTATCCCACACCTGATACCGCATTCGTCTCATTCTCTCGCTGTTTAGTTTTCCTAAGGTTTCACTTCTACCGCGTGTGCACTGCACACACATGTTTTTTTTCTTAAATGTTCTTCTTCTATTAACATTACTAACCGTTCTTCTTCGGTTACATCTTCTAAGACTCTTTCAACTAAAATTACTTTAAGTTGATTAGCACTCGAGAAATGACTGATGTAATTTTGTTGCAAAATTTGAAGGAATTCGGGGTCGGTTACGTGAATTGCGTTGAGCGTTTTTGGGTTGAAATGCGATTTAAGTATAGATATTGCAGTATCATTATCCAGGGATTTTATGTGAATCACTTTTCTACGCTTATCAAAAATTTCTAAGTTATTTATTTTTAATGGCCTGGAATTACTTTTCGAAATGATAATTTGAGTTTTGAATACGTTTAATGGAAGTTTACTAACTCGAATGTTGGTTTCTTCTGTTATCTGCGAAAGATTTACTTCTATTCGTGAGAGAGCGTCCGCGTTACTATTATTTTTACCTCGTTTATATTTAATTTCGTAATCATACTCTGACAATTTTAATCGCCAACGAACCAATTTCGAATTAGGTTCTTTAATTGAAAACAGCCATTGTAAAGGTTGGTGATCTGTTTCTATGAAAAACTTTCTACCAAATAAGTAAGGGCGAAAATATTGCGTTGCCCATACAACGGCGAGCAATTCTTTCTCAATGGTGCTATAATGTTGTTCATGATCATTTAGGGTACGGCTTGCGTAGCATACAGGATGACTTTCTTGAGAAAGTACGGCACCTAGGGCATATTGGCTCGCATCGGTTGAGAGTACAAAAGTCTTCTCGAAGTCGGGATATTTTAATATTGGCTCGTTAATTAGGAGCCTTTTAAGCATTTCAAAGCTGTTGATGTAGTCTGGGTCATTTGGGTTAATTTTTTGATCCTTTTTAAGAAATTTTGTAATGGGTTTTGCGATTTTGGAATAGTCTTGAATAAATTTCCTGTAGTATCCCGTAAGACCTAGGAACTGTTTGATTTGCTTTGGTGTTTTGGGGATTGGGAAATTTTTTACGCATTCGATCTTTTGAGGATTCGGTTTTATTCCATCGAGAGTGATGATGTGACCCAGAAATTCGGTTTCTCTTTTAAGAAATTCAGATTTATCAATTTGTACTTTTAAATTCACTTCTTGTAATTTCTGGAATATTTTCTTTAAAGAGTCTAAATGTTCTTCTAAGGAAGTGGAGTAAACGATGATGTCGTCTAAATAGACTAGGCAAATTTTATTTATATGGTCCTTGAGAACGTTGTTCATGAGACGCTGAAAAGTGGAGGGAGCTGTTTTTAATCCAAAAGGCATGCGCAGAAATTCATAATGGCCGTTTTCTACGCTAAATGCGGTTTTGTGTATGTCATCGTTGTCGATTTCAATTTGATGGAATCCCTTAGCTAGGTCTAGGGTAGTGAAGTATTGACAAGTACCTAATTTACCTAATATCTCGTCGATGTTTGGCATTGGGTATTTGTCATCGATTGTGACTTCATTAAGTCTGCGATAGTCGATGACCATTCGCCATTTAGCTTGACCATCTTTGTTGGCCTTTTTTGGCACGATCCAAACGGGTGCAGAATAAGGTGAGTTGCTATTTCGGATGATACCTTGTTTCAACATATCTTCTATCTGGGTTTCGATTTCTTTTTTATGAACGTATGGATATCTATACAATTTTACAAATATAGGTGCATTATTTGTGGTAAGAATTTTATGTTTGATAGCATTGGTGAACGTTCAGTCAGAATCTTTTTCGTAAAATATTTTGGAGAACTGCCGCACTAATTTAAGGAGTTTTTCCCTCTCTTCACCGTTGAGGTGATCGGTACGGATTTGTTTCGATCATGGGTTGCTATCTTTTGTGTCTAGTATATTAAAATTTTCAGCATTAACCATTTGGGTTTCCAAGGGGCTGAAGTTTACAATTTTGTCACCTAAACCGTTGGTTTTTACGCATGCGGTAATCTTATAACCTTCTACGTTATAGACCCCTTCTTGTACTATTACTTTGCCATCTGAGGACTTCCTTTCCTTCAGGTAGGCAAGGCCTTCTCTTTGGAGTACGGGTACCGAAATTTCGCCCAGATTATATTTAAATTTTTCTTGTGTATGTAAAAAGTTTATTTTTACTACTTTATTTTTTACGCAAACAGTTTTATTCTCAAAATCAATTTTTGCCCCAAGAGGTATCAGAATATTATTACCTATTAGGCCATCGTAAGTCTGATGAAACGGGAATACATACATCTCTACTTTAATGCTTTTGTCGCCAAGCTCTTTGAATAGGGGAATTAAAACACGTTGTGTTATTTTAACTTGCTGGTCTAATGTTTTTACGAAAATGTTTTCCTTAAGGTCTTGAATAAATTTTGGATGACAGAGTCCGGGGTTTATAATAGAATGTGTGGCACCTGAATCGATTATAAATTTCAGGGGCCTTATATCGCTATCCACTAAGATATATGGTAATTGGTGGTTGAGGCTGCTAGCCGAAAATTTTGAGATTGATTATCCATGTACTCCTGGATTCCTTCTGTCATATTGACGTCCATAGGTTCTGGGGGTGGCAATCATTTATTCGGTGTACTCTGGAAGTTTAATTGCGTGTTGGGTACTTGATTTGGTTGATTCAGAAAACTGTTGTTGGTTCTAGAGTCGTTAAAATGATTAGGAAAATTATGTGGACGTTGAAACTGATTCGGTTGATTGGGGAAATTGTTTCCGTAATTTCTAAAAGTGTTATTCGGGTATAAAATTTTGAATGTTATTATTTGTTTGGTTATGACGGAATGAAGGGTTGTTTAAACGAAGAAACTCGTTCCTCTGATTACTATTACGTATGTGGTTTGTTCTGTTCGTAAAGTTTCCGTTGTTGTTATAATTTTGGGGATTTCTATTATTATTATTTTTATAAGATTCATTTCCTTTGTTGTTATTTTCAGGTCTATAATTAGGATTTTTCGAATTATTTGTGCTATACGCATATCCGGATATGTATAAGATATCCATGGCAGATTCCAAATTATCAGGGTTTCTGCAAACCCGGATTGAACGCATCGGTTCAGGTATTTTGTTTTTGAATATGGTAAGAGCAGAAGTTTTATTGTTTTGGATCACCTGTTCTGCGGTTTCTACGTGATCCGACGAAAGTTTTACTTTTATATTTAGCCTTCTTAAGATGCTTTTAATTTCGTTATAGAAATCTACAGAATTTGTTTTAAACGAAGTACTTCTTAATTCATCGAAAAGTTCTTCTGAACTGCGGCGATCACTAAAGTTGTTTATTAAAACCTTTTTTATATCTTCCCAAGACACTGTGTGGTTGTTTATTTCTATTGCCTCTCGTGCTCTGCCCTTTAGTTTAGATTTTATTACGTCGGAAAATATGCTTTGACTAATGAGGTCGTATTGACTCAAGAGTGGGTGGATTTTGCTTATAAGATCTATAAAATTTTGGAGATCTTTATAATCGCCAGTAAATTCAGGTAATTTAGATAGGTATTTTAAAGGATCGTGGGGTCGACATGGTTTCTTCAGAGATATTATTGTTATCGGAATTTACGACTACTTCTATTTCAAGTGTATCTGAATTATCTATCTTTATGTTACTTATTAAATTAGTTATTTCGTCCATAAAACCACATAACGAGCAAAGATATATATATATGTAATAATATATACAAAAGTTTTTTTTTTCTCTTTTTTTCGCTTTTTTTTTTTGACGGGTTGAGAAAGAGTAACAAAAAAAAAATCTGTGCTAAATTAATAATACCAGTTTTTGTTGATTATGTTTAGTGGATCCAACCTTCTTTATCTTCCTTCGGGTAAGATGATTATGTGTCCTGAGTCCAGTCTTTTTGTCTTCCTTCAGGTAATATGTGCCGTGAGTTCGACCTGGTTTTGTCTTCCTTCAAATAAGATGATTGTGTTCTGAGTCCAACCCTTTTGTCTTCTTTTAAGTAATACGTTTCGTGAGTTTGACCTTCTTGAAGCTTTCTACTACCACCTTTGACAATGGTTTGGATTTTTTTATCGATTGTAGATTTAAACTATCAGTTCTTTTGCTAATTTTTGTCGATTGTAGATTTTCACTATCACTTCTTTTGATAATGTTTTTGTTGATCATAGATTTTCACTATCACTTCTTTTGATAATGTTTTTGTTGATCATAGATTTTCACTATCACTTCTTTTGATAATGTTTAATTGAACATAATTTTCACTATCACTTCTTTTGATAATGTTTTTGTTGATCATAGATTTTCACTATCACTTCTTTTGATAATGTTTTTGTTGATCATAGATTTTCACTATCACTTCTTTTGATAATGTTTAATTGAACATAATTTTCACTATCACTTCTTTTGATAATGTTTTTGTTAATGCGTCATTAAATGTTGAAACATACGAGCAAATTGCACTTGACGCATCCTACCGACTGCGCCAGTAAAACACTTGTTTCCTTTTTAACTTAATTCTTTATTTATTATAGGCATAAAGTTCTTTTTATATTGAAACACAAAGTTATTTATATATATATCCAAGTATTAGATTATTTTAATGTTCAAATTTACTTCTATTAATTTCGACCGGTAACACCAGACTGACTCGCGATCCCTTTCGTTCAGAAATTAGCGGTTTGCTACGGCGTGAGGGATTTCTAGGAAATCCACTTTAACGTGTTAGAATGTGCTGACAGCGTCGCGTTTTTATTGTTGTGGGTTTCGGTCACGTTGACCGACGCGTGTGGAAATTGTTGAATTCGCGTATTAGTTACCGTGTGAGAATCGTTATTTATATGATTCTCACAGGGTTTATTTCTTCGGATATAATTTCTTCGGATATAACATCTAGACGCGAGGACGCAACTACTACAAGATAGCAACACAACGTCTGTCAGGTTCTCTCTTATAACATTTCAAATTTAGGCAACAAATTCATTTGTGGTAACTTTTTTAATTTCATAAATTCTTTTGATGTAATCTTTCTGTATGAGACTCACGTGATGAATATAAACCGTTTTAAATATGAATCATTTTTTAAACAATTTGAAGTACAATGGATAGATGCCACCAGAGCTTATAATTTCGGTCGTGCCAGCGGAGGATGTATTTTCGGTTTCAAAAAATCAATCAAAAGCAAATATCTTTTAAAATTTCAGCATATAGAGGGCAATGTAGTTCTGAAAGCCAAGCTCGATGACAATTTGATGTTTTTCGTTCCTGTTTATCTAAACTGCACGAAGTGGAAAGATGATTTTGAGAAGATGAAGGAGCTGCTTGATAAGCTAGAGGGGTCGGATCTACTAATCCTAGGGGATTTAAATGCACGCATGGGAAACCGGCAAGTAGTTGAAAAAAGTATGTTAGCAAACCTCCCCAATGTATCTGTTATACGTAACTCAAAAGACAGCGTCGTCGACTCGAAGGGTAAAAAGCTGTTGGAAATGTTAGATGATGTGGGTGGGATTATCATGAATGGAAGAGTTAAAGGAGACGTATCCGGGAACTTCACATTCTGTGGTGGCCCCGGGAACTCGATAATCGATTATTGTTGTTGCTCGCCTTCGCTCTTAAAATATGTCTCACAACTCGCTATATTACCGAAGCCTTATTCCGACCACCTTCCGCTAACGTTAACCTTAACAACCACTACCGGGAGACCTAGTGCTACAGCTAGTTTAACACCTAAGCTTCCTTGGTCTGACAAATCAGCCATAGAGTACTCGCGAAAACTATCCGAAATTGTTGATCGTACATCATACGCAGTTGGGGACGTTGAAAATTATACGCAACAAATAACGTGCAGCATCAAATCTGTAACTCCGTCCATTGAAACAAAGAGATTCGAACCAAAATCCAAATGGTTTGACTCACAATGCTTTAATCTCAGAAAAAAGATGTTCGAATGTCTAAAAACCTTCCATAAACACAATACGGAGTTCCTGAAGCATAGATATCAGGTGTGTCGTGACAAATACCGAAGACTTTGCACTGAGAAAAAGAAGACGTATAATTGTCTGGTCATAGACAGTGTAAATCAGGCAAAAGATAGTAAAGAGTGGTGGTCGCTAGTCAATACAATAAAACAAAAGAAACCACGTGTTAATACCTCCATATCTAACAGAGAGTTCGTCACACATTTCCAGAATCTACTATCGCCGCCCACTATACCCTGGGTCCCACTTTACCAAGTAATTGACACATCTGACCCTTTTTTGGACAGCACCGTCGACCTCTCTGAACTTCTTACCATACTACGCAAGGCAAAAAACAATAAAGCACCCGGAGAAGACAGTATCCCTTTTGAGTATTACAAAAACGCTCCACTCAATGCTTTAAATGAAATAACCAATTTGTTCAATGTAATTCTTGATTCTGAGCGGATCCCGAATTCCTTCCGACGGTCAATAATTGTTCCTCTGTTCAAGAAAGGTGATTCCAACGTGGTGAGTAATTATCGGGGGCTGTCATTAGTAAATACTCTGTACAAACTCTTCACTGGGATATTGTTGAATAGACTAACCACGTTTTGTGAGGGTTATCAAATACTACATGAGAGCCAAGCGGGGTTTAGAAGGGGGTACTCAACCCTCGATAACATCTTTAGTCTGTTCAGCATAGCTCACTTAAGACTGATGGAAAATAAAAAGCTCCTCGTGTTCTTTATAGACTTCAGCTCAGCCTTCGATACAATAAACAGGGAGGCACTATTCTATAAGCTCTCACAGATCGGTATTTCCTCAAAAATGTTGCGCATATTAAAACTGCTATATGTCAATACAAACTCAGCGGTATGGGACGGAGTTACCCTCTCCGATTTTTTCGAAGTACACCAAGGGGTGAAACAAGGTTGTGTATTGAGCCCACTTCTTTTCTCGATATACATCAACGATATCGATGATGCTCTCCCAGGGGGTGTAGTGATTGGGGGCCATACTATACGAATACTGAAGTATGCAGACGATCTGGCTATCCTAGCAGAGGACCCCAATGTTTTACAAGACATGATTGATAAACTTTACGAATACTGTTCGCGGTGGTCTTTAAATGTTAACCTCAATAAGTCCAAAGTCATGGTCTTTAGGAAAAGTGCTAGGATATCGTCTTCACTACGCTGGCACTATGGTAACGGTGAGATAGAAACAGTTAATGAATATAAGTATCTGGGTGTTACTATGTCCTTTAACCTTTCACTCAAAAAACATATGGACGAAAAATTAACCTGCTCAAAAAACGCTTTGAATTCTGTGTGGTCTAATTTCATTAAGAACCCTGGCATTTCTCTGTCCAAAAAGCTCAAAATATACGAAACAACAACTAGAACGATCATGCATTACGCTGCACAAATATGGGGTTTTACAGAGTACAATCAAGTCGAACAGCTTCAGCGCTTCTTCCACAAGAAAATGTTTCGGTTACCCACTAACACTCCCAACTATATGCTTCACTTAGAGACAGGGTTAGGGCGCAGTTCCGAAGTTACTTTTAAAGCCCATTTTGATTACCTCCGACAAATACTAAAGTACCCTTCTAGCCGCTTACCACGACTTTTATTAGAGGAGACTATCAAGGAAGACGTTTTCTGGGCAAAAGAATGGAAAGTAATTTTTCAAAAGGTAGGAATGCAGGTCGACTCTTTTGCACCACATACCGATTGGGAACCGATACATAACAAGGCACTCAGTCTGATATCAGAAAAGAACAGAGCAGACCATATTCAGCTAGCCAAACAATCCCAACACCATGACGAATACCGAAATCTAGAGTTTTCGCAGTTACCCGGTTACGTCAATGACAACTTAAAGGTTCAAATAATCTCAACCATCATCAAAATTAGAGGAGGATTAATAGATCTCAAATGTAGACACTTTAGCAATCATGACAACACAGACTGCACAATATGTAATCTGAACGAACCTGAGAATACCTTCCACTTCGTAGCAAGGTGTCCGATCTACAGGACAGCTAGACAACATTTTTTAGGCGCGGAAACACTAAACCGAGACGAATTTTATGATCATTTAAATGGCTGTAACTACATGGCACTTTATCAGTTCGCAGTATACGCTTTAAACTACAGAAAGTTATTACTTGACGAATTCAACTGAAATCCTGGTACTACTGAAACCACTAGGCTCTTGTGCTTTACTATTATTCTTATTATTTTTTATTTTACTTTGTTTTTTCTCATCTAAAATGTATCAATTAGAAAAATATTTATATTATTACCGTCGTGCCAACCTGACAGACAATAACCATTTATTATGTCAGTACATATTTAGCGCAAAACATATTTGTAAATTATTTCCTTTTGCTAAGAATAAAATATTATTATTATTATTACTTTGTTCATTAATTTATAAAAATCATAGTCAACTGTAAAATTTAAATGTGAAATTAATTTCTATTGCTTTTTCGTCTTTGTTAAAAATTATTATTATCGTATCAGCATTGATTGTGAAACATCGTTGTTTTGTTAATTCAAATATAAATAGTTAAAAATTGAATTTGTTTTTTGATTAATACTAATTTGAATTAAATACAGCCCATTTTAATATTCGAATAAATACACTCAATCCACAGTCAAAGTTGAGGTTATGTTTTTTGTTATTATTTATTTTCGAAACGTCACCAAACTTTTCGAAAAGCAAAGGCATTTTGTTTGTGTGGAATTTTGAAGTCGAATGATTTTGTAAATCCTCATACCGTACACAAAATACTACTAAACATAACAAAAGCTATAATTGCCAATCTGGCAATTATTGAAAACCCGTATGGTGATATTCGTATCAAAATTCGAACAGTTGTAGTTACTACAACTGTTGTACCAAAATTCCACTTTGAAGTCAAACTTTCCAATAAGATTTTTTAAAATTGATTCCAATCGGATTTTGATGTATGGCAGTTTTATGTAGAATCATATCCTAAATAACTTTTGTTCTTGCACTTTTTTGATAAGATGCACCGTTTTGAGATATTCACAAAATCCGTTTTCGTTCGTATGGGGGGTACCCCCCCTAATGGTCCATTTTTGCCCATTAACCAACTTAGCCTCGCATTTTACGAAAAACGGATCTGCGCAAAATTTCAAGTCTCTAGCTCAATCCGTGCGCCCGCAATCCGCGCCACAGACAGACAGACGGACAGACGGACAGACAGACAGACGGACGGACGGACGAACATGCAAAATTCAACTTTTTTTTATCATTCTAAACACACTGGTGTAATTCATTTTTATGTGTGATGACGGGATCTTGGCGTTACAAACGGTAAGGCAAAGTTAATATACCCTTTGGTTTCACCATACGGGTATAAAAATGATTTAACACGTTGACGGACAGTTGCGTCTATAGCCGTCAAGTTCAAGTTCACTATGTGACATGACGGCAATAGCCGTCCAATACGAAACGGTCGTTTTTAGACACTGCGGCTGTAGCAGCACAAATGTGCATTTACCAGCGTACAAGTAGAAGCCTAGTGTCATGTTTTCGAAAAAAAATTTAGTATGCAAGGTTAACACATTGAGTATGCACGTGGTTGTGAACGGAGTAGTGCGATCTTGTTTTCTCTTCAATTATAATAATTATAAAATTATAATAAATTTATTTGTCATTTATTTATTTTTGTTTGATCATGAACTAACATTTCGTGTAAAACTCCCAAAAATACTTTGTTGCTCACAAAAAATTGCTTATTTCAGTCATTAAACCTGTCATTTACGTTTTTAAATTTTTGCTGTTATAGCCGCCATCGTCCCATTACATAGTGTCTAGAGTCCGCTGGCGCCATGACGGTTGTAGCCGCAACCTAATTAAAGGTGCTGAATTAATCAAAATTAAGTGTATTTAAGCAGAAAGAGTAAAACTATACTTCTAATATTCTAAAAATTACAAAAACATATAGTGTCAATTTTCGAATTTCACTTGTTTCTACTGTCCGTCAACGTGTTAAAATACTTTTGGTTAAAATCTGTCATCATCAAATTTAAACTTTACGGAAATAATTATTTCTGACATATGCACTCTCTATGAGCACGATTACACGCGCTTAGTGTGGCGCCACAAATCGACTCTTTGGCCTACCCTACACGCGGCAACTTTAAGCGGCGACTTTTCTTAAGTATAGGCGAGAGAAGTGAGGGGCACCGCTTCCCTCACTTCTCTCGCCTATACTTTAGAAAAGTCGCCGCCTAAAGTTGCCGTGTGTAGGGTAGGCCTTTACGGGCGAGGGACTAAGTGGGAACGATGACACGAAAAGTCGAACCCAAACTAAAAATTTCAGTTGCTCAAGAAGCAGAACGAATGCTGATTGGCTGATTCATTTCCACTTGTTACAAAAAAATCATTTACTCCGTGATCGTCGTAGAGTGCGTACATGTTGTTTAGCTAAAATTTGTTTATTCAATGGCAAACTGGAATAAAAGTCAGACAACGGCTTTGATTGAAGCATACGAGCAACACCCCGGTGTATCTGATACTCACAAACACGAAATTAAATACAAAAAAAAACTTTTCACAAACACGAAATTAAAAACAAAATGGCCCAATTTCCATTCGTTTCATTTTCGCTTGGGTTCAGCTCAACCTGTGTAATCACGAGAGGTTCAGTGTGGAAGCTCAGTGTGTCTGCGTCTAATCGTGGTCTATATATGTAGGCTCACGGTAGAAATGTATAAAGCTAGAACCTGAATCGTACGTCGATGCGTCCGTCATGCGTCCGTCCGGTTGACAGTTCGATGCGGTGACAGTTGGGTACGTCAACGAATCTGGAGTTAATTCATTGTTTTGCACTTCTTCTATTAGTTTATCGTCGAAACAATTACTTTCAATTTGTTCCATACTTAAATTGCTTAAATCGTAAACAAACTTTTTTGCGAAATGACATTTCCGTGCGTTGCCACATGTAAAAGTAGAAATTCGACCTACTCTATGCGGTTGCCGCATCGGAAAACGTATTATTAGGGGAGTACTCATAGCAGCCAGTTGATTATACTCGAACTGTCAACGTGACGGACGCATCGATATACGATTCAGGTTCTAGCTTAAACATTCCGTTGCCTCATGATCTCTAGTCCAGAAAATTTGATTAACGTCACAGTATACTGGAACTGGTAACAGAGGGACTACATTGATTTTTATTTCTGGTATACCAGCTGGTAAGCCTTTTAGTCGCAATCTGTCAAATTTTGGTGGGCAAATTCTGATAAAACAATAAAACAATTCAGGCGAAATGCAGGAAACAGTAAATTATGGTTACCAAAATATTGGCTTTAAAACGTCTGGAAAAGAACTAATCTAACCTTTGCCCTCTCAAATCGACTCTCTTGTAATATCTATAGAATGTGCATTCCATTCAAAATCCTTTTCTCGTAAAATAATGATAAGATCCCATATCGTCGGCTAAAAGTGAAAAGTCCATTATACCAAATTTGACAGTAGAGTAATAAAAAACCTTGTTAAATCATTTTAATTTTCATTTAAAGAAAACAGAGTCTCATTTAAAGAAAACTGAGCCCAATTTTTTTTTATTTTTTTCATTTATTTATTTATTGAACCTTATGAAGGCATAATGCCTTATGTGGCTACATTAGTTTTATTAATTTTTCTCATTTTAAGAAAATTCAGTGTTATTGAAAGAGAATTAAAACAATTTAACAAGGTTTTCATTGCTCTTCTGGAAAATTATACCAGATGGACTTAGCACAATTTCACTTTTAGCCGACGATATATATTTTCTCGAAAATTTAGTTTCCGCCATTTTAATTTGGTTGCCTGTAAAAATCTGGTATACCAGCACTGTCTTGCTTTGATTGGTCGAGAATCGACTCTGTGACGTCAGATTTGTGTGTTTTGATTCAGATTTTCAGAAATATATTTTGCTGCCGATTCATTTCTAATCCTAAATTTGAGTAGCAATGGGCGCATTCACGGTACTCAACGGTTGAGAGATTTGCTCAACAGTTGAGAGATTTACTCATCATAACCACTGATCGGACGCCATTTTTTGTATCGGAAAATTACTGCGATACTTTTCTGCTCAACCGATGGATTGAGTATTTTGACAGATAACAGCTGGCGTTTTTTCGAACAACAAAATATTTGCGAAACAGAATGGCTTTTCTGAATCAAATTTACAAATTAAATGATATGGAATATAATATTTTCGAATCTCCGGAGGTGCATCACAGATCACAAACTGATAAGTTGCATTTTATTAGTTTACAAGAGGTGGAAATATTTCCAATCGTTTGAAGAAATTTTTCATTCCGCACTTTCACCGATTCACGGCCTTTAAATATTTCATGCGCAAATAAAGATGTTTGCATTAAATCAGGAATCTGTTGCAATGTTTGTGGTAACATCATCTTCAGCTAAAAACTCCAAAAACCAGTGGTTTTCCATAATTACAACTAACAATTTTCACACAACAAATTTTCCCTCCATTTGTCTATGACAAGATTGACAGATATCAGCTGTTTAATGTATCGAGGCATTCACGAGAACTAATCGAGATTTACTCAACCGTTGAGTATTCGTGAATGCGCCCAATGTTGACAGCCGGTTTTTGTTGGTTATGTATACAAGTGATTGACAACAAAGCTTAATTTTAGAAACAAATGTGTTTAAAAGTAAGTCTCAGAATATGGTTAAGATTGTTATTTATTTCATAAAAATTTAATTTAGACAATCATGGAAGAAAACAATTCAACAATTCAGAAACATTAAGTTGTACTGTTGCTGATTCATTGTAATTCATCCGACAGCTTTTCTGCTTTTGCCGTCGCTCTTTGAATCGATGTTGCTGTTGACATTGCTGCTGCATTGTAGATATGCCTTAAGAATAAAAAATATATAACTTGGCAAAATTGTAGGTAAAACGATTGTGTCGATACCATTCGCTTTTAACCATTTAAACACAGAGCTGTAAAGTTGGAATAAGTGAATTCAATAACTAGTTTATAACGTATACGAGATCGACAAAGTTAACCATGCCGAGAATTATGATAAAAGGTGGTGTGTGGCGAAATACGGAGGTATGGTTTTTTTCAAGTTTTATGTAACTTCCTATTAAATTATTACGAAAATGTCTATTCTATTTCGTTCTAAGGAAGGCGTGTACTGTGTTGGCAAGTGTGTAGATGTTGCCGAAATGGAATTTTTAGTTTTTAAACCCATCGATATTTAAATAAATGTATGCCATCGGTTGTATGCAATTGGCACTTACACTTTTATGTCCACAAAATACTACACTTTTGCAAACACCGATTCTACACTGTATAACGCTGAAAATATTTATATATGGAGTGTCAGCGATGCCAGCGAAGTAGTTCGCGTAGTTGAGGTCTGAACTACGCAAGCGAGCTTAGTCCGCGTCGCCCATGACTACGCGATGTAGTTTCATAGTTTCGCTGAAGCGTGCGGTCACCAATGCAAATGCTAAAGATTTTACTTTCAGCGAGAAATTTAGCTCACGTAGTTCAGCTCGCTTAGCTCAAGTGTACGGCCGGCGTAAGGGCGGAAGTTCAGTTGTCGCCTCAGACTTACGGATGTCAACATTGAAAAATATCGAGTTTTAACCTCGATGTTGAACAGGCCGATATATCGAGGTATCGATGTTGTTATCCACGATGTTAGAACATTACTCTTCATAAAATCTGTACCCCAGAGGTAAACTGTCGTAACTGACAAAACCGCGATTTTGGGGTTATTGTTGAAACTACATTGTGGGGACGTATATTTTTAATTGGCAAAGTATCGTATCTATACAGTAATGATTATAATGTCTAATTTGACTATATGGTGAAGCAAACTCGTTACAGTTAAAGGTTGTAACTGCTCCGGATGAAGCAAAATGGTTAGAGATAAAAGGTTGTAACTGCTCCCCCACTCATTACAAATTTATATATCAACTAATATTTTGTTTAAACAATGTCCTAAAATAAAATAAACTACAAAAGTTTCAAATATTTACCGAAAATCATACACAATAAAAATTGCAATTCCGAACTAAAAATGGCTCTCCTGTAAAATTTGCAAAATGTCAGTTACGACAGTTTACCTTTGGGGTACAGAAATTAGTATAGAAACTAATTTTAGGAATAGAGAGACTAGTTTTTAGATAGATTTAATATAGCCACTGTACTTAAAGATTTGTTTAAATTTCCTTTGGTATCAATTTTCGGTTTCATCTTTCTACAAGATTTCGCGAAAAATACCACAGCTAGCCATGAAATTTTACAGAGAAGTGTGGTCCTGATGTGGAAATCCGTTAACCGGAAGTAACCAAAAGGGCAGCTTTTTAAAAACTACTATTTTGTTTTTAGCGATTTATTCCGAAACTAACAATTTTCCACTATTCTTAAACTTGCAGACAATAAAATTTGCTTACATTTATGTCTTTTACTAGAACTCTGTATCTCAAGCCGTTATGAAGATGTGCCGGTATTCCAAAACAATTAGTTTTTAGCGAATATCTCGAAAACTAACGGGTTTTTGGTGGTTCAACGTATAAGAAGAATTAAAACCGTGTTAATTCTACCTGGGTTCACTCCACCCACAGTAGAGCATCCGCCAGGTGGCTAAATTATTTATTAAATTTAACTTTTTCAAAACATCGGAAAAACATCGAGGTATCGATGTTTTCAGGACGATGTTTTCTGACATCGATGTCGCCTTAAAAAAACATCGATTTTCGATATATCGAGGTTTTATGAACGATGTTGCATCCCTACTCAGACTTCATGTTTGTATGGAGGTGGAGAGGAAACTACCGTATCCATTTATAGCCGTCGCTTGTGCCCCCTTCGCCACGGGCCATTCATTGTATGAAACTTTTTTTGCGAGGGGCAATGTGTTATCTGAAATGAAAAGTCTCCAAAAATGTATAGTACCCGACCGTTCGATTTATACCCTGTTGAAAGGGATTCTTGAAGTAAAGGGGGAGGAGAAATTTTTTTTCTGATAAACTGCGGCCCTTATGAATTATAACCAACGAAGTATATACAATGGAAGTATAATCTCCCATAATACGCTAAGAAATCAAATAGCCCGAAACACGTATCTAGCTTCTCTTTCGCATATTTTGACTCTCTTTCGAAATGGATCCCCTGATATCATTACCAACCTTGACGAGTAAATAGGGATGTGTTAGCAACATTGTTTGAAGAAATAGGGTGGCCAACTAACCAAATCATCTGTTAATGTTTGAGGTTATGTTGAATGGCTCCTGAAATACTCCGCATTCGAAATGCCAAATTTAGCGTACAAAACAAACGTGTATATATCCATGAACGTATTTAATTTATTCTTTTCAAAAGAAATTAAGTAAATCACTAAATGAATTTGGTTTTGACCGAATTTTTACTAATTTAATTTTTGTTTTCCTCAGTTTTGTATTTGTACCCATGAAATGAGCAAGCATGTTATATGCAGAGATGCCCACTAAAACAAATTAAAACGTAACTCAATGACTGTATTATCTGAAGTTATACATTTAAATATTTTTCTGTTAGCCTCTCTGTGTTTAATATCCTTTCAACGATTGTATTAAATGCTCCTGAAAAGTCACCACAAAACAGAAAATTTTACAAAAAACCTAATTACAGTTGTAATTATCTTTTTCTAAGTGCTCTTAATATTAAAATTGCACTTCAAACTTATACTTTTCACTTCGCGAGACATTCAAATAAATCCGCGCCAAAATACTATCAGATGACATTCACATAAAACACGAGATGGTAACCTTTCATTCTCGTGTGATAAACAAGGCGATCGGTAAGAGAAAGAAAGGTTAAGATATGTGTTTGGCATAAATGACAGCTGGCTGCTGCATAAATGACAGCAGAGGACTCTCAACTTTAACTTTCAAGTGAAAAAGTGTAACATTTGCGTTTTGCACTGATTTTTTTCGCATTTCTGAAGAAAATGGCGCCCAACGTGGGGCCCAAAAAAGCCAGAACGCTACTAGTCGTTTTTTTTTAATATCAACGAACAATTTTTTTTTGTAAATTTTTTTCGGTATTTTGATTTTGTATGTATTTAGTGGTTTGATTGTTGATTGGTGGTTCCAATTTATATTTCGCTGCTCATATTGATTTGTGGAAATTCATCTCGTTGAACGTAATAGCGGTGGTCCGATTTTATTGTCCGAGATATATAATTTTTTTTATTTGTCCGAAAAGTGCATTGTAGATCCGTTTCTGGTTGTCCAGTTCTGTAGTTTACTTTCAGCAAAAGTAAAATTTTGAAAGGAAAATTGGTCATAGTTGGAAAATGATAATGTACTCAATTTAATAACTATCTGTGCTTTCTCGTACTGAGAATTTATGTAATTAACAATCGGAAAATGTCTCTCATCACGTTACTAGTATTTAACTCATTATCTCCCTAAGCTGTTTATGATATTTATAATATATAAAAAAATAGTCGACTCATTATTAAAAACTTTAACTAAAGTCTTGTGTGGTTTCTGTGGAAATTCTTTTGAGAAAATTTTAGGCGATTTCGTATGGAACATAATTTAAAAAAAAGAGAAAGAAAACGGTTGCAATTTTCCAATAAATTTTAATAATTAATTTGAAAAGAAAAAGATCTTTAAAGGGTTCGCAATATTGATCTGTGGTTTTTTTTAATTACTTACATTTTTATTAATACGATAACATTTAAATATTTTTCTAACCTAGGATATAACCTAGGATATTTAAGTTATTTAACTCTTATATAGGGTATATTTCTATCTTAGTTTTTTTTTATAAATAGTGAAGTAATTGTTAGCTTTTATATTCCACTTGTCCTTATTTTTTTTTTTTGCAATGGATCCTGAATTTTTGACGCAGGACGAATTGGAGGTAGAACGGGCTATTAGGGGAATACTAGATCCCGTAGACTACCATAAATTAAAATTATTTCTACAAGATGAAAAGGCATGTACTCGACAGCCTCCACTAAATGTTCATCGTATTCGATCTGGAAATTCTGAGCTTTCTGAATGCCAGACTAAGTTAGATGAAATAGGTGTTATTATAGATTGTGGTATTAAGGACGCAAATGAAGATTTTCTTTCAAGCTCATAATCTCGATTATTACATTTAAAAGATAGGCTTATTAGACTTCAAAGATTTGCACAGGGAATGTCAGTGTCCATTACTCGTCTAAACGAAGACATTAACAAATATTTAACTAAAATTAAGGAATTTCTGTCCAATCTTGCATCAGGTGGTTCTGTACAAGCAAGAAAAAGTAACTTACCTGAGATTGCGAAAATCAAAAAGCTCTTTCCCAAACAGATCCTAAATCTAAGGGAACTACTCCAAAGCAAATAGTAAGGCCAAAAACTATGATTGCACCTTCAAATACTGGCAGATCAGTAAATGTCAATTCATTTTCTAATCAGCGTCAGAATTTTGTTCTTAATAACTTTACATACGGTGGAAATAATAATCAGAGGGGTAAAGGACGAGGTCGTGGTAGGGGTCGTCCAAGTCAAGGTTTTCAACAACCACTTCAGCGAAATACACCTTCATATTCAGATTTTAGACCAAATGAAAATCCAAACTTTTTTGAAATTGACCACAACCGAATTATGATAGGTATCATTTTGAACCGCCCAATTTACAAAACGAGAGAGCCCCAGCAGAGGAGATGTTTGTTCAGCCTGGAAATCATCGGTCTCATAACCCAATGATCCATTGGAAACTTCGTTTTGGACAAAATAGTGGTCTAAATATCGACGATTTTCTTTTTAGGGTCGAACGATGGCAACTGCTGATAAAGTTCCGTCGTCAACTTTAGTTAATAGTTTGCATTATTTAATAGAGGGCAAAGCAGCTGATTGGTATTGGCTATTTTGTCGTAAAAACCCCAACCTTACATGGTCGCGGCTCAAAGCTGCAATTCAACTTGAATTTCAGGACGAAACTACTGACAGGGAAATTAGAAAATTAATCGAGAATAGGAGACAGAGTATTCGTGAATCCTTTTCTGATTTTCGTCTGGTTATTGAAAATTTATCTGTTCGTATGCAAAATCCTTTGCCTGAAGATGAGTTAGTTGATATTATACGCAGTAATATGCGTCCTGCCTTACAAACAGCTTTAGCATTACAGTCACCAACAGATCTGGATTAATATCAAGGGTTGTGTAAGAAATTCGAAAGATTGTGGAATAGGCATCGAATAAATCCTGATCTAGCATATCAAAGAAATTTTGTTCATGAAATAGAGCATTTTGAGCCAAGTTCGAAAGTTTGTGACTTGTCACGAAGAAACCCGCAAGCCAATAACAATGATTACCTGATTTGCTGGAACTGCAATGATATGGGCCACACTTTCTTTGATTGTTCGATTCCTCCCACACATGTATTTTGCTATGGGTGTTGTAACACCTTTTCTAGGCGTTATGTAATTATGTTCAGAGAGAATCTGAAAATTTCAATATGACTTAGAATGAAATGAAATTAAACATATTTAACCTTCACAAATTTTAATATAATTAATTTCTGAGTGGATTTATTACATGCATGCTTATAAGGATAATTATTAATTTTAATTTTAGTTTTAGAATTATAATTAAAAGTTTTGAATTTGTTATGTCTCCTAAGTTCATTTGTTACTTGTTTTCTGCGCCTTACACGTTGATTCCACGTTGATTGTGTTTCTCGTTCAATGTTTCTCTCCTAAGCTGTATTCTCGATGAAAATGATGTTCTTCAATCAGCTATCGAAGTCAAAAAAATCTCCTTCACAGCGATGAATAATTGTTGAAGTTTTTTGATGATAGGTTGAATAATTTTCGACAATTTTCTTTATTGCATTACAAACTTTTAGATTTAATTTTTAATTTAACTCTAGGAGAAATATGTTTCTTAGATTTATCAAGAAAAAAAAATGAAGTCTCCTCTATCAAGGCAAGAACCGGAAGACCGTCCCTAGATTCTCTCTCTCATCTGTAGCCTCATGGTTTTTTCTTTTTTTTTTTTAACTAAATACTGGTTTTACCAGGCTAGTTTAGCTACCAGCGCTCGTGGGCGTAATCAGTAGATATGGGAGTGGAATCCGTTGAACGCGCGAAAATCAAAATTTTATTAAAAGGGTTTAAATATCAAGGACGGGCGTTACAGTGTGGTGCAGATAATATTCTGAAACGTAACTGCCAGAAATGTACTCCGGGAAACTTGAGAACGGGCCGGGTGAATTTTCCTCTAGATACTCGAGCCCAATTCAACACAAACCATTAGGAGAAAATATTTTGACCTCACAAGTAAATTTAGAGTTACCTGGTAAAGAAAACACCCAAAATTCATCTAAAAGAGATATTATAAAATCTAATCGTGTAGCAAAAAGAATATTTAGAACTGTTCAATATTTTCGGCTTAAACGGCAAATTCGTAAGGAAATTTCTGAAATTCGGCTTCCTATCGTGTCGGATCGCAGACCTTTTGTTAATGTAACTATTTTTGATCATAACTTCGTAGGGCTTTTAGATAGTGGTGCCAGCATCACTTGTCTGGGCAAAGGCAGCCTCGAGCTGTTATCAAAATTAAATGTACCTTTTTGTAAAATTAGTTCCGATCTACGAACCGCAGATGGTTCATCACAAAATATTATAGGGTTTTTAAATACAAAAATTACGTATAACGGAAAAACTCAGGATATGCGCATATATATCGTTCCTAGTCTGAGCCGTAAACTTTTTCTGGGAATAGATTTTTGGACAAAGTTTAAAATTGCTCCGGTCATGATAGAGGAACTAGATGCAACTCCAGAAAACGATAATTTTCATTCGCTTGATCCAATTGATAAAAGTAGTCTAGAACAGGTCAAAACTGAGTTTCCATCCTTTGGAGAGTTTGGTTTGGGTAAGACTAATTTGGTTTTTCACTCGATTGATGTAGGGGACGCCAAACCCATCAAACAACGCTTTTACCCCACATCACCACATTACTTCCTCCAATGCAGGAAGTAATTGATGCTGAATTAGAACGTATGCTTAGTATGAATGTCACTGAGAGGTCTGAAAGTCCTTGGGCTTCACCTGTAGTGGTAGTACGGAGGGCCAACGGAAAGCCATGTCTTGATTTTCGTAAAGTAAATGCAGTGACAAAAAAATGTGCATATCCGTTGCCACACATCAATGGTATATTAAGCAAATTACCGAGTCCAAAGTATATCTCAAGCATAGACCCCAAAGACGCCTTCTGGCAAATTCCTTTTTGGATGAGATAGGGGCTGCTCTTCGAAATGTATCACATGAAGCTACCAAGCAAACACCATATTTCCTTGTGTTTGGAAGACACTATGTGACCCACGGGAGCGAATATAGGGGTCCATTATGGATAACGATCGTAATCGTAACGATCAGAAATTGTGTGTTGTTGTTAGTGTTTTATACCAACAACAACAGGTGAATCTCGATCGTTGCGATTACGTTCGTTATCCATAATGGACCCCATAGACTCTTACGTGAATTGGAGAGTTTAAATACTGGTGATATCAAAACTTTATCAAGCAATGATCAACATCAACTTTGGCATTCCAAGGTGATGAAACATCTTGAAGCTTCAAGGGCCAAAAATGAAAAGACATAATTTACGAAGTAGAGAAATAGAATATAGGGTAGGTCAAATTGTGTATAGGCGAAATTTTTCACAGAGTGATGCCATAACAAAATTTAATGCAAAACTTGCAAAAAAATTTCTTCAGTGTCGAATCAGAGCTAGAAAAGGTTATAAATGCTACGACGTGGAAGATTTAAGTGGAAAATACATAGGAACATTCCACGCAAAGGATTTAAAAGAATAAAAAAAATCGTTTAAAGGTTTCTTTGATTTACCTATTTTTGGTGTGTTATCACTCTTTCTTATTATAATATTTATACGGTTTTAAGACTTAGGAATTAGGGTGTTTTCATTGTTTTTATTATGATTAAATTTAAATTTAGATTATTTTTTTTTAGGATTTTACATGTTTCTGAAATGGTAGTTTAGGTGTTACTGGTGAAATATTCTTTCCTTATTTTAGATATTTGAAAAAAAGTAAAGGTTATACACTTAATTTCCATTGTGAAATTGTACCGGGACGGTTGCTCATTTTCAGAATGTGGTGTAGCGTGCACTACATTTTACTAGCAATATTAGCATTATTAGTAGCATTATTTTTAAATAGTTTGAATAAATTTAAATTTTCTACCGGCTATATAAAGAAAAAAATCAAAGATCAGTATGCTTTTTGAAAATGAAAAGGATTTCTCATGAGAATTTTGACAGGACTTTTTAATTTGATTTTCGGGTAAATTGATTTGATTATGAATTTCTGATTGGTCAGAGAATTTTGTTTTTTATACACTTTCTATTAAGTTGGATTGTCGCGACCTATGTGGCTACCTACCTACTAGGGAATGGAAACCGTTAAAATAATTTCATAACCGGTTAACGGTTAACTGACTTTTTGAAAAAAATTTAACCGGTTATAACCGGTTAATAACCGTATACTTATTTTAGTTAAATATGATTAAAAAAAATACAAATAATACCAACAGTTGTTTTTATTAGAATGCATTTTATTCAATTATCAATGTGTGGTCATAATTTATCCCTTTTGGAAGTAAAAACGAAGAAAAGAAAGAGCATTTATTGTGTCGTCATTTAATCGACATCGAAACTTATTGCACAAAAAAGCAGCAGAAAACTGTCGGTGGCAAAAGGGTATCAAACCGAATTTAAAAATCTATAACTACAAAATGAAAAGTAAGCTTTTTACGATTGGTTTAATCTGGTTTATTCAAACTTAATATTTTCAGAGAAATTAAGGATTATTTTACTTTAGCCACTCTTTCAAAACTTTTTCATATCTTAGAAATGGCTACAATCAATGGCTAAAGTCAAGTTAAGCCCCTAAAAACCTATACCCTGATTTGAAAAAGAGGCCTGCTCGTTTCGGAAAAGTTAAAAACGAAGAATGAACTAACTCGACTTAAGCCACTATTCCACGTGCAAAAACTATCAAAACAATGCAGCTTCTCACCCATAAGAGTGGATTAAGTCTATATAAAACTATATGGGATCTGACTTTAGCCGTTCTTCCAAATGCAACTTGGAATTTTTTTGACTTTATCCGTTTGATGTAGTAGCCTATAACGGTCAAAAATGGTCGTAGAAACTAACGGGTCAGTGCAACTAAGAGCATTTTGAAAGGAGAACACGTTTTGTAAAAACATTGAAAACGGCTAAAGTCGAGTTAAGCCCTTATAACTTGTGACCACAGAAATAGTTATATGTATTTTCTAAATTACTTCCACGCGATCCCCCGGATTCAAATAAAATCATTTCTGTTTTAATGGATTTAATCAAACGCTCATCAGTCGGAACCTTTTCTTTGTGGGCATTTGATTGAATTCCTCGGATGGCATCTTCTAATTCGTCATGCAAATCATTTTTTGAGGTTTTTGTAATCAGTTCTTCATTAACTGGAATTTCCTCCAATTCCTTAGCTGAAAACGTGAAAGAAAATTGAATTGGCTAATAAATATAAGCAAAATTGATAAATTTATGTTTACCTTGAGCATATTAGATTTATCAATTGGACGATCCGGTTTCTCGTAGGAATAGCGAACAACCCCGATTCATCTTCCCTTGAATATTTTCCAGAGTGTAAGTATTGAAGGATCCCAGAATACTCTGTTCTTCTTTCGGCAATCCTAATCTTGAAAGCATCGAGTAATTCATTGCCAAGGATTGTATTTTGCTCTTTTAATTTTTTATACGCAAAATTATGAACTGCATCCGCTGTGACCAAATTTGATTCGCGACGACACAAAGCCTTGACTATCATTTTAAAGGCTCCAAAGCTCCATGGATATTTTCCAAAACTTTGATTTGGTTCTGGGTAAATTATAAAGATTTAACTGGTTTAACCGGTTAAAATTCAATTATATAACCGGTTATCGGTTAACTGTAACCGTCCTATAACCGGTTATTCTTAACCGGTTAATAACCGGTTTCCATTCCCTACTACCTACCTAACACATGGATCAATAAGTCCCGAGACTAACCCAGAGATGACGCTCGTAGTAAACCAGTAACCACGTCTTTCTAGAGTACTAACCTTTGCTTGAAACGTGTCAAAATTTTAAGTCGATCGGACCAGAAACAGCTGAGTTATCGAGGTTGGAGTAAAGTCGTTTTGTAGTTTGTTTAAAAAATGGAAAAAACCGAGTTTCGTGTTCTGATAAAACATTGTTTTTTAATGGATAAAAACACCGTGCAAGCGAAACAATGGATTGAAAAATGTTACCCGGACTCTTGCCCATCAAAAGCAACGATTTGTCAGTGGTTTGCCGAGTTTAAACGTGGTCGTACCGACACAAATGACGCGGAACGCTCGGGTAGACCTGTGGAAGCCGTTACACCGGAAAATGTGAGTGAAGTGACAAAAATTATAATGAAAGATCGTAAAGTGAAGCTCCGTGAGATTGCTGAGATAACACAGATATCATATGGAAGTGCATTTACTATCCTTCATGAAAAATTGAGCATGAAAAAGGTTTTTTCCAAGTGGGTGCCGCGATTGCTTTCGATGAAACAAAAATAGCAACGAGTCGATGATTCAGAAAGCTGTTTATCGCTATTTACTCGCAATAAAAAAGATTTCTTGCGTCGTTACGTGACCATGGACGAAACATGGATACATCACTACACTCCAGAGTCGAAGCGGCAGTCATCTGAGTGGCGCACAGCTGGCGAAAGCCGTCCGAAGCGTCCGAAAACGCAGCAGTCAGCTGGCAAAGTCATGGCGTCAGTTTTTTGGGATACGCATGGCGTGACGATTGTATCACCCTAAAAGGTGATTATATTGATGAATAAAAAAAAATTTTGCAAAAAAAATGTTGTTTTCATTGTTAGTCTCGGGACTTATTGATCCATGTGTTATCTCCGAAACTATGCAACCTAGGAAGATGAAATTTTGTCACCTTGCGTAGTTCCGGTGACAGTTCAATATTTTTACTACTCCATCCTTGTAAGGATAATGGAAGGTCCTGTAAGGATAACGCAAATATCCTTTTTCCCATTTTTCCCGGGAAAAACTGGCACCAGGGGGTTTTCGGGGTCGCTGATCACGAATTCGGTGTTAGATTTTCAAAATTCAAAACGGAAGGTCCTGTAAGGATAACGCAAATATCCTTTTTCCCATTTTTCCCGGGAAAAACTGGCACCAGGGGGTTTTCGGGGTCGCTGATCACGAATTCTGTGTTAGATTTTCGAAATTCAAAACGGAAGGTCCTGTAAGGATAACGCAAATATCCTTTTTCCCATTTTTTCCGGGAAAAACTGACATCAGGGGGTTTTCGGGGTCGCTGATCACGAATTCGGTGTTAGATTTTCAAAACTCGAAATGGAAAGTCCTGTAAGGATGGCGCACATATCCTTTTCCCATTTTTTCCGGGGAAAAATGGCATTAGGGGGTTTTTGGGGTCGCTGAATCCGATTCTGACATTTAAAATTCTGTAAGGATAACGGAATGTCCTGCAAAGATAACGTGAGTTTCCTTTTGCTCAAATTTCCCGCGAAAGATCTTTTCTGGAGGTTTTTGGTAGGCTAATTCAAGACTAAAAAGTATAAAATAAAAAAAAACACTTTAAAAAACAAGTTTTATAACCTTATACACTTTCAAAATGCACTAAAAAGTAAAAAACAAGTTTAAAGTTTCACAGAAAATGTTTTTATAAATTGCGTGTTGTTGTGAAAATATAAAGTGTGTGACGTTGCATTTGCTCTTGAATCTGTAATAGCGGTTTCATACTGTGCAACGCAGCACACTTTATATTTTCACAACAACACGCAATTTATAAAAACATTTTCTGTGAAACTTTAAACTTGTTTTTTACTTTTTAGTGCATTTTGAAAGTGTATAAGGTTATAATACTTGTTTTTTAAAGTGTTTTTTTTTTTTTTGAAAAAAAGAAGCGAAAAAAAGGAATGTTCGAGAGTTCGAATTTGGTTCTTGAAGAGTATAGTTGGTGACTGGCAAATTCGCCTGAGTAATTTTCTTTAAATAATTTTATGGATTTTCTTTTAAATTAATTTTAAATAATAATTGTGTAAACCTAATTAAACCGTGTTATGTTGGTTAATAAAAAAATAGTTGTGATATACTGAAATTGTGTTAAACTATTTTTTATCGAAAAAAAAGGAAAAACTACGACTAATTTCTATAAGGGAAGAATAGAAGAGGAAATCATACAGAAAAAAAGGAGTTTAATTAATTGCAGTCTCACCAGACCAAATCAAATCTTTTATTTTTTTTTCACGAATTGAATTTTTGAAGACGTGTTCAACTGCGAACGATTTTCGGAGCACCAGAGAAGTGGAGCAACAGATAAGCGGAGCACCAGAAAATTTAAGAAATTTAAAACTGCGCATTTCAAGTAAATTATAATTGGCCAAATTATTTTTTTATGAATTAAGAAGGTTTTAGTTAGGATTTAGTTTTTTAGCTTTTGAAAAAAAAGGTTTTGTGAATAAAATTGTTAAAAAGGGAAAATTCTATAATTTTTATTATTATTTTTTTTATTTGTCTTCATTATTTTTTTTTTTATTTGTCTTCATTATTTTTTTTTTCATGGAATTTTTAGGGAGCAATTAGATCCCATATCAATATGCTCATTTTAGCTTAATCTAAGCGTGAGGGGAGATAATGAGGGCGATGCAGGTGGTGTGATGAGAGGACATTGCGGGATTTTGATCTGATTGAGGATGAGGACAGTGTGGGAGAGTACAGAGGGTGTTTGTTTGGCCCTACGTATATAAATTTTTTTTGTGTTTTTCTGAAGCCTGCCACAAATAAAAACCCCCCCAATTCTGAGCTAAAGCCGGCGAAAAAGGGCATCTGGTCTGGCGGGTTCAGAGATAAGCTCCGGCACCTGAATGAGGTGTCCGTCACACCTCATTCAGGTCCCGGGTTGAGTCTTATGAGCTTGACTACGGGCACGTCCTGATATCTCTAATAGACCTCATCATTATAGTCTCCGGAATCGTCCCCCCCTCAAGTACTCTATAATGAGGTTAACTTCCTGGGAGTTACTCTGGATAAAAAACTACACCGGAGGACTCATGTTACCAAAAAAGTGAATAACGCTGTCTTTGCTTTTTTACAATGTAAGAGAGCTTTCTCACGCACTTGGGGACTATCGCCAAAAATTATTCTTTGGATCTACACGGCCAGTATCAGGCCAACTCTAGCTCATGCAGCGGTAATCTGGTGGCAAAGGACAAAGCTCTCATCTCTGAGAGATGAATTGAATAAGCTACAACGTATAGCTTACGTCAGCATAACGGGGCAATGAGATCCTGTCCCACAGCAGCGCTGGAGATTATCATCAACCTGCTTCCCTTAGATATCTTTATTAAAGAGCAAGCTATGTTTGCCGCGCTCTCGGCTCAATGCAACTCAACAAAGGGTTGGCAGATACACTTTGAGAAATCTTTTTAAAATTCAGTTCCCATCAAGACAAAATTGGAAACAGCCAGAACAGCTTATACCATCCACCGCAAGTTGTTGGTTTACTTAGAAACGACATTGCTGGTGCAGGTATCTATAACCCTAGCCTTAACAACGAGGAGTTTACTGATGTGATACCATTAGGTAAAAACATCACCATATTTAAAGCTGAAATGGCAGCAATTTGGATTTGTGCAAAACAACGTTTGCAGCAAAAAAGTTGAAGCTAGAGATATCTTCATTTTCTCAGACAGCAAAGCAGCGTTGAAAGCTCTACAATCTAATGAAATCAAATCTAAACTAGTAGAAGAATGCTTTCAAAATCTAGAATTTATATCTAGAAATAATAGAGTTACTTTGACATGGGTCCCTGGTCACTGTGTCATCTTGGGCAATGAGAAAGCTGATGAACTTGCCAAACTAGGTTCGGATTGCCTTGGAATTTATCCCTAACCGGCACTGCCTATTTCCAATTCGACGGTAAAAGGACTTCTTCAAAAACAATGTATAACACTACACAAAACTAGGTGGTCGCGTGAAGCAATGTGCCTACAAGCCAAAAAATTTGGATGTAAATCTAATCTAGCTAAATTCGCCAATACCATTAGACTGAGCAAGAACTCTATCCAAACTACCATTTACATAAGATTGTCTTAGTTGAGGATTCATCTTGCAATTTATGTGAAGAGGAGGAAGAGACAGCAGAACACTTTTTGTGTAATTGTCCTTACTTCCAAACCGTAGAGAAAATACTCTTGGCAATCGTTTCCTTAACTCTCAAGATACTGGAAAAATTCTACTAAATCGTTTAGCCAGCTTTATCTGCGGTTCAAAAAGATTAACGTAGTATGAATAGCCAACCTACTCTAAATGCACAATGGACCCTCAGCGCTGCCTAAGTGCATAAGGGCTTAGTCTTGGACTACCCGAAAACCTAATCAATGAATCAAATGGGGCCAGCGAAAAAAAGTTTCATTTATATGGAGAAGCGAATGGTCCGATTTGGCAAGTTCAATAACTTAGCATTGCCATTTACGAGAAACACAACTGTAAATATTTCAAATCTCTAGCTCAATCCTTCCAAAAGTTATGATATTCACGGATATATAGACGGACAGACGACAGACGGGCAGACAGACGGTCGGACATGCTAAAATTAAAATCTTTTGTCATTCCAAACACCCTGGTGTAGTTCATTTTTGTGTCCAGCGATTGGTTTGATACGTTACAACTAAATCTAATATATTTCAATATGATTCTCATATATTGTGGAGGTCCCCAATCTGGAGTGCAGGAACAAACTTATTGGGCTGCGAGAGCGTTTTTTTTTATTTGTGAGAAAGAGTTATAAATTTTTTTGATTTGTGAGATGGAGTAACGTATAAACTTAAGAACTACTGCACCAACATAGACTATGTATCATGACCACGGTTTATAGTTAGGTGTGGTCGCGGTGTTAGGATTCTAATGATCATTCATAATGATCATTGATTAAAAACATTGAAGCTTCATTTCTCAGATATAAATTAGTCAACTATTTGAAAACAGATGTAATTGGACTTCCTACTTTGATTATGAGCTATTTAAAATATCGGTCAAATTTCCAAACACGGAACGACAGATGTTTAAACGCCAGAACTGAAATATGATAACATAAACAATTGCTGTATCATTATCACAATTAAGTCACTCATGCAATTCAGTGAGGAAATCCAATGCACCTAGGTTTTGTTGACACAGCAGAAAGTAGAATTCACGGCCATGAAAAGAAATGAAATGCTGATCGGAAATAAAACCATTGGACTAGGAAAAACCTTGAAATGTTTTAATGATAAATGAATATGTTTTTATAAATATTGTAACATTTATGTAAGCGGAAGAATTCATCTTCCGCCTAGAGTAGTTATAAAAGTAAGTAGTGTAAGCTTAAGGAGGCAATCAAGTCAGTTAGTTATTCAGTTCAGTTACGAGAAAAAGGTGATTAGTCTTGCAGTTAAAACTTAGTAGCCGTGGAATCGAGTTCAAATTTCTTAGAACCAAGTATTGACAAGAAGTTGTGTTCAAGAAATTAAGTAACTATATAAAAGAAGATTCAATAAAGTGAATTAAGTAAGAAATCAAGGCGAGTTATTCTTTTCATCGAATTCTTCATCCGTTTACAAGAAGAACCCCAACAGCGGTATCGGCTCTCCTTTCACCCCCTCGGCTGTTATCTTCTGAACCACTGAAGGGATTTGAATACGGTGTTCAGTGTTGGGCAGGTCAATCATAAAATAAATTTTCATCCACTCAAACTGCTCCGCTCTACATGGTGCGACTCTCTCTATCCTGCTATCACCTAAACTACAAAACGGATTTTTACAAGATTTTTAGTGTTGGATAGGTTATCTGTCAAGCTAAATTTTCGACCAATCCCCTCCTCAGCTATCTCTCAAACTATTTTATGGATGTTCAACATATGAGCCGCTCAATACACACTCCGATTAACTCCATAAAACAAAAAGTTGAGAAATGCGATGAAATAATGTGCATTGTTTTCTATAATTCTCTTTATAACATAAAAATGTTGTCGCTTATTATTCAGGAATCCTTATTGTTCAGCAAAATTATTATAAATATAAAAAGTTATGACTATACGAAGTGCTTTACACTTAATTTTAAGGTTTTTCAAAAGTGGAGTTAATCGATGTGTGCAGTGAGCGGCTCATATGTTACAGCATAAATGCAAAAATCTTAAGTGTCTGGCGATAAGAAAATTCGCTCTATTCCCTTTCTCCCAACAAGATGGAAAAAATATTTGCAATTTTCTTGGAAACAGTGCGTCAAACCAAAAAAATTATGAACAAAAAATTATTTGAAATATAATTACTGCATAATGTTTCTATACTTCAAAATATTTTTGAAAAAAAAGGATTTTTTCATATTCAAAAATTTATTACTGCCCGGGCAATGCCGGTTTCTTGCAAGCTAGTACACTTAATAAATTCCGATGAGAACTCAATGAGTCAACGTCAATTAACCTACGCCGAGACTCATAGGGAGGCAATTCAACAGCATTGGCCCAGTTTAGCTAATGTGATAATAAGCAATTTTTGCAATTTTCGACTATTAAAATGTCAATTTGAGTTCATCTTGAGCAATGTAATTATTGAAGTATAACCTTAAGACTCAATTACTTGTTGTCATTGATTCTTGCTACACAGGACTTATACAGGTTTAGTCATTTGCGCGACATCAGTTGCACATGTAATCCAATGGCGCATGGCACACTGCAAAAAATGTGCACCTGCATGTCTGGGACACAGAGCTGACTTTTTTGAACTGACCTAAATGTAGCTGATATCAGGAACATGTCGGGTAGTTTCTAATGTCATTTTTGTTAGATTAAATAAAATAAAATGATAATTTTCAATATTTCTTTCATCTGGCAGTAATAATTATCATCAGTAGCACACTCCATTAAGGTAGCATGGCCACTCTCTAGGTTATAGGATCTCTACTTCATATAATGTTGACTTTAAAATAATTACTAGTTGGGAAAGTTGTTCCTCCGAGTTCGACATTTTGACGTTTGAGGTCAGTTGATCCCAGTTCAGTGTGCCACGTCAACTGATCGAATCAGTTCCTGCAGCTGCGCGGCCTGATGTCGGAATCAGTCAGCTGCAGGAGCTGATTTGCCAGTGTGACATCTCACTCAGGGATGCTAACGACACTGAAAACACAAATATGCAATGAGGCGGTCATAGAGAAGGTCACATTAAACGCGATCGTCTATCAGAAAATATTTTAATATTATAAAGAAAATATAATCTTTTAATGCAAAGAAAAACAAAATTAAAGATTTCAAATACAAGGTGTTTTGATTTGTTGTTAAAATGCTCAAGTATTATTTTAGTAGTTATAACTCCAATGTTTTAATTCTTTATAATTTAATTTAATAATCTAATGAGTTATAACTCCAATGTTTTAATTCTTTATATGTAATTTAATTTAATAATCTAATGACAAAATTAGGAAAGATAAAAAAAATAATTATCTGGCCGCAACATTGACTCCCACGCGAGTTAAATACAACTCGCATGTACTGTAGGACTCGGAGCCTTGCGAGTTATGTATGATTCTGCGGTAGATTTGCTTCACGGAATTCTCACAGCAGTATGTTAAAACATAACAAGCTATAATTGCCAATCTGTAAATTATTGAAAACCTTTATGGTGATTTAAGTGAACGGTGAACAGTTGTATCAAAATTCCACTTTGAAGTCAAACTTTTCAATAATTGAATTGCTGGCTGTATTTGCAGCACCAGTAATGTTAGTAGATTTACTTTTGGTTACGAAATCAGTAATCAACATTTGCTTGTTTTGGCGCATATCTTTGTAAATTTCTTAAAAATAGCTTTACATTTCCTCTTGTTTACATTTCTTATTTAAATTTACTTTGACATTTGTGGCAAAAGAGGTGCGTTCAATACAACGAGTTTAAACGTGTGCGTTCAATAACACGAGTGTGTGAAAAAAATGCGTTCAAATCATTAAAAAAATATTTTTTTTTGCAAATTTAAAAACCGTGTTAAAGCGAAACCTTATTTATAAACATAAGTGTATTATTTATAAACATTTAAACTATCATTTATTAACAATTAAACTATCATTTATAAACATTTAAAGAATAAAATGTTTCTTTTTTAAATAATATTGGTTGCGAAGTTATTATAATTGTATTCCATACGCCGCCTTTGCCAATTTCTGGCGCGGAAGTTAGCGTGTTAATAGTAAAACTTCACGGCTGATAAAGGAATGAAATACAAAGAGAGCGGGAGTGGAAGAGGGATTTGTGATAGTTTCACAGCGGTTCAAAATAAAAACTAAGATATTATTTTAAAAACTGTAGTAATCAAGTTTTGGGATAAAGTCATTAAAATTTCGCAATATTTTTATCTCTCTCTGTATTTTTTGGTCGACTTAACATTATATATTAAGTTTCATCATGTAATGAGTACTAACGAAAATTAACTTACAGGATGAGATTCTTAAAGCGGCTGTGATGAAGTATGGCAAAAATCAATGGTCCAGGATTGCATCTTTGTTACATAGAAAATCTGCAAAACAGTGTAAAGCTAGATGGTATGAGTGGTTAGATCCAAGTATAAAAAAGACGGAATGGTCCCGAGAAGAAGATGAAAAATTATTGCATCTGGCAAAATTAATGCCTACGCAATGGAGAACAATAGCTCCTATTATCGGACGAACGGCAGCTCAGTGTCTCGAGCGCTACGAATATTTATTGTACGATTTTTTTTATTAATATACATTTATGATAATAAGATATTTGCTAGAGATCAAGCTCAAAAAAAGGAGGATGGCGAGGATTCGGTGGATGATCCTAGAAAACTGAAGCCAGGTGAAATAGATCCCAATCCAGAAACCAAACCGGCGAGGCCTGATCCTAAGGATATGGATGAAGACGGTAAGAGTGTTTTTGTCCAGTAACCCTTTGTATTACGGTAAAAATAATAAAGGACGATAGAAAAAATAATATGGCATATCTTTAGCATTACGAACTGTTTAATTGACAAAGTTGACGCCGGTAATAATAACGATAAGTTCCACTTTTATGGATCTCTAAATTTTTCACATTTCAAATTTTTAGTCAGGCGTGCCCAAGACGTCGAGCAGCGGTGACATTTTAGGTAGCTCGTGGAATATGTCTAATTGAACTCAAATAATAAATGGCCGAGTCATAACAATGCTGTGCAATGTCAAAATCCCTGGGGTGCGTAGAATTTTCCGGAGATACATCAAATTGATATAGATCCATTTTATACCCATTCTAAAAATGTTCACTTTCAAAGTTAAATAAACGGTATTCTCGTTCCCCTTTAATGAAATGAAAACTGTTTATCAATAACTTAATAACAAAAAACATTGTCTTATTTTCCGGAATTTCTCGTTATTAAAGTAAGTTCGGGTATTGTGGTACACGTTCTTTTATTTTTATAATAAATCACTAGTTTTAAAAGTAAGTATGTTAGAATTTCGTTTACAATATCTCCAAAGGCTTGCCTATAATATTCCACAGCAATTTTGGCATTCATAAACATACAAACAAAAATATGATCAAAAAAGTACACTATTAGAAAAAGTAGTACTTAAAAAAATTGGCGGGTAATGTGGTATACTGTTCTTTCCATACAAATATTTAAGGTGGGTAATGTGGAATACTGTTTCTTTAATTCCAATATTAAATATTTTTATGGAAGAAATAGTATGCCACATTAGCCGTTTTCACCATGACAAACCAAAAAAATGATTTCTTAGTTAAATTCGCCTCAATCCAAAAATGTTCCTTTCAAAAATCAAACGTGTTGTCTAAATAATCTTTCACTGCGTCGCAGTTAAAAAACTACTTTAAATTGGCTTTTAAAATTCACTTTGAAAGTGAAGACAATTAAATTTTGATTGCGCGCTAAAACGTCTTTAAGGAAATTACGATATAGCCTGATAAAACATTTCACAAAAAACAGTTTTGTATGTTTGATCTTGCGATGCGACAGCTCATATGCGAGAAATGATGGTGTACCACATTACCCGCCTATACCAGAATACCCGAACTTACTCTATGTTAAGTGCAATGAAAAAAATTTTCCTTTAGCCATCCATCAAGCACATTTTTCGCGCACTCAGTTTTAATTTTTTTTGACGTGGATACGTCTTGGATTTTGGTTATGGGGGTACAAATTAGAAAATCGGCTTGCTGCCATGATAACAAATTTGCAATCGATGAACCTCGATAGTTTGTGGTGACATCCGAACAGAAACTGTGTTATAAGATCCGGCCTACATTAAAGCATTGTTTAGGGTATTTTGTTATGTTAAACTATGTTCAATTATCTTTTTAAGAATCAAAATCTAAATTTTCACTGCCGCTGTTATGCTGTGTTTGCTGCTTGTAGTACAGATTTCACATTTATACTCTTTATGCTTCTCCTTTATGTGCAAAAATCGTTTGCTGTGGTTTCCGACTCTCGTTCTTGGGAACGAAAATGATTTCTATTTAAGTTTTCGCTTCTTGTTCAAAACGGTTTGTGGGTCTCGCATGCAAATGAATGAAAGCCTCGAGCGATGGCTTTTTGGTATGATGCACACACACATGTAAGTATGCATTTTACTAGTGAGAGAACGATATTTCGCTCCCAGCATTATAGTTGTGTTCAGGGTTGTGAGATTTTTGATCTTCGAAATCGTAGTAATTCGGCCGAAAAATAGTAGAAGAATCGATGAAATAGTAGGTAGTAAATTTATATAAAATCTTCGCCATTATAACACATGGATCAATAAGTCCCGAGACTAACCCAGAGATGACGCTCGTAGTAAACCAGTAACCACGTCTTTCTAGAGTACTAACCTTTGCTTGAAACGTGTCAAAATTTTAAGTCGATCGGACCAGAAACAGCTGAGTTATCGAGGTTGGACTAAAGTCGTTTTGTAGTTTGTTTAAAAAATGGAAAAAACCGAGTTTCGTGTTCTGATAAAACATTGTTTTTTAATGGGTAAAAACACCGTGCAAGCGAAACAATGGATTGAAAAATGTTACCCGGACTCTTGTCCATCAAAAGCAACGATTTGTCGGTGGTTTGCCGAGTTTAAACGTGGTCGTACCGACACAAATGACGCGGAACGCTCGGGTAGACCTGTGGAAGCCGTTACACCGGAAAATGTGAGTGAAGTGACAAAAATTATAATGAAAGATCGTAAAGTGAAGCTCCGTGAGATTGCTGAGATAACACAGATATCATATGGAAGTGCATTTACTATCCTTCATGAAAAATTGAGCATGAAAAAGGTTTTTTCCAAGTGGGTGCCGCGATTGCTTTCGATGGAACAAAAACAGCAACGAGTCGATGATTCAGAAAGCTGTTTATCGCTATTTACTCGCAATAAAAAAGATTTCTTGCGTCGTTACGTGTCCATGGACGAAACATGGATACATCACTACACTCCAGAGTCGAAGCGGCAGTCATCTGAGTGGCGCACAGCTGGCGAAAGCCGTCCGAAGCGTCCGAAAACGCAGCAGTCAGCTGGCAAAGTCATGGCGTCAGTTTTTTGGGATACGCATGGCGTGATTTTCATTGACTACCTCGAAAAAGGTAAATCGATCAACAGTGATTATTATATTGACTTGCTGGTGCGTTTGAAGGAGGAAATCGCAAAAAAACGACCGCACATGCAGAGAAAAAAAATCCTTTTTCACCAAGACAATGCACCCTGCCACAAGTCGATGAAAACAATGGCAAAATTGAACGAATTGGGCTTTCATCTGCTTCCCCACCCCCAATACTCGCCAGATTTAGCCCCCAGTGACTACTGGCTCTTTGCTGATCTTAAAAAAATGCTCCAGGGAAAAAGATTTGGCTCAAATGAGGAGGTCATCGCTGAAACTGAAGCTTATTTTGAAGCGAAAGATAATTTTTTTTATAAACATGGTATTGAAAAATTGGAAAAGCGTTGGAACGATTGTATCACCCTAAAAGGTGATTATATTGATGAATAAAAAAAAATTTGGCAAAAAAAATGTTGTTTTCATTGTTAGTCTCGGGACTTATTGATCCATGTGTTATATATAACTAATTTGAACGAAAGACTAGAACTGGGAGTGTTTTGATCACTGTATGTATGATATTTACTTCATACTTCTCTTATCATAAACCAATTACTTATAAATAAAATTATTATATAAAATTATTATTATAAATAAAATTATTATATTGGGCCGTATTCTATAACGAAAATTTTATCATTTTATGTTATGTTATGTCTTAAAATAACATAATTACCTCGATTGGTATTCTGTAAGGACAATTTCATTTTATGTTACACGCTATAACATAAAATTTTTCCTGTTATGACTCATAACATAAAAGCTCCTAGATAGTACCTTTTATAATCATTTTATCATCTTTTATGCCATTTGACATTTGAAGTGTGACGTTTCAGGAGTGAAATTTCAAATCTATATATATAAAAATGGATGTTTGTCTGTTTTTTGTCTGTCTGTTTGAGATTACAAAACTCAAAAACTACTGGACCGATTTTTACGCGGTTTTTTGCAAAATGAACTGCGTTGTAAGGAGCAGGTTTTTACCTATGTTAGATCTTAAAAATTCGAAACGGAAGGTCCTGTATGAATAACGCAAATGTCCGTTTTCTCATTTCGTTTCCGAAAAACGGGCTTTAGGGGGTTTTCGTGGTCGCTGATCACGAGGTGGATGTTGGAATTTCAAAATTCTAAATGGGAGATCCTGTAAGGATAACGAAAATTTCTTTTTTCTAATTTTTCTCGAAAAAAATTGCATTAAGGGCTTTTCGAATGCGAATGCGGTAGATTACGAATGCGGCGTTTCAACTTCAATAACTCTAATGAAAGGTCCTGTAAGGATTACGTTGATATGAAAAAAATGAATTTTTGTGATTGTATAACTAGGTTTTTCAGTCGAAATTTATACTAAAATAAAAACGCTGGTTTTTAACTATTTTTGCTACTCTACGAAATATTTCGTATTGTATTAGTGTTAAAACCTTGACCATTTAACTGACAATAAAATGTTTCGCTAAACTGTTTGTTTCTGTTCATAAAATGTTAAATATTTTAAACTGTATCAATTAACTATATAGCTCCTGAAGATGGTGAAATCAATTTACCGAAACCTAGAGCAGCAAAAAGGTTAAAAACCAGCGTTTTTATTTTAAGTTATACAATCACAAAAATAATTAGTTATACAATCACAAAAATAATTATAAAATAACGGTCAACAACAAAAACAAAGTAAAAAATGGATGTTGGTATCATTTTTTTCTGACATTTAGTCGAATTATTTAGCTTTCTCCGCAAAAAAAATCTTTAAAGGAAACAAAACTGAATTTTTTACTGTCACTTGACCAGCTGTTCAAAAAGTAATAGAATTCACACCGAAATGTACTAAATCTTTTACGTTAAAGGTTCGTAAAATGAACGATAAAATTATTTTATTCAACCCTTACAGAATACGAATTTTTGTAAAATTTTATTTTCATTTTATGAAGAGAAAATTTTATCATCATAACATAACATAAAATGCAATTTTATGGGAAATTACAGAATACGGCCCATTATAAAATTATGAAACCGAATATCTCAAAAACGGTGCATCTTATCAAAAAAGTGCAAGAACAAAAGTTATTTAGGATATATATGATTCTACATAAAACTACCATACATCAAAATCCGATTGGAATAAATTTAAAAAAAATCTAATTAGAAAGTTTGACTGGAATTTTGATACAACTGTTCGCCGTTCACTTAAATCACCATACGGATTTTCAATAATTGCCAGATTGGCAATTATAGCTTTCATTATGTTTTCAATAAAAATTTGTTTCCTTAATTTCCTTTTCACTAAAATTTCTTACTTAAATATCTATTGGCGATCGTTGTATGCGGATCCACGTCTTCTGGTCGTCTCTACGAGACAGACACCTTGCTTTTTTTTTTACCGTTATTGAGATATAAAATGTGAAAACTTAGATTTTTGCCAATTTCTTTCAAACTCAGGCAGACCGGAAAGCTACGGGTATACCTGTCGAGATAATCTCCCACCGCGAAGCCCGCTTGGGTTCTATTCGTACATGAGGGCAGCCCTCAGGACGCTCAAGAAAATTTTTCACTCGATAACATCTACCCCATCTAGGCCATAAGGCGTGGTTGCCCAGGGGCGCATACTATTATTGTCTGATTTGAAATTTGCTTGTATTTTTTATACCCGTATGGTGAAACCAAGGGGTATATTCAATTTGCCTTACCGTTTGTAACGCCAAGATCCCATTATCACACACAAAAATGAATTACACCAGTGTGTTTAGAACAGAGTTGGGCAAAGTGTAATTTAATTAACTTGTAATTGAATTACATGTAATTGAATTATTTTGTAATTGTAATTACATGTAATTGTTTATACCCGTATGGTGAAACCAAAGGGTATATTAACTTTGCCTTACCGTTTGTAACGCCAAGATCCCGTCATCACACACAAAAATGAATTACACCAGTGTGTTTAGAATGATAAAAATAATTAATTTCTGCATGTCCGTCCGTCTGTCTGTCTGTCCGTCCGTCTGTCTGTCTGTCTGTCCGTCCGTCTGTCCGTCTGTCTGTCTGTGGCGCGGATTGCGGGCGCATGGATTGAGCTAGAGACTTGAAATTTTGCGTGGATCCGTTTTTCGTAAAATGCGAGGCTAAGTTCGTTAATGGGCAAAAATGAACCATTAGGGGGGGGGGGGGATACCCCCATACGAACGAAAACGATTTTTGCGAATATCTCAAAAACGGTGCATCTTTTTAAAAAAAGTCCAAGAACAAAAGTTATTTAGGATAGGATTCTACATAAAACTCCCATACATCAAAATCCAATTGGAATAAATTTTAAAAAATCTTATTGGAAAGTTTGACTTCAAAGTGGAATTTTGGTACAACTGTTCCAATTTTGATACGAATATCACCATTTAATAATAAATGAATTATTAAACCAACTAAAACCGTTTTTCTTTTGAACTTAATTTTATAACGTAGATTCATCGTGACAAAAGTAATTCAATTACATGTAATCTAATTACACGTTTAATTACTTAAATAAAATTGGTAACTAAATTGAATTTCTATCGTTCTAAAAAAACCGGTTTCTGAAACGGCGACATTTCAGGTTTTAAACTCATAGTAAATATCATATGTCATATATGAGCACGGATTGAGCTCGAGACTTGAAATTTTACGCAGATTCGTTTTTCTTAAAATGCAAGGCTAAGTTCTTTAATGCGTCATTAGGTGGACCATTAGGAGGGGGGGGGTGCCCCCATACGAATGAAAACGTTTTTTGTGAAAATCTCAAAAACGTTGCATCTTATCAAAAAAGTCCAAGAACAAAAGTTATTTAGGATATGATTCTACATAAAACTCCCATACATCAAAATCCGATTGGAATAAATTTTAAAAAATCCTATGAAAAGTTTGACTTCAAATTGGACTTTTGATACAACTGTTCGCCGTTCAATTAAAATTCGAACAATGCCATATAACCATACGGGTTTTCAATAATTGCCAGATTGGCAATTATAGCTTTTGTTATGTTTACATTTGACATATGATTATAATATATATGACATATGATATTTACTATGAGTTTAAAACCTGAAATGTCGCCGTTTCAGAAACCGGTTTTTTTAGAACGATAGAAATTCAATTTAGTTACCAATTTTATTTAAGTAATTAAACGTGTAATTAGATTACATGTAATTGAATTACTTTTGTCACGATGACTCTACGTTATAAAATTAAGTTCAAAAGAAAAACGGTTTTAGTTGGTTTAATAATTCATTTATTCGCACGACACGTCCAACCTTTCGTCCGCCATCTTATAACCAAACTCAACTACTCGTTGGCCTTGCCAGACTCTCTCTTTTTCTTTTCAATCAGAAACCGTCCTGTCAGACGCGTGACAGTTCGGCCACTCCTGACTGTTCGTCGCCTCGACGAACAAGACCTCGTCCTCGTTGTCCTCGTCCTCTTCAGCGTCATTCAGCTCGGGGGAAAGACTGCACCATGGTCGCATTTTGCCTGCCTCGTAAATGGAAGTAAATCGACGTCCGCGAGATCGGAATTCCGGATTCGTCACAACATAGCGGTCATGTCCCAAAACTCGGGTGACCTCGTAGGGACCTCGGTATTTAGGTTCCAGTTTTCGGGAGTCTCCAGTGGCTGGTGCAACGTGCTCCAGTACGACTAAGTCTCCTGGTTCGTATGTTCGGGGAATTCGGTGATGTCGATCAAAACGTTCCTTCCACTTTACTCGACAAGCTTCGATATTCTCGTTCGCCATCGTTCTGCGTTGGTCTATCGTGGGCAGCACATAGTCGTCAGATTGTACCGCCTGAACTAAATGATTTTCGGTGACGTCACGTAGTTGAAAATCGAAGACGAGTTGATTTGGGCTAAATCCAGTTGTTGAATTTCGTTGGGTGTTGAGTGTCCACTGCAACCTCGGTAGATTAACATCCCAATCACCATCGTCCTGAACAGAAGTTCGCAAGAAAGTTAAGATCGTTTGGTTAACTCGTTCTACGATCCCGTTAGCGCGCGGAGTTCTCGTCGCCACCTTCGTGTGTTGTATCTCGAATTTCTGACAAAAATCTTCGAACGGACGAGAGGTAAAAGCCGTACCTCGATCAGTGATCACGCGCTTGGGAAGTCCGAAGAATGAGGTTAGCTCCACTAAAGCTGTTAGGACGGGTTGTATTTTCGTGGATCGCACAGCTCGCAGTATGGTATATCGAGTGTAGGAGTCGGTGATCGCCAATACATGCACAAACCCTCGCTTGCTTCGTCGAAAAGGTCCCAGATGGTCCAGGTGTAATGTTCTGAAGGGAATCGGAACGATTTCTTCGGCGTAGAGTCGACCCTCCGTCTGTCCTGACGTCCGCTTATTGAAACAGCAATCGACGCATGCGTTGAGGTAAGACTTCACGTAATTACGCATTCTGGGAAACCAAAAATGTCGTTGGATGCGCTCCAGAGTGTTTTCAACGCCGACGTGTCCTACATCATCATGACAGAGTTTAAGTATTCGCCATCGGGTCGCTGACGGAATTACCAATGCTGTCCTTTCTCCCAGACGACGATACAATCGTCCCTCTTTGATTTCATATTCGCGTTTTAGTTGTCTCGTCTGATCGTGTTTGATTAGTCCCATTAGTACGGATCGTATCTCCAATAACTTGGGGTCCTGGTATTGGAGACTCGCAATCCAATCCTGCTCGTGGATGTCTACTCGTAGAACCAGACTGGAGACGTCAGAAGGTTCTGGGGCTTCTTCGTAGGGCGCTCGACTCAGTGCATCAGCATGACGTAGTCGCTCGGCAGATCGATGAACCAAAACAAAATCGTATTCGGCCAACTTTAGCCACCATCGTGCGATTCGAGGGATCAGCGGTCGTTTAGTTTTCGTTGTTGTGATTGACGAACAATCCGTGACAATCGTAAAACGTTTTCCTAATAAATAGACGCGAAAACGTTCAAGGGTTTCGACGATAGCCAAAACCTCCAGTTCGTGACTACTGTATCGCTGCTCCGCTTCCGTGCAGTGCCTGCTGTAGTAGAAGACAGGATGAAGAACGTTGTCCTGTCGCTGCATCAAAATGCCAGCCAGTCCAACAGCACTGGCGTCGGTGTGCACCTCGTGTTCTCTGCCAGGATCGTAGATGGCCAGGAGAGGTTCGTGGCACAGCTTTTCCTTGAGTCGTTGGAAGGCTGTTTCTTCCTCTTCAGTCCATTTGAAAATAGAACCATTTTTCGTTTTTAATAAATTCGTGAGAGGTTTTGAAATTAGTCCATAATCGGGGACGAATTTCCTGAAGAAACCCGTGAGCCCCAAAAACCGTCGGACTCCATGAATATCCGTTGGCGCAGTGTAGTTCCGGATCGCATCTGTCTTGGCCGTGCCTGGCCTGACCGTGGACGCCGTGATGTGATGACCCAGAAATGCTATCTCTTCTGCCAAAAACGTGCACTTACTTCGTTTTAGTGTGAGTCCCGTCTCGCGTAGCACTGATAGGAAACGTGAAAGTCGCTCCAGTCCTTGCTCTGGTGTCACACTAGGGATGATAAAATCATCCAAATACGAAATTACTTCGCCTTGCGGCATTTTCTGTACCAGTTCGTTGGCGATCCTCTGAAATTCGCTTGGTCCATTTACCAATCCAAATGGGAGAACGTTGTACTCGAAATGTCCGTCGTCCGTTACAAAAGCCGTATATTTGCGCGAAGATTCTTCCACGGATAGCTGATGGTAACCGCACATCATATCGAGCGTTGTGCAGTACCGGTAACCAGACAACTTCGCGATTTGTTCCTCGACGATTGGCATTTGAAAGGGTTTTTTGACCGTGACTGAGTTCAATTCGCGGTAATCCACGCAAAATCTATCTTCACCGCTTAATTTTTTTACCAGTACAATGGGAGATGCATACGCGGACGAACTTTTCCGAATGATCCCGGCATCGAGCATATCCCGGATCATCTTACGAACAGTTTCTCGCTTTGCGAACGGAATACGATATGGTTTCTTTTCGACTGGTTTATCTGTGGTCACCGCGATTTTCACCTCACCGATGCGACACTTTCCCAGACTCTTTGGGCCAGATACTCGATACCCTAGCAAGCAAGCAAGCAATGATTTTTTGCTGAATAGCAAAAATGGGATACTCGATCAGTTTTTCCTCGCAATCACGCAAACAAGCAAGGAATAATTTGCGATGAATATGAAGCTCTCGCAAATAGCTACCCAACCTCAAATTTGCTGAAAAATTTAGAAATCCTTTACAATGGAAGGAATCTTAGTAAGGCGACGGAGAAGAATTCGTGTCCCTAGAAAGATTTTTCTGGATCGCGGAGATCCTTTCGAAATTCCGGACGACATATTTTTCAAAAGATACCGTTTTCCTAAGGAAACAGTGCTTGAGCTAATAGATGAGCTACAAGATGACTTGAATCGCCAAACATTCCGAGGAAAAGCAATTCCAGCCGCTTTAAACGTGTTATAAATAAGTTTGAAATAACATTTCTGTTTTAATTCCTTTAAAGGTTCTTGTGGGGTTGAACATTTTAGGTTCAGGAAGCTTCCAATTTCATGCCGGTCAGTCCAGGTATCATAATCTTCAACAACCTACTGTTAGCCGCATTTTCGCCCAATTTCTAAAATCGCTCTGCAGAAAGGCAAACAAATACATAAAATTTCCTGAGAGTGAATCAAAAATACTGCAAACTAAAACCGATTTTTTTCGACGGTATGGTTTCCCCAATGTAATTGGGGCCATAGATGGTACGCATATTCCTATTCGAAGACCTGCTCTGTGGGACGCATACACATTTTTTAACAGAAAAGGGATTTACTCACTAAATGTTCAAGCAGTAAGAACCATTGTAATTATGTTCTTAGATTTTTGTACCTATATTATTGCCGGTTTCAGGTCTGTGATGCGAATCATATATTTACGGATGTAGTTTGCCGCTGGCCAGGATCCACGCACGATTCACATATTTATAGGACATGTGGCTTATATGACTATCTTCATTCACTAGATTTTTCCAATACGACGTACTTGCTGGGAGACAATGGGTATCCTTTGGAGCATTGTTTAATGACACCTATAATCAGTCCATCCACAAATCCGGAAAAAAAATACAACCAAGCACATAAAAAAACCAGAAAAGTTATTGAGATGTCGTTCGGCATTCTTAAAAGCCGTTTTAGAATAATCCACAAATCCGGCGGACACTTAATGTACAAAGTTAGTAAATGCGTGCAAATTATACTGTGCTGTTTTATCTTGCACAATATTGCAACGAAGAAACGAATTCCTTTAGTCCCTAATGAAAGCGATCCTAGTATTGAGATAGAGAGTGAGGAAGGGGAAAATAATGAAGAAAATTCAAACCCAACAGGATTAATAGTAAGAAATATATTGTTAAATTATTTTCAACTTCAACAATAAAACCAAAAATAAATTCATCACAGAAAAATAATCACAAATTCATTTGTACTCATTCCAATATAATTTTTTTACGCTAAAATACGACGCGTGCAGTACAGGCAAATCTCGATTTATGTAAATGCTCGAAAAAATCTTTGTTCTTCATTATAAATAAAAGTTATGACAATATTTTTTTTTAAATTCCATTAAATGCGCAAACATGTTGTTTGGGAAATTCGATTTGTGCAAACGGCTTAAGCTTTTATCTAGTGCATAAATCGAGATTTGCCTGTATAATAAAAAAACTATGTACTGTTAGTCGGCATTTTAACGAAATCAATCAGCTGCTGGAGCAGCTCGTTTGTTTCTTGATGTGCTCGTAGTTTTTTTCTAGCGACGTCTAACAGCTCCATGTCTACTTCATCTAAAAAAACTTGTATAAATATGTATATAGTATGTATATTCGTATTCCAGGCTTACCGAAATTCAAGGATCTTTTCTTTGTAGTAGAAGTCGCGATTGAAGCTACGTCTTCTTCGGTAGCCGGAGATGTCTGCATACCCGGTAATTCTGTCGCGCAGAGATCGATTCTATTTTTGCCAGTTTTCAATCCTATTTTTGCCAAACTGTTTCTTTTTTGCAGGATATCAAGGCCTAAAGAATTCGTTTTTTGAGAGCTTTCATGTGCCTTTTGAATACAATCTGGCTCTAGCGTTTGTGATCGGTCTGTGTCTTCCGAAATATTTTGCCCCTACAAGCAAAATATAATACAATTAAATTAAATAATCCAATCTTGCGCCGTTTCGGTCTTGTGAATGCAACTTACACTTGATCTTGTGGTGAATGTGTCACAGTATTCTTCGAGGCCCAAGTTTGAATTTTCTCCCGTCAAAAGGACGACAGTTTTTTCGATCGAAGAAAGTTCTTTTGGCGGAGCCCCTCCTGTTTCTCTGATGTGAGAAGCAATTTTACCACATTTTTGTTTCGTGCGTGATTTTAAGTCGGCAAATTTTGCTTTCATTTCATCCACTGTCCTAATTGTGGTGCTTTGGCCTGAAATGATTGTTGCGATATCTTCCCAACCCGATCTTAGCTCAGTTGCCGAGAGATTTGAATCGACTAGAAAATCACGATTTACTTAGTTGCATATTAAGAATGTTTGTTATACTTTTAACTTACACTTTATCAACTCCGGACGTTTCTCCAGCTCCTTAAGCAGCAGAGTTGTTTCCGTTTCCGTGTAATTTGGTTTCCTTTTTTTGGGCTTAGACATTTTTAACTACCGGTGCCAACAACATTCACATCAAGTAATTTGAGGTTAGTTGAGCAATTCAGCATTTTTGACATTTGTGCTGACATCGCAAATATGGCGAATTTGCTAAACCAATCGAGTATGCCATATTTAGCAAGCAAATTTGCGTTTAGCAAATCCACCATTTTTGCTAATGAGCAAGTTGCAAATTGCTAGACAATCGAGTATCTGGCCCTATAAGTCCCTCGCGAAACAGTCACTGTATGTTCGAAGAAGTTCCTCTAACTTCACTTCTGAGTCTCCCGCGGCCAACTGAGGAGAGGTTCGTGTCTCGAACCGACAATCTCCGGATTCGATGACAACGCGATGCTGCTGGCGACACAAGACATCCGCCCCCAACAACAAATCACCAGGCACACATTCGTCATTGACGATGAGCAGCCTAGCAACGATAGTCATTCCGTCCATCGTAATCGATTTTTCCACGAATGAATCGGATTTAAACAATCTTCCAGCAAATCCACAAAGCGTAAGTGGTTCGCACGTTTGGATTTCGCCCAATTCGTCAGCTAACTGTTTTGAAATCAACGATCGACTACTCCCACAATCGATACGGGCGCGATATTGTTTTTCGGAGATTTCCACGTCCTTGAAAATTTGACTCGTGTCCGTTTTTCCACTGTGTCTTTTGTCCTGAAAGCACAAAACCGGACGATCGTCTGTCTTCGGACAATCTCTCGCAACATGACCAGTCTTTTTACACTTCTCGCACCGATCACGACGTTGTGGTTTAGGGCAGTTCCTTGACAAATGTCCGCGCTCAGAACAATTGTAACACTTTATGCCAGATGAAGTCGTCTCTGTGCCTTCATTTTTCTCTTTCCTGGTACTAGGCGTTTTAGATGGTAACCGACTCGTCTTTTCGTCCATCTTACTCGAATGTCGAAGGAAACGCACAATGGTTGAATGCAACTCCGGCAGGGTTTGCAAGTCCATCCCCGCGATCGCGTTTTGGAGCGTTGAATGACGCAGACCGTTTCGAATATATTTCATAACGGCTGCATCGGAAATATTACCCTTAATCGCTAATGCCACCATTCTATAGTAATATTCCTCCACCGACTCAGTGTTGCTTCGCGTCGTTTTCATTAGTTCCATATGAAAATCGGCCTCGTTATCAAAACAGGGGAAGGTTTTTCGCAAATCACTCGAAAATTCAGACCATTTCCGATAAATCACCCTCGAATTGTCACACCAGCGCTTGGCAACACCTCTCAATCGAGTTTGTACAGCCAGTATTAACGCCTCGTCATCCCACCGATATGCACTTTTCAATTGATTTATTCGGTTTACAAACGCGTCGATGGTCATTGAATTTCGTTCCAGCGGGTCAAACCACGGCAACATTTCGGCCATATCTCGAATACCGTGAAACAGCGAAGTTTCTCCAACAAAATCAACATTATTGAACATGGCCCGCTTGACATCTAAAGTTGTCTCTTTCTTTCCACCACCGGCATTGTCGTAATTTGGCGGTTTTTCCACACACACACCTGCATGTTGTTCCTCTACTCGCAAAAACGGAGAATCGTTCAACTGAACCGACGAGTCGACCACACTGCGGGTTTCGGGAGCACCCGGGGCCAGCGATCGAAAGTCCACGTTTTTCCAATTCGCTTTTTAATTTTTCGTCACTCCACAATTCCACTTCGCGTCTCATCTTTTTTTTTTCTTGGATTATAAATCCCACTTCTGAATATTGTCACGATGACTCTACGTTATAAAATTAAGTTCAAAAGAAAAACGGTTTTAGTTGGTTTAAAAATTCATTTATTCGCACGACACGTCCAACCTTTCGTCCGCCATCTTATAACCAAACTCAACTACTCGTTGGCCTTGCCAGACTCTCTCTTTTTCTTTTCAATCAGAAACCGTCTTGTCAGACGCGTGACACTTTGTAATTGTAATTACATGTAATTCAATTAATTTGTAATTGATGAAAAATAATTACTTGTAATTAAATTATTTGCAATTAAAAACAAAAACCATTACATGTAATTACAATTACAAAGTAATTCAATTACATGTAATTCAATTACAAGTAATTTAATTATTAGTTAAATTTGTAATTATTAACGCCCAACTCTGTTTAGAATGATAAAAACATAACAAAAGCTATAACCCGTATGGTGATTTAAGTCAGTGCTCCGCAACCTTTATTTGCATACGGCACACCAATTTTTTTTCTGGAAAACCGGGGCACACCACAAAAGAAGATATAAAAAAAATTGTGTATAAAATATTTATAATGAAAAAATTTAAAAAAAAATCTTGGAAGAATTATTAAATAGCTATTTAAAATGTTTTTTTTTTTGAAGTGATAACTTATTTACGCGCGTTGGGCGATTTTTGGATGTGTAAAAACTTATGGTTTGGCGTCAGCATTTGCTTTCCACAAAACGTGACGCTTTCCACATTGGAAAACCTTTTAACTTCCAAAGCTTTAAGCTTCAACTTCCACATTGGAAGACTTTTAAAAAAAGCACCTCAACTTCCAAAGCTTTCTGTTATGGTTTTTCGATAATGATAATGAAGACCTCGGTGCAAAAAGCGGTCATCTCCACTTTTTCAAATTTTTCAGGAGAGACAAAAAACATATTAGCGTGAAATTTTTGCTCTGGGACAAAGTTAACAATTCACAGTTTAAATCAAGCATGTATTCTTACATCATTTTAATTTGAGATAAATCCATATTTTTTTTTTGAAAAAGTTATGGACATTTTAAAGTTTTGGACATAGCTGTTTCTTGCACCCAAGAGTAAAAAAGCGGGTTTTAAAATTTATTTATGACTACAAAATACAGTCCAGACTTGTTAACTAGCCTTTATTTAGTAAAAAACAAATAAAAAAATAAAAAAAATATTCAATTTAACAAAACAAAACTCAGAATAAAAAAAAATTTTTTGGAAAAAAATTCCGCGTCAAATTATATGAAACAATGCATCTTTTCTTTAATAACTTTTTACACAGGCCTCTAAAAAGTATGCTATTTGCAGCCAAATGTGCGCATTCGTTTATTCTTGCATTTTGCATCAATAACTCATTTTCGCAAAAAAGTGGACATGACCGCTTTTTGCACCGAGGTCTTGAAATTTCATTTTAGAAAAACTTTACAATAGAAAAAGTTTACTTCCACAACTGCACGAAAGAAAAACTGCGCTCAAAAAAAAACTCGAGATATTAAAAAAGTCTGTTGGATTTACCAATTGCGCGTTTCAACTGCAGTTTTTTAATAAAGCTTCTTCTCTAAAAAAAGATTTCTCACAGCTTGAATTGGTTGATAACAGCTGCTTTTTTTAATGATCCGGATAACAGATCCATATGGATCATTAAAAAAACAGCTAATGTATGTAGGATCCTTAGTCAGGATGTAGCTCGCGACAATAAAGAAAACTCGAGTCACTTTAATTACGTCTTTATTCGTCTTAAAAATTTACACACGTCGTTCTTGTTCAGTTCGCGGCTGTCAACTCCCTTTTCTCGATCGCCCTCTTCTTCTTCTTCTTGCATTCAAAAATGCTTCTCCCTTAACCCTTTCAGTACCTATTTTGTTCTATGGGGGTTAAAAATACTCTCTATACAAATTAATGATGTTTAAACTATTAGTATTCATTTAAAACAAAAAACAAAAAAAAAAAAAAAATCAAAAATTTTTCTTAAATTACGTCCACTGTAGTCCAGCTTTTTACTCAAAAAATCAAAATTGGGTCACAAATGCATTTAACCCTTTCAGTCACCACGTTCACTATAGTGTGCACACTTTCTACCAAGTCAAGTTATGAGTTATGGCTTCTGAAAAGTGTGTACACTATAGTGTACGTGGTGACTGAAAGGGTTAAGCGGGATATTTAAAATTTTAAATCCTACATATCGGCCATCCTGCGTACTGCATCGGCCTCGATGCTGTCGTTGCTCATCGTAGGTTCTTCGTCTGTTTCGACATCCGACTCAAAACCATAATCCTGCTTTGTGGGATATGGCTTCATATAATCGGCCGCCGTCGTTGTTTTCTTAGGTCCCTCATGCTCTCCAATCTTCTCAACAGCGTATCGATCACGACAGAGCACCTCGCTCACCCTGTAGGGTCCAAGAAACTTGGAGTGTATCTTTAGTCCGCTTCCGAATTGAGTTCTCCTAATGGCCACGACGTCACCAAGTTTTAGCAGCTTTCCGCTTCCGGTTGTGGGATCGCCGATTTTCTTCCTGAACTTTGAGAATGTTCTTCTGTGCTTCCTCTCTTCGTTGAAAATTGAAATTTTCAATGATTTCTTTGTCACTCCGAAATGGCTTCGCACATGCGCCTGGCGTATAACGTCATGTTGCAAAGATTTTGGCACCACTAACAAACTATTTCCTTTGTTTTCGCGGTATAAAACCCCACGTCGTAACGATAAGTTCTTTTCTTTTCCAGTCTTAATTTCGTTTTCAATCAAAGGCAATGGATGTCGGTCTCGTATAATCTTCTTGTTTGACAAACGATAATCGACGCACAATCTGTATTTTCCATTTTTCTCGACTAGAACTATGGGACTGGAGTATTCAGAAATACTTGGTCTTAAAATACCTTTCTCCAGCCATTCATTGACAATCGCCTTTACAATGTCTCGATGTGCCACAGAAAGTCGTCTTGGATTCTGATGAATCGGAATTTCGTCCTTCAGTATAATTCGCATTCGGACTTCACGGTCGTCGACGGCTTCAGGCGTATACTCGTCAATCAGGGAAACCGATTCAGCCTTAACATCATTGTCTTCAATATGTCGAAATGAGTCCTCACCCTCGTCGTTTTGAATATTAATGTTCATTACTTTGCGGGTAACGTCGTTTGCAAAAATATCGGTATCATCTTCCCTTTCCATGGTATCGGCGTCGCAATCGTTGGCCATGATTTCGACGAAAGTCACTTTTCCTTTTTTTAGTCGAATTTCTACGAAATCCGAAAGATCGCTTCCAAGCAGCAAATCGTAAGAAATCATGTTGTCCGGAACAACGTGTATTTCAAGTTTCAGCTGGATATTGTCGACAGTAACTTCAGAGGTGAAACTTCCAAGGGTTCGAAGTCCTTCCGATCCCACGCCGCCAAAGGATATAGTCTTAGTGCACAATTTAGGGGCACCTAGGCTGACGTATACACTTGATGTCATCAGATGCAGGTCACTTGCAGAATCTATCACAGCGTCGAGCAATTTTTCCCCGATAAAGACGCTTTTATGTACTTTCTTGTCTTTCGTCGAAATAGCGTTGCACTGTTTAGAATTGTTAACCGCAGCAGGTTTCTTCTTGGCAGGACAAACAGCAGACACGTGACCAAATTCATTGCAAGAAAAACATTTTGTGCCTTTTGCTTTGTTAGGACAGTCTCTGCTCACATGGTACTTATCCCCGCAATTGAAACAACTTTTCGCTGATTCCGACCTTGCGTTGTGTGGTCGTGGCGACGATCTAAATTCCTCGACGGACGTCTGCTTCGTTTTGATTCGGCTTCGGTGAGCGTCGTATTGATCGAACTTCTTTCGCAATTCTTTGATCGTAGTTGCACCGTACAGTAGAGCTTTGTTTGCTTCATCGTCTGGAACCCCATCGATGATGTACTGGATTTGAGCTTCTATCTCGATTTCAGCGTGGCTGGCGATCTCTAGAACCCTGTAAATGTATTCCTGGTATGATTCATCGTTTTTCTTCCTTACCATACTTAGCTGCTTATGAATCTGTTTGCTATTTACCGTCGCAGAGAATTCTGAGATGAGTGCCATCTTTAATTCGGACCACGTTTTGATGCGACATTCAAATCCAACGAATAGTTTCGCAGATCCAGAAAGAAGTCTTTTAGCGTATATCACTTTCTGTACGTCAGACCAATCACACAGCTCGGCAGTTTCCTCGAAGTTTGCCATCCATCGATGAATACTTTGAACGCCATCGCCACTGAATTTTTCAAGTGACTCCTCCACGTCCTTGAAAGGCAGCATTGGTTGTTTTTTCGATTCCCTTCTGACATTTGTTCGCTGAAGAGATGCGCCTTCCGGTGAGTCTTCGTCACTTGAATCATTCTCATCCTGTGTTCCGTCAATGCGAACCTTTAATTTGACACCCTCTGACCGCGACGGACTTGGCTGAATTTCCTCCTCGTCGTCCGTAGTTGATTTATCGTTTTTCAGGAATTCCGTGATTCGCGCCTGCAGCGTAGTTTTATTTCCTTTCGTTTCAAGACCTAGTTGCTTCAGGTGTTCTCGAAGATCATTAACTTTCATCTTGTTAATATCAGCAATGGTTATCTGGTTTTCGGACTCTTTTTCAAGATATTTCCATAGTCGACGTCTCAACTCAGTGTCATTTCCCTCTAAAGAAAGTTCGAGTTTTTTGAGTTCCTTCTTTACGTCCCTTACGGACATATTTTCGACGTCACTTTTTGTTAGCGTCATATTTTTTCTTGTTTGTTTTTGTTCGTTGTTTAAAAATTGAAACTGGTAACCCTCAGTTTTTGATTTCAAATGTTTTTTTTTCTCTCTCTCTCGTTCAGTACGGGTTACACGCACACACACACGAAACGCTGAACGCGATCGTTCTTCGTTTGTCGATTTCAAAATGTCCGACTGCACTTTTTTTTTCGTTCGTCTTAACTTCTGGAATGTTCCCTCGTTTTTCCAATTGTGAAACTTTTCACCGGCGTTTTTGAAAATATTTTCCCGTCGTTTGAAAACGTTTTATTGTCACGTTTCCCCGTCGTTTTCTTCGTATGGAAAATGTTTTCTCGTCGTACACGTCGTTTATTCTCAATTAATTCGTCGTTCTCGTTGTATGAAAAAATGTTTTTTCCGTCGTTCACTTCTTCATTTCACTCAAAAGATCCTTGCCGCGCACAATCCTGACCGAATTCCCGGACGAGCCCCCAATTTGTAGGATCCTTAGTCAGGATGTAGCTCGCGACAATAAAGAAAACTCGAGTCACTTTAATTACGTCTTTATTCGTCTTAAAAATTTACACACGTCGTTCTTGTTCAGTTCGCGGCTGTCAACTCCCTTTTCTCGATCGCCCTCTTCTTCTTCTTCTTGCATTCAAAAATGCTTCTCCCTTAAGCGGGATATTTAAAATTTTAAATCCTACATGTATATATGTAATTGTTGCTCGGAGTGGCGATAGATGTGAAAACCAGACTAATGTTAATGATTTTAATTTACAAATTATGAAATATTAATTTTTGATACTACAAATAATTTCAAAATCCAAAAAAATTCTGTTATTTCATAGTTTAAGGTTATCACTTCTGTCGGCAGTCCCAATGACTGCTTTGTTTTTTTATTTAACAAATTTGGATGTTACAAATGTATGATACATTAATTTAAATCCTGTATAATAAACATTAAAAAAGAATTATTGAATTACTAAAAATGAAAAGTCATGAAAGAATGCAATGGTAACACACATTCAACAATTATGGATACGAGAATGAATACCGCGAGAAAAAAAAGGCAGTTTAATAGAAGGATCGTTTTTACTATATCTGAATACAGAAGAAGTTGTGCACAATTTTCAGAGATTTATTTTGAAGTCTTTGTAAACATTTTAAGTAAGAGGAATTGCTACTACCCCATATAACAATGTTAGTCATCAAATGAGAATGCACCAAGGCACAGTAAAGCATAAGCATAGTTTTTGAGGATATTTTATGCATGAGTTTATAAAGAATGCTAATCGCATTTAACACTTTATTCCTTATTGTCCAGATATGATCCTTCCAGTTAAGGTTATAATGAAGATTAACACCCAAGTATTTAATTACAGGGCTGTAATTTATATTTGTATCCAAAAATACTAACTCGGGGGGAGTGAATGATTTAGTGGAAGGCCTAAAAATTGTAAAAATAGTCTTATTTAAGTTTAGTCTTAGTTTGTTAATCTCCAGGTACCTATTTAAAGTTAATAAGTCATCAAGCAGAACATTTGATAAGGTCAACTCCACCCGATGGATAAAAGATGACAGTATCATCTGCAAAACTCATCAGAGTGCCTGATAATGGCAGCCTAGACATATCATTAATAAAAATGAGAAATAGTAAAGGCCCTAAGACACTACCTTGCGGGACCCCACAGTGAACAGGCAAGTGAGAACTATCCGAGTCATTATAGTGTACATATTGATACCTGTCGGAAAGATAGCTAAAGAAGATACAAAGTGCCTTATCTGATACTCCCATTAATTTCAGTTTCTGCAATAAAATCGTATGGTCAATGCCAGGGGCGTGGCGTGAGTTTTGAAGCTAGGGATGCAAATTTTAATTTTTTGGAATTTAATTGCCAACTTAAGGTTTTTATGTTATTAATAAAGGTATTTTTTGTGTTGTGAAAAAATGCATCTCTCGTTACACGGCAAAAAATCCTGGAGTATTTTTCAATCCAAAAATTATATTGACGAAATCTTAATACATATTTTGGATTGGAATTTAATACATGCGAATTTTTGACAATATTTTAGCCTTTTTTGCAGTCATATTTGAAAAGTTTTTTATTATGTATCGAACTTAAGTACTTTTAACATTAATGTCTACAATTTAATCAAAATTTTAGACTTTAATACTGAATTAAACCAAAAATAAATTTATAAAAATTTCCAATCCATATTATTGGATTAGAATTTTCCATTGGATTACATATAGGTCCAGCGTAATCCAGTTTTGATTGGAATTCACTCCAAGATTTTTTGCCGTGTAGCTACTTAAATGAATGAAAATAAAATAATAAAAAGTTTAAAACTTTAAAATAACTTGTACTTTATGATTATGAAAATGATTATGAAAAATGCATCCGATCTTTGATCCCCAGACTACGAAATTATAATGTGTTTGTTTTTAATTCGAGACACTTATATATCCGAATCGAGGGAAAAAGTAAATTGAAGATCTTTTTGTATAAAAAATACGGTTATAAAATAAAATATTTACGATTGTCCGCATAAACCCGGATACACCAAGATCGTTCTTAACTCAGAATTGCTAATTAAACAGCTTTATGAAAATTATTTAAATCGCTGTAACTTACAGATTGCCAAACGTTGTAATCCTTCGAAAAAAGTAAACAAGGCCAACAAAATAACTTTTGCTTATTTGCACAACCGCAAAGCCAATTCAAATCTTCATAAACTTTGACCGAAAATCGTCTCGTACAACTTTTATTTACTGTTGTTATATTTAACTTTGGTTTTGGTCTCCCGCGATCAAGAATATTTTGTTTTTCAGAAAAAGAGCGCGAACTAAACTAAATGATTGTTTTAATAAGCTATCGATTATACAACAATCTGCCATTTTTACCAAACTATTGAAATCACAAAAATCACACAATAAAAAGGCACGCTAATAAATAAACAATTTAAGAAACTACTCACTACGCATGCAGAAACGCTACTACCAATTTGCCTTAACGCATTTTTTTTACTTATTTTCACTCGGAAGCTACGATTCGAATTGCTTATTTCACCTATTCCTGTTGCATATGACATTACGAGGCAAAAGAGAAATGATCGCCCGAAAGAAATTTTTATTTTTGGAATGGTTTTTTTAAACGCGAAAACCGCGTATTTTTTGTTCAAAAAGGTATGAATATTAGATATAGAATTACTCAAAACAAAATCATCTAAATGTCCTCCAAAAAAACTTTTTAAATACGGATCTTAGTTTTTTAGTTATTTAAATAAAAGCGCAAATTATTTGACTTCGGCTGAGGTGGAAGCAATTTTTATTTTGCATCCACATTTTCTCTTTTCTCCAGTCGTTAACGTAGGTTCTCATCTCTTAAAATTCAGTTTCATCTCTCTTCATACAAAACTCATAGATGCAACAATAATTTCTGCTTCCACACAGTTTCAAAGGCAAGTTAAGAAATTCTCTCTTTTTTTAAAGGCATTCGCGTTTGAATATATCACGACTGTATGATAAAATGCATTTTGTGCCGTACTGAAGCTACAAACGGCACAAAACAGTAACTCTAAGTTGTATTGAAGTTACAAAGGGCACAAAACAGTAATTCTAACAATAAACTCAAACTGAATTATGATCGAATTTTGAAAAAAAAAAATGTTTCAACTTAAGCACTCAGTTACCAATATTTTTGTGAGATTTGTAAGGGATGCAATGCATCCCTTGCATCCAATGACGCCACGCCCCTGGTCAATGCCAAGGTGTATCAACTAGAGAGGTGGAGTACTCCCGTCCACTACTATCAAATATTGCATGTGTGACGTCACAACCGCAAACAGAATCGATGGTGCCTGTGGTTTCTTATGGGAGATTTATCCGATTACTTAGATTTGTGATGTTAATATATTTTTTTTTGTTTAGAGGTTTTAATATAACGTACAAATAGATCGAATTAAAGAGTATATACAATATGTATATATTAAAATAGAGTTAGTTTGAATGGAAAGTATTTTTTATTTGTATTTTTTTTTAGTACATTATTGATTAAGTTTCCTTAATTTAGATTGACGAAAATCTTCGTCTGCTCTCCGCTTTCTTTTCAGTATTTTCTGTTCCTTAAGTTTTTGATTAAGTTGCTTGCATCGAATGTTAACACGAAGTTTAGCATATCTATTAACTAGGACAAAATCAAAGAAAAAATGAGAAAAATATCTCCATTGAGCACTTATTTCAATAAATAAAATGAAATATACTTACTTCCTCGCCTTAGAATTTGTTTCATTTTTTTTGTTCAAAAGCTTCAATTTTAACTAATTTTCAAAAGCACTGCTATCAAAGTGCAGTGAGCATAACGCTAAACGTGCGTTATCTTTTTTAATTGAAATTGAGTAAAATCGTAACCATTTTTTCCTTAACTCCTTATTTTTTAGGAAACTGGTGGAAAGTTTTTTTGCTGGACATTTATTTTCCCTAACGGTTTAACATTTTGGCATAGCACACTTTCTACCCACCATCGAAATCGTTTGGTGTTTGATACTGCCGAGATAAACTTATATTCATCGGTGCACTCAGAGCGCGGTTGTCACGTCACAGCACACTCACACTGGCGCTTGGTGTGTACGATACAAACGGGAGTACTCCACCTCTCTAGTTGATACACCTTGGGTCAATGCTATCGAAGGCCTTTCGTAGAAACCGCAGGCACACCTAATATCATTTTGTGCCGTTTACCGCGGCACACCTAATATCATTTCCCGGCACACTGGTTGCGGAGCACTGATTTAAGTGAACGGCGAACAGTTTTTTTCAAAATTCCACTTTGAAGTCAAACTTTTCAATAAGTTTTTTTTAAATTTATTCCAATCGGATTTTGATGTATGAAAGTTTTATGTAGAATAATATCTACATAAAACTTCCATAGAATATATCTCAAAAACGGTGTATCTTATCAAAAAAAATGCAAGAACAAAATGTCTTTTGTTCTTGCATTTTTTTTGATAAGATACACCGTTTTTGAGATATTCGCAAAAAACGTTTTCGTTCGTATGGGAAGTAGCTCGCTTGCGTAACTCAGACCTCAACTACGTGAACGACTTCGCTAGCATCGCTGACACTTACATATACTAACTTTCGGCGTAATACACTGTAGAATCGGTGTTTGCAAAAGTATAGTATTTTGTGGACATAAATGTGTAAGTTCCAATTGAATTTGGACTGGAAAACGTCAAAATTTATTCGGAATCTGAGTCTAGGAATTGATCGACACTATACTCGTACATTAATCTCTCCGACGGCTAAAATACAACTGATGAAAATATCGCCGCGTAGCTTACCTCAAGTGTGCAACGAAGTGAGTTATATGTAACTACAGTGAGTGTCAAAAGTTAGCATACACCTAGTACTTACCTATAAAAACATAAATTCTGGCCTTAAAATTTTTCTAAAAAATAAGGTAACTAAACTTAATTAGGGTTTATATAACTATATTTAATTTTTGCTTTTAATAGTGTTAAAAAACATTGAAGTTTCCAAATGATGTGCAGCAAAAGGAAAAATCGCCTGAAAAATGCAATCAAAAGTTAGCATACACATCAGATATAGTATATTTAAAGTTTACCAAAACTTAAAAATAAGGCCATTAGTATTTTGTAGGACCTCCTTTAGCTTCTAACACTGCATTTAATCTTCTTGGAATGGAATTTACAAGGTTTTTGGTAACATCGCTTGAGATTTTCGACCATTCTTCCTGTAAAGCAGTCCGCAGCTCATTTTTGGACGTAATAGTGCGTTTTCTAATTTTCCTGTCCAAAACTTCCCATAAATGTTCTATTGGGTTAAGGTCTGGAGACTGTGGAGGCGAATTCAGTTGTTTTGGAACATTGTATAATAGCCATTCTTTGACAATTTTCGATGTGTGTTTCGGGTCGTTGTCTTGTTGAAATATCCAAGGAGTAGAAAGACCCAATTTCTGCACACTTGTCTTTAAATTGTCTTTTAAAATCTTAAGGTAATCAAACTTATTCATTGTTGACTCAATAAAAACCAGGTTTCCTGTTCCTGCACTGGACATGCATCCCCAAACCATTACTGAGCCTCCCCCATGTTTTACGGTTGACATGAGGTTTTGTGGAAGAAGCTCACTGTTTCGTGACCTCCAGACCTTGCCCTTTTGTTTTGCACCAAAAATCTCGAATTTACTTTCGTCACTAAATATGACGTTATCCCAAAATGCTTGTGTTGATTTTAGGTGGCTTTTCGCAAAATTGACACGTTTTAAACGATTAGCGGCAGAAATGCAAGGTTTCTTTCTAGGCACTCTTCCATACAATCCATTATCATAGAGCCTTCTACGAATTGTAGATTCACTCACAGTCTTACCCCGTTCTTCAGAAAGACTTTCCGCTATTCGCACAGCACTGCACTTCGGAAATTTTTTTACTTGTCTTACTATTTTTCTGACTTCAATAGCTTGCAGAATGCGAGGACGACCGGATCGATTAATATTCTTTGTGTTACCGCGCAAACTATAATTTTTTATTACTTTTTGAACCGTAGCTCGACTTTTTTTAACAATTTTTGCAATTTCCCCTAAAGACTTGCCTTCGTTACGGTATTCCACAATTAAATTCCGGAAATCTACGGAAAGATCTTTTCCTCGTACCATTTTGACTTCAAAATGTTAAAAATCTTTGCGAATCTAGAAATTGCTGCGCACTACTATTCACTATTCCCTTTGACTCACTTACAATTTCATAACAGGCAACCTCAACATATCCAAACGGGACTATTTGGTGTTGCCAAACATAAAAAAAAACATAACAAAAGCTATAATTGCCAATCTGGCAATCATTGGAGACCCGTATGGTGATATTCGTATCAAAATTCGAACAGTTATACCAAAATTCCACTTTGAAGTCAAACTTTCCAATAAGATTTTTTAAAATTTATTCCAATCGGATTTTGATGTATGGGAGTTTTATGTAGAATCATATCCTAAATAACTTTTGTTCTTGGACTTTTTTGATAAGATACACCGTTTTTGAGATATTCACAAAAAACGATTTCGTTCGTATGGGGGGTACCCCCCCTAATGGTCCATTTTTACCCATTAACGAACTTAGCCTCGCATTTTACGAAAAACGGATCCACGCAAAATTTCAAGTCTCTAGCTCAATCCATGCGCCCGCAATCCGCGCCACAGACAGACGGACGGACGGACGGACAGACGGACAGACGGACGGACAGACGGACGGACATGCAAAAATTAAATATTTTTATCATTCTAAACACACTGGTGTAATTCATTTTTTTGTGCGATGACGGGATCTTGGCGTTACAAACGGTAAGGCAAAGTTAATATACCCTTTGGTTTCACCATACGGGTATAATAAATGTATGCTAACTTTTGATTGCATTTTTCAGGCGATTTTTCCTTTTGCTGCACATCATTTGGAAACTTCAATGTTTTTTAACACTATTAAAAGCAAAAATTAAATATAGTTATATAAACCCTAATTAAGTTTAGTTACCTTATTTTTTAGAAAAATTTTAAGGCCAGAATTTATGTTTTTATAGGTAAGTACTAGGTGTATGCTAACTTTTGACACTCACTGTATATCTAGACTCGCTGGCATAGCTTAGCTGAAGTGTACGGCGGGTGTTAAGATCGCTGATTAAATTAATTTCGGAATTTGGACTTTAGATTCATAATTAGCTACCTCAAAAACTAACCAGAGCATAATTTTTAGCTGATTTAAAAAAAATCCTATTATCCGCCATATTGGAAAATTTATTTTGGAGTTTGGATCTTAGATTCTAATCAGCGATTCCTTTCCTATTCTACGAACATTGATATCTCGAAATATTCGATTTTCATGTGTCCCCTATCAGATTCGACTTAGCGAGGTTCGATTGTATATTTTTATAAAAGACATGATAATCCACGGATTTTAGTGCTCTTAAGCTTGCACCCTAATATCAACACACAATGTTAGAATGGTATAGATTCTTTTCACGACAAAACTCACACAAATACGGTCTTAAGTTCTAAATTGAAATATGAATACTTCGCGTTATCTGAGGCAGCATTATACAAAAATTCTCAGCCGCGTTCTTAAATATATGAGGATCACAACTATTTTATTTTTTTGCGAAGCTTTTCACTAGAACTTGTTATTTCAAACCCTTATCGAGATATAACGTTGTTTCAAAAAATTCAGTATTTTCGGTAGTTTGATGTATGATATGGACAATTTTGCGTTTTTCGTTATCCACTATCTAGTGTCATCAACATATTTTAATTAAATAGTGAGAAATTTAATTTTGCGAACTGCTTGCAAACTCAGTTTTTCGAAAAAAAGGTTAAAAGAACAATTAAATATCTACATTTTTGCCTTTATCCGTAAATCGATATCGTTTACCGTGATGTAATTTTATTCTCCATTTGTTTTATGGACATCTTTTTACACAATTTTGAAAAGAAAACCACAAAATCATTTCTTTTTTCATTGTTGCCTCGATGATTAAAATTTCATTTTGTTTTGTATTTTCGAAGAACTTGAAATGCTGTCTGAGGCTCGAGCTCGCTTGGCAAACACCCAAGGCAAAAAAGCCAAACGCAAGGCACGTGAGAAGCAATTAGAAGAAGCGAGGCGGCTGGCAGCGTTACAAAAGCGTCGAGAATTACGGGCAGCAGGGATTGGTTGTGGAAATCGAAAACGTTTGAAAGGAATTGATTATAACATTGAGATTCCATTCGAAAAAATCCCTGCATCTGGTTTTTATGATACGTCCGAGGAAAATGTTGAAAGGTTGGAATTAGATTTTAACAAAATGCGCCAACAGGATTTGGACGGGGAACTTCGAATAGAAAGAGAAGAAAAACAACGCAAAAAAGATAAACAAAAACTTAAACAGAAAAAGGAAAACGATATGCCATTGGCAATGTTACAAACTCAAGAGCCTTCGCGTAAACGTTCAAAGCTTGTGTTACCGCAACCTCAAATTTCAGATTTGGAATTGCAGCAAGTAGTAAAACTTGGTCGGGCAAGTGAAATAGCGAAAGAAGTTGCTGCTGAGACTGGCATTGAAACTACTGATACATTGATGACAGACTATACTATAACATCTCAAATTCCAACAGGTTTAAGAACTCCTGCTTCATTCACTGACAAAATAATGCAGGAAGCTCAGAATATAATGACCTTAACTCATATTGATACTCCTCTTAAGGGAGGTATTAATATTCCTCTTCATGACTCCGATTTTTCAGGATCAACTCCAAAAAATACTTCCTTGACGACTCCAAATACTTTACTCATGTCACCATTGAAAACTGCATATATCAGTAATACGATTACACCTGAAGGATTTGTAACACCAAATCATAATGATACGCAGACACCTATTTTGACTCGTGATGGTCTAAATATAAATTCGGATTACAATATTTCCCAAACTCCGTTACGGTATAAAGGATTTACTCAAATTCTAAAGGACGGTCTTGCTGAACTTCCAATTCCGCGTAATGATTATGAAATTGTGGTACCGGAGGAAGAGCCAGAAGTTTCTACAGATACTGTATTATCTAAGTTTGCTGTAGATCAAGCCGATGTTGATGCGGAAGCGTTGAAGGAAGATAATGATGAACGTAAGTAAAAATTTTATATTGACTTAAAAAAATTTTATATTTATATATTTATTTATATAATTATTTATTTGTTTGTTTATTTATTTATTTATCTATTTATTTACTTACATGTCGATTATCTTAGACGCGTCACTTTTCGTGACTTGAAATTGCCTGTTGTTGTTGGTACAAAACAAAAAATACAATAGGCAAAATTCGAGTCACGAAAAGTGACGTGTCTAAGATAATCGACCTGTTAGTCTTGACATAAATACTGTCAGTACTTCAAACATATATTACTCAAGAACAACACATCGTACACAAATTCTATAAATATATTTGAAAAGTCTAAATAATTACAATTTGGACCATATATAGTTTACTCAAATACCCCCCCTCGTTTTCAATACAACGACGTAATCTTTTCGGTCACTGCTCAATATATGTACGGATAGTCTCCAAGGGAATGCTTCGCTTGAATGACTCCAAATTTGCGTGTCGTTTTTTACAAGCTTTCTCCTCTATAAGCTCCATAACTCATAATCAACCGAGTACAGGTCTGGGCTTGCGGATGGCCAATCAGATGCCTTTATGAAATTTGGAACGTTGTTTTCAAGCCACTCTTGTGTTGTTTTCTCTTGTGGCCAGGCGCTGAATCCTGTTGGAAACTCCAATCAATTCCTTCGAACAATGAATGACTAAGAGGCTTCACTAAAGGGTCCAAGACACTCGTCTGATAAACACGAGCCCCAGTTTTAACCCTTTTCTCGCAGAAATGGATCTGTGTCACACCATCTCATGTTACACCCCACCAAGCCATAACTTGGGCAGGATGGTGGCCTCGTTGAACGCGTGAAACCTTTTTTTTGGCCTCTAATGACGACCTGGCATATACCCTGTCATTCTGCTTGTTATAATTTTCCTCTACGGTAAATATTTATATATATAATCACTGTAAGAGCAATTGATTCTTTAATGCACTTGACGAGCAGTTGAATTCAATTAAATTGAAATATTTGTTAAACACATGACACATTAACGACAACGGTGCGTTTTTGCATAGGATGTCCTTGCGAATTTAACGTAGAAGAAATTAAAGTTTCTTGTATGCCTCGGTTTAGTGTTAATGTCTAATTCTAATAACAAATCAGGAGCATCAACTTCATTTTGCAATAATTTGAAGATGTCCATACACTGAAGAATTTCGGGCCTCTTCGACAAAGTTGCTACACCCAACAGTGACAATCTTTGTTCGTATGGAGGTAAATTCAATGTGTCAAGCCACGGTAACTTGCGCAAAGCAAATTTAAGGAACACGTAGGAGACCAAACAACACATCCATATTCGAGAATAGGTTTTACGAATGCATTATACAGAGATAAAATGGCATATGGATCTGATAGTTCAGATGAGAATCTTTTGATTAGCGCTAGCATTCTCGTTGCGTTATTTATTACAAATTTTCGATGAAGTTCAAAAGTTAATTTCTGATCAAGTAGCACTCCAAGGTCTCTGACAGACTCGACTCTTGTCAATAAATTTGAGTTGAAGTTATAACAAATATTTAATAAAATAGAACGACGCGAATAAGTTATAATATTACATTTACTTAAATTAAGGACTAGGAAGTTTTTATTGCACCACGTAAAAAATTGTCAAGGTCAAGCTGTTAATAGCAGGGGCGTGGCGTGAGTTTTGAAGCTAGGGATGCAAATTTTAATTTTTTGGAATTTAATTGCCAACTTAAGGTTTTTATGTTATTAATAAAGGTATTTTTTGTGTTGTGAAAAATGCATCTCTCGTTAGCTACTTAAATGAATGAAAATAAAATAATAAAAAGTTTAAAACTTTAAAATAACTTGTACTTTATGATTATGAAAATGATTATGAAAAATTCATCCGATCTTTGATCCCCAGACTACGAAATTATAATGTGTTTGTTTTTAATTCGAGACACTTATATATCCGAATCGAGAGAAAAAGTAAATTAATGATCTTTTTGTATAAAAAATACTGTTTTAAAATAAAATATTTACGATTGTCCGCATAAACCCGGATACACCAAGATCGTTCTTAACTCAGAATTGCTAATTCTGAAGAGAATTAAACAGCTTTATGAAAATTATTTAAATCACTGTAACTTACAGATTGCCAAACGTTGTTATCCTTCGAAAAAAGTAAACAAGGCCAACAAAATAACTTTTGGTTATTTGCACAACCGCAAAGCCAATTAAAATCTTCGTAAACTTTGACCGAAAATCGTCTCGTACAACTTTTATTTACTGTTGTTATATTTAACTTTGGTTTTGGTCTCCCGCGATCAAGAATATTTTGTTTTTCAGAAAAAGAGCGCGAACTAAACTAAATGATTGTTTTAATAAGCTATCGATTACACAACAATCTTCCATTTTTACCAAACTATTGAAATCACAAAAATCACACAATAAAAAGACACGCTAATAAATAAACAATTTAAGACAGTACTCACTAAGCATGCAGAAACGCTACTACTACTTTGCCTTAATGCATTTTTTTTTTACTTATTTTCACTCGGAAGCAACGATTCGAATTGCTTATTTCACCTATTCCTGTTGCATATGACATTACGAAGCAAAAGAGAAATGATCGCCCGAAAGAAATTTTTATTTTTGGAATGGTTTTTTTAAACACGAAAACCGAGTTTTTTTTCTTCAAAAAGGTATGAATATTAGATATAGAATTACTCAAAACAAAATCATCTAAATGTCCTCCAAAAAAAACTTTTTAAATACGGATCTTAGTTTTTTAGTTATTTAAATAAAAACGCAAATTATTTGACTTCTGCTGAGGTGGAAGCAATTTTTATTTTGCATCCACATTTTCTCTTTTCTCCAGTCGTTAACATAGGTTTTCATCTCTTAAAATTTAGTTTGATATCTCTTCGTACAAAACTCATAGATGCAACAATAATTTCTGCTTCCACACAGTTCCAAAGGCAAGTTAAGAAATTCTCTCTTTTTTTTAAGGCATTCGCGGTTGAATATATCACGACTGTATGATAAAATGCATTTTGTGCCGTACTGAAGCTACAAACGGCACAAAACAGTAACTCTAAGTTGTATTGAAGCTACAAAGGGCACAAAACAGTAACTCTAACAATAAACTCAAACTTAATTATGATCGAATTTTGAAAAAAAAAATGTTTCAACTTAAAAACTCAGTTACCAATATTTTTATGAGATTTGTAAGGGATGCAATGCATCCCTTGCATCCAATGACGCCACGCAATAGATTTAAAAATTTTAAAATCGTCGGCATACATTAAAATATGAGAATACTTCAAAACGGCATTTACATCATTTGCATATAAAATAAATAAAAGAGGACCAATATGACTACCCTGTGGAACACCCGATGACACTAATATTACGTCAGATATTGCTGATCTGAATTTCACATGTTGCGACCGTCCGATAAAATACGAAAAAATCCACAGTATTAAATTCTCAGGGAAGCCAAGTGCTCTATATGATAGATATAAGAGTATATTAGATTCAGTATACCGTTTGTAATGCGTCGAACCAATCAGCGGACACAAAAATAAACTACACCAGGGTGTTAGGGATGATATAACTTTCGAAAGGATTAAGCTAGAGACTTGAAATTTTTATGATTACGTTTATCGTAAATAACTCGGCTAAGTTCTTGAAAGGGCAAAATTGGACCATTTCTTCCCCCTCCCCATACAAACGAAACAGTTTTTTGCAATTTTCTCTAAAACAATGACTCATATTGAAAAATTTATAAAGGTAAAATGTGTTTAGAATACGATTTTACATAACTTATCCCTACGAACAAATGGATCTTTTAAAATAAACACTGGCCTCTGGAAATTGTAGCTTTTCTTATGTTTTTAATATAAAAAGGCACGTATCTAGTGTGTACCTTTGCGCAAAAAAACTCAGCAATTTATTTTTTTTTTGTTCTAGAAATTGTGCACCAGTCAAGTTAATTTGATGAATTCTATTGCGATGGAAAAGGACAGTACAAGTATATTTTCAAAAATATGGAAAAGTACACTTAGCTGTGAGATGATAGCTCTTTTTGAAGCTTTAATTTACCTTGCGATTCTGATAGACTTCTTATTTTATTCGACACAACTCGGGTCGCAAGTTCCAGCTGCTAGCTTTTCTGATAAAATAGTGATACGAAACCAATAAAAGGTTGGTATCACTAACATCTTTCATGCGAGAGTGTTTTTCCAATGTTCGCGAATATCAACCTTCTTCAAAGGCTCTGTGGCATATATTCGTACCTCGGTAGCATGCTGTCAAGAAAAGAAACGACATCAGACAGAGAAAGGTAGAGTAAAAAGATGTCATTAAAGGAGTAGTTTCTTTTGATTCTGGAGCAAATCTGGATTTTCGAAGTATGATATTTATTTACAAAATTCTTCCAAGCGTCGAAAGAAGCATTCAAGTAAATATATGAAACACAAAAAAATATACTGAATCAGTCATTCGCTTATGCTTCCTTTAATTCGTAACCCGCACATGAAATATCGCAATAAATATCGCTAACAAAGCCAGCACGCTAAAGCGAGAGCCCACTTTATTGCATCGCTTCCGCGGGATAAAACGTGCACACGTATTCTCTCGTATCGCTTGTATATATTTTGCCCGAAATCATATATAATTTCACTAATGGAGTCTCCATACCGCTCATTTATGCTACATAGGTACTTTTACCGATGGTACCGCTATTTCGTATGTAAATAAGTAGTTATTATGTACACAACCAAATACGAAAGTGAAATGTATTCTAGGATTGATGAAATTATAAGAAAATTATAATTCTTTTTCTCTAAAAAAAGAACAGTACACCGATTCTGAGCATAATCGAAACTTATCGCCAGTGGAATATCGAAAAGAGGGAATTTTTTTTAAAGTTAGGAAATTTTCTTGAAGATCTGCAGCGATGAAGAATTTTTTACCTACCCGATGTGAATTTTATAGGTTGCAAGTGTAATAAGCAACCCAAAAAATCTCGATTTGACAGCCGCAAATGTACCGCGAAAAACTTTAGATAGTGTTTTTAATAATTTACCAAAGACAATGAATTCCGCAGTACCCGTTTATTATTACTTTAGGAGGAATCAAATGCGAATAATGAGACGAAATCTACGGGACGCGTCAGATCCTTTTCCGATACCCGAAGAAAGGTAAAAAAGCGTAATTTATGTATGTTTAAAAACTTTAAATTTGTGTGTTTTGTAGGTTTATAGAAATACTAGCAGACCCTACGTTGGCAGCTAAAAGTTTTTTGTATAAATTTTAGAATGCCAAAAAACCATAAATAACTTAAAAAGTTTTGGGAAAAAATGTTATCCTTACAGGACCTTCCGTTTCGAATTTTGAAAATCTAATACCGGATTCGTGATCAGCGACCCCAAAACCCCCATAATGCAAATTTTTCCGGGGCAAAATGGAAAAAAAGGATATTTTTGTTATCCTTTCAGGACCTTCCTATTCTTTGAAAATCTACATAGAAAATCTACTAGAAAATATATACTTAACGACACTTATTTTAGTGATGAACAGCTTTTAAAACAATACAATCAGACAATCATAAATCGTCACCCGAATGCAGAACTGTTGTTTCTGTCAAAACTTGTTTTATGTGTTATCTGCATGGCCAGTCGCGCGATCTATGCGGGGATGTTGTCATCGCAATCCCACCGCTCTAATTAATTATTAAAACTGATTACTCCTATATTCAAATCGTGGAAATATATCATATTTATCGAAAAATTGTGAGTGTGTAAGTATCCTAATTTCTTCAAAAATCATGACAGGTTTTTCATTGAAATCTGTGATGTTAGACGGTCGTGTTGCACATTTGCTCTGTTCAAATTATTTTATTTAAATTAGAACTTTAACAAAATCACACTAGGTTTTACATATATTCGATTACTATTTTTTTAAACTTTTGTCGAAATGTCGCCGAGTACTAAAGGATCAGTTAAAAGTGCAAATAATAAACCCACGCAGCGCTTATCTATTTCATCACATGGAAGTCGTTCACCGTCCGGAAACAACTCATCTTTTGCCGTTCTCAACACGAAACTCAGAGGTTTGGAGGATATGCTATATATGTGGATGAAATTAAAACCGTGGTATCTAGTGAAATTAACAAAATGTATATAGCATTAATAATGAACTCAAAGTTCATCTACTTGATCTTGATATCAAAATGTTAAATATCAAAATGGGAGCATTTCATGACCGCATATCGTTCGTCTAATAATCTAATAAAGGTCTACGAACTTGGCGGGACGAATCTCCTTCGACTCTCCACCAATGCAATAAACCGGATGGCCAATCAGCCTCTGCCTCTTTGTCATCTGACGATCCTTGTCAACTTCGTGCGACTGTTAACACTGATTCTAACAAACCAGTAACTCTATTTTGTGTGATTAGGCTTATTGGTCAATTAAAACAATTTCTCATGTCAATAAATGTTACATTTATTATCGACGTTTCGTCCGTTTTCACAGGACGTCTTCAGGATCTGAATATAAATGAATATAAATATGAACATAATAGTTTCTCTTAGTGAATTCTTATTAAAAACAATGTTTTTTCATTTACTTACAATTTTGCAAATTTTTGGACACTTTTAAAAAACAAATTTAACTTTTAATACAAATAAATAAATAAATAATTAAATTAAACATATAACAAGTAAAAAATATATATTTTGCTAGGGACAGAACTAGTAGTAGTCAAGAGATGTCAGGTTCTTTTTTAGTTGTCATTTCAATATTGCACAGTAAGTCGCATTGACAGCGTCCGTTGTATCTGACTTTTTATTCATGCTATTTTCAGTATTATAAATGAAAAATTCGATATAATCCAAGAAAACTGTAATATGTCTAAAAAGATGTTTATGGAATTAATCAATTTTTGTATAAATGATTGTAATTATTGTATGTACGACGGAAATATGTATAGACAGTCTTTTGGCTTACCAATGGGAAATCCTATTTCACCTGTTTTGGCTGATATCGTGTTAGAAGATTTGCTCGAAAAACAATTAACTGGTGAGCATAAAATAATGGTAAAATATGTTGATGATCTGTTCGCTGTGGTAAAAACAGAAAAAATAGATGAAATTCTGGGAAAATTGAATAGCTACCATGATTGATCTTCACAGTGGACACCGAAAAAGATGGCGTAATAAACTACCTAGACGTAACAATCATTCGTACCGAGGGATCCGTAAAAACAAAGTGGTTTAAGAAAGAATATGCTTCCGGCAGATTATTGAATTATCATTCTACCCACCCAAGGTACCAGATTCTAAATACGGCAACGAACTACGCGAAAAAGATTTTTGAGATGACCAGTGTAGAATATGAAGAATATGCAGAAAGAAACATCTACGATATATTAAAAATTAACAATTTTCCAAAGAAAGCTATTCAAAACATAATTCGAAAATGTCGATCTGATGTTAATAACCGGAGAGACGAGGAACAAAACAGGGAACCCAAAAAATATGTGAGCATGACGTATATTCCAGATATATCTGAAGGTGTTAAAAGAGTTTTGAATAAATCCTGTCCGAATATTGAGCTGGCGTTCAAAAATAAAAAAACGGTTGGAGACATTTTTACAAAATTAAAGGATAGAACCACAAAATGGAATCAGCATGATGTTGTATACAGTATTCCTTGCAGAGGTAATGAAGATGCGGATTGCCACATGAAATATGTGGGGACCACAAAGCAGTACCTGAAAAATAGGATTGCAGGGCATAAATCCGATCTAAAAAATAAAGGGGTAAATAAAACGGCGCTCACTGATCATTGCATCGAAAATAATCATGTACCTGACTTTGAAAACACTAAAATTATTGACAAGGAACAACACCAAAGGAAAAGATTTATATTAGAAGCCTTGCACATTTATAATACTGAAAATAGCATGAATAAAAAGTCAGATACAACGGACGCTGTCAATGCGACTTACTGTGCAATATTGAAATGACAACTAAAAAAGAACCTGACATCTCTTGACTACTACTAGTTCTGTCCCTAGCAAAATATATATTTTTTACTTGTTATATGTTTAATTTAATTATTTATTTATTTATTTGTATTAAAAGTTAAATTTGTTTTTTAAAAGTGTCCAAAAATTTGCAAAATTGTAAGTAAATGAAAAAACATTGTTTTTAATAAGAATTCACTAAGAGAAACTATTATGTTCATATTTATATTCATTTATATTCAGATCCTGAAGACGTCCTGTGAAAACGGACGAAACGTCGATAATAAATGTAACATTTATTGACATGAGAAATTGTTTTAATTGACCAATAAGCCTAATCACACAAAATATAATTAAATTAGTGGTCATTTATATATAAAAACTAAAGTAAAACCAGTAACTCTGTCATCGGTATTATCTACTGATGCCCCGCCGCCTCTTTGTGCCATAGCGAGAAACAGAATGAAATTTTTGTTTATATCCAATTGGCTCCAAATACTACATCGACTGATGTTTGTCAATGGCTTTTATGTAAAAATATTCTGTGTACTGACAAGTACTGACAAGTAGAAAGGAGATCAGCTGTTTTGATCTGTCTGCTCGTTGCCGTCAAAACAATTCTATGGGATACTCCTCTTTTAAACTTACGGTCCCTGAACACTGCTTCGATTTATTGTCATCATCATCTCTCGTAACCATTGGAGTTTCGAAACCGAAATTTGATGCATTAAATATATATTGTCAAAATGTCAACGGTATCAGAACTAAAACAAATCAGCTTCAGTTTAACAATTCTTGTTGCAACTACAACATCATATGCTTAACTGAGACCTGGCTACATGCAGGAATTTTCGATACTGAGCTATTTGACAACAAATTTACCATTTTCCTTCGAGATCGTCATGACAACACTACCAATGCTCCTGTTGGTGGAGGCATCGTCGTTGCTGTTCGCTCCAACGTAAAATGTGCCGCTATCGTACTGGATACTTCACCAATAGAAATGTTGTGTTTGAAGGCATCTCTGCCTACAAAATACTTATTTATTATCATTGTTTATATTGTGTCAAGTAGTTCTTTAGCTTCCTATAACAAAATGGCGTGCATATTAGACGAAATTAGCGGTAAATGTGCATCAAACGATGAAATTGTTTTGATGGGTGATTTCAATTTGCCATATTTGAACTGGATTCCCGCGAGTGATGAATCTTTCACCTGCTTTCCTAAATCTCCGTGCGAAGTCGCCGTTGTGGATCATATATCTTCACTGGATTTAAAACAAGTTAACCATATATCTAACGCACGTGGAAGACTGCTTGATCTTGTTTTTGGTTCGAATGCGTCAAATACTACAGTTCGTCACCGGAATCAACACTACTTAATGCTGTCCCTGATCATCCTGCTTTATTGGTAAAAATAGATCTCTCAATGCCCGAATTTAGCCATATTCATTATAATTTTCATAAAGTTAACTTTTCGGACTTAAATGAGTATTTCTCAAACATTGACTGGATTGGTTCTTAACGACCGTGACACCAACTCGGCTGTTGGAAAATTTTATAATACAATATTTAAGGAAATTCAAAAAATTGTTCCCATTGTAAAGAAAAAAGTTAGATCTTTTTCTTCTTATTGGTATGATAATGAACTCCGGAGACTACTAAAATTGCTTGGAAAATTTATAATCAAACGAAATGTAATAGTGACTGAAAATTATTCAAACCTACGGAAACTGTTCAATTCGTATTCCAAATATCGTTATCACAATTATCTCAAAGAAGTTCATCGAGCATCAAAAATAACCCAAAACAATTTTGGAATTTTATTAATGCAAAACGTAAATCTAGTCAATATCCGTCAATTCTAAGCTTTAATAACGTTTATAGTGATATCCCATCTGAGATATCTCAAATGTTTAGTGACTTTTTTCAAATGATTTTAACTCGTCGAATAGCTATCTATATCGATTACAATTATTTTAAGTACTTTACTGGTGCTCACAGCACAACTTTTAGTAATATTCTGATTTCTGAAGAAATGGTTTTGGATTGTTTAACCCCACTTGACGAAGATTTCTCTGAGGTACCTGATGGGTTACCTTCAGGAATTCTGCTTAATTGTAGTTCATCTCTCGTTCGTCCCTTAACTTATTTATTTCGCTTGTCTCTATCTACCGATACTTTTCCGTCATTTTGGAAACTGTCTTTTGTCATTGCTGTTCACAAAAAGGGGAAGAAAGAATTAGTGGCAAATTATAGACCTATTGCAAAATTAGCTCCTGCAGCCAAAGTTTTGGAATCTATTATTTGTAATTCTTTGACGTTCCAATGTAAAACTATACTTCACGAGAAACAGCATAGCTTTACCAAGGGTAGATCCACTGTTAATCTTGTCGAATTTGCAAGCACATGCATTACTCAAATTGAGAAAGGACGGCAAGTCGATTGTATCTATACGGATTTGAGTAAAGCGTTTGACAAATTGCCACATAACATGCTGCTCTTTAAATTAGAAAGGTTGGGTTTTCCGCCATATTTATTACAATGGATTAAATCATATTTAAAAAATAGACTGCAGAAGGTTATGTTTAATTCGTCTTTCTCTGAGGAAGTTGTTGTACTATCTGGTGTCCCACAAAGTAGCCATCTAGGTCATCTACTGTTCATTTTGTTTATTAACGGCATTTTCTCTATTATTGACCGTATTATTGACCTATTCTGGCCTTGCCGATGACATCAAATTTTTTAATGTGGCTGTTTTTCTCTCCGAAATGAAAATCAGTTTCATCGTGCAATAAATTTAAATATTAATACCACCTGTGATAATTCCAAAGTAACTGATAAACACTTTGTACTTGACTTCAGGAATGATGACATGGCTAAGCTCAATTTGTATCTTCTTTCTATAGACTGGAAGAGTATCTTCGACTTATTGCCTGGTTTCTCAGTGCGAGATTAAACTTTCGTTTAGTTAAACTTACAAGCAAGTTTAAACCAAGGGTTTAAACTAATGGAGTTTCTCAGTGCGATGGGAACACGCGTTTAACTAAACTAAAGATTAATATTTCCTGTCGGTTTTGTAGCCTCCTGTACAAGTAAAATTTATTATAATTTTCTACTCCATTGATTTTCCTGTCATAATTTTGAAGTTTGTTACATGTAATTTGAACCGTGAAATATATTATAAATAAAAAAATGAGTGCAAAACGGTGTTCCAATTTTAGTTCGGTGGAAGTAAATAAATTAATGGAGTTAGTTAAAAAATATGGAAAAATAATAGAGAGCAAGAAAAGTGATACAGTTTTTCTGACTGAAAAATTGCAAACGTGGAAAACTATCACTGAAGAATTTAACTGTGCGGGTATTTCCACCTATAGAGAAATGAAAACTTTAAAAAATAAATACGAAAATATAAAAAAAAGACCTCGAAAAAGAAATTCGCAGAAGAGAAGAGGCAAGTGTACGCTACTGGAGGTGGAAAACCAGCACTAATTGAAATGACAGATGTGGACAATATGGTCCACGAACTTTTAAAAGAACAAGTTACCGGTCTTCAATCTATTTTTGATTCCGATATTGTACACCTAGGTAAGTAAATTTTGTAGCCTCTGGGGGAAAATTAGCTTAGTGTGGTACAAACAAAAAATTACCAGCAAAATTCGTTGAGAAAATCGAGAAATGAAGCACTAATATATATTTGTATTTAAACGTCAGTTTAAACCCTCATCCATGGCCAGTTAAGTTAAACTACGTTTAAACGTTTGGTAAAGTTTACAGTGTCACTGAAAAACATCATTTCGCCTTAAACGATAGTTTAAACTAAATTATCAGTTAAACTGAGTTTAAACTCAGACTGAGAAACCGGGCCTTATGTGTTTCTGTAGATGATTTCGTCTTTAACTTTTATTGTCTTCTGTATGTTGGCTTTGAATTATTTGTTCCAAAAAAGAATCTTTCCATAAATGGACATCCTCCGTGGTATACTAAGTCTCTAATTAAACTTAAAAGCGCTAAACGTAAAGCATACAAATTGTACATATATACTGGTTATACCTCACACTATAACACTTATTCGACTCTGCGCAGAAAATTCGTAAATGAACAGAAATCGAATTTTAAAAATTGTTTGTTAAATCTTCAGCTCAATTTAACTAGACATCCATCTAAATTGTGGTCGTTTGTGAACTTAAAGAGGAAATCTTCTGGTTACCCTAAAAGAATATTTTATAATAACTCCATTGCGACTTCAGAAAAACAGATTGTCAACCTTTTCGCTGATTATTTTGAGAGTGTCTATGACAACTCACCCGTCAAGAACTGTTTTAATTCATCAAATGATTATAGTTCAATTGATGTTGGCTTAGTTGAGCTTGATCTTGATACCATTCTTGAGGAATTAGGCAAGGTTGATATTAACCCTCTAGCCGGAATGCCCGCCTTAAGGCGGGCTTCAAGGAATTCGCTTGTTTATAACGGGTAACAATTTTAATCGCCGGAAATCGCCGGAACGTCTTACACTGACTTTTGTAAGTTATCGCTTTACATGCTGGAAAAAATTTAGCCCTGTACGTTGTCTTGGTTACGGTCTGTCGCAAGTTGAAAGTCATATTTTAGTGAATTTTTCTCGGAAATATTCCGGTTAGAGGGTTAAAAAAGGAGCTGGTCCTGACTTGGTCCCTCCTGTTATCCTTAAGAATTGTGCGAATAGTTTAGCCTATCCGTTACACCTCTTATTCAATTTTTCATTAAAAACTGGAGTTTTCCCCTCAGCTTGGAAAATCTCTTACATAATTCCTGTCCTCAAAGGTAGTTGTAAAAGTGATGCGTCTAACTATAGACCAATTGTTATCTTGCCTACGATTGCCAAATTCTTTGAAAAATTGATTTGTAGCGTTCTGACTTCTTCGTTTAAGCAACACATTTCTATTTATCAGCACGGTTTTGTTAAGGGTCGGTCAACTACCACGAATTTATTAGAGTTTACAAATTTCTGCAGTAACAGTATCGAGGAGGGTCATCAGGTTGACGTCATTTACACGGATTTCTCAAAAGCGTTTGATAGAGTTAATCATAATTTACTCTTGACAAAACTTCAATTAATTGGCATGCATTCTAGTCTTATTAAGTGGCTAACGTCTTATTTATTTAATCGATCGCAATTAGTAAAAATTCACAATTATTTTTCAAGAGCGTTTGTCGTTCGCTCCGGGGTTCCTCAAAGAAGCCATCTCGGACCTTTGTTATTTATTTTATTTATTAATGATTTATTAATGATTTATGTGATGTTCTAATATCGTCCAGGTTATTATTATATGCTGACGATGCTAAACTTTATCGTGTCATTGATTGTTTGGAAGATTCTTTTATGTTGCAAAATGATTTCAACGTATTGTCTACTTGGTGTGTAAAAAATCATATTAGTTTAAATGTCGCTAAATGTTCAACCATGTCATTTTATCGAAAGATTAATCCAGTCATCTTTAATTATGAAATCAACAATGTTATTCTCAACAGAGATTAACTATGATAAAAGATCTTGGGGTGATTTTTGACACCAAACTAACCTTTGTACCTCATATTGACTATATTATCTCTAGAGCAAATGGATTACTTGGATTCATCATTCGATTTTCCCGAGATATTTCTGATCCTTATGCATTGAAAAGTTTATTCATTTCAATTGTCAGATCGATCTTAGAATATGCGTGTGTTGTATGGAGTCCTAACTTTGAGGTTCATATAAGCCGTATAGAGTCAATCCAGAGGCGTTTTCTTAGGTTTTCTCTTCGTAGGCTGAACTGGGACAACGCTCTTAAATTACCTCCATATTAATCGAGGCGTAAGTTAATTGACCTTGACTCCTTGAGCTCTCGGCGGGATTTGTTAAGTGTGTTATTTATTTTTAATGTAATCTCTGGTGTTGTTGATTCTCCAGTCCTTTTGTCCAAAATTAATTTTAATGTCGCTCCTCGTCAGCTTAGGCACCACATCTTCATAAATTTGCCTTTCCATAGAACTGTTTATGTGGTGAACGAGCCAATTACGAATATATGTGCTTCATTTAATAATTGCGCAGATGTTTTTGATTTTAATATTTCGCGTAACATGTTTCGGAGAAAAGTTTTAAGTAAATTATAATTTTCTTTTTTTTTCTGTTTTTTGCATAATTTTTCAATATTTCTATTAGGGTCAAGGGGGGTAATTGTAAACGATTTTCACTTTTTGGATATTTTTTCAACTTTGTAATGGTTTTTTTTTAATTAAATCACTAACAGCGCAGTTTTGATATATTATGTTAAAATTTGTTGTCTATTTATTGCCCATTCCATGTGATTTCAAAATGATAGGTCCTTAATTTTTTACACAATTGGATGTTTAATTTTACCCCTATATTTTTTTTAAAATTTTTGGAAAATGGGGTAAATGTAAACACCTTTTTTGGTTCTATGCCATATTGAAAGAAAAATCTCGGGGGGGAAAGTAACCTAAACAGAAAACCAAACATTTATGATATATTATAACATTTATGATATTAGCCAATCTGGCAATTATTGAAAGCCCGTATGGTGATATTCGTATCAAAATTCGAACAGCTGTACCAAAATTTCATTTTTGTGTGTGATGACAGGATTTGGAGTTACAAACGGTAAGGCAAAGTTAATATACCCTTTGGTTTCACCATACGGGTATAAAAAGGGTGTTTACTTTTGCCCCAAGTTGTTCACATTAACCCCATTATAGTGTTTACATTTGGACATGAGGTTAAAAATTAGGGGGTAAATGTAAACAGACAATAACTTTTTACAGTTTGTTTATAGACAAAAATTAACATATATAACCGATCTCAAACAACTATAATGTTCGTATATAAAGTAAAACATACATACTTTCTTTTAAAAATCACTTCAAAAATTAATTCTTTTCACTCTTAGAAAAACTGAAATCACACTAAAAAGAAGCACTTTTTTTGACAGCTCATACACAACGAACCCTCTCTTAGATCTATTGTGCCACGTGTCCGCAGTGAGACAAAAGATCAATTTCCAATATATTGTCTAGATAAGCTAAGAAGGACTAGCAGTTTGGGGACAACCAATAGTGTTTACAATTACCCCTGTTTACATTTACCCACTTTGACCCTATCTATTTTTATTTATTTTATAATTTTCTCTATTTTTATTTATTTTATAATTTGTGTTATGCTACATTTACACGAATGACAAATTTGTCATTTTTTTCTTGTCATTATGTTAATTCCCGTGTAAATGGCATAATTTTTGTAATTTTTTCTGTCAGAAAATGTCAATCTCTCATAAAAGAATGATCTTGTCCATTCTTTTATGCCAGATTGTCATTCGTGCAAACGCAATATTAGTTATGACAACTTTTGTATTCAACTTTTGTCATAACTAATATTGTACGAATGACAATCTGGCATAAAAGAATGGACAAGTTCATTCTTTTATGAGAAATTGACATTTTCTGACAGAAAAAATTACAAAAATTATGCCATTTGCACGGGAATTAACATAATGACAAGAAAAAAATGACAAATTTGTCATTCGTGTAAATGTAGCATTAGTTTTCTCTTTGCTTGGAATCGGCCGGTTAGGAAATTATACCTGTTGGCTATGTATATATATAAATAAAAAATAAATAAAAAATAAGTGTTTTTGGCACCCTTGCTCTGCAAGAAAGCTTAAATATCTTTTCGGTTTGGTGTGAAAAGAACGGCCTGATATTAAATAATTCGAAATGTTTAGCTATTTCCTTTACCCGTAAAAAATGCAACAAAAGCCACGGATATAAGTTAAACGATGCATTGATATGTAGATCTGACCGCGTTGAAGACCTAGGTGTGCTCCTTGACCACAAAATGAACTTTCAACTTCACGTAAATGAAGTTATAAATCGTGCTAATTCTCTGCTGGGTTTTGTCCAACGCTGGTCGAAAGAAATTTCTGACCCTTATATAAAGGGTGGTTAAATTTTAAGGGCCGATGTTGAATGTGAACCACACCTAAACGTCAATTTTTTTTCTGCATTTCATTTGACATTTGTTTATGGGCTGGCGGCATCATCGGGCCGTATTTTTTCCAAAATGAGGCCGGTCAGGCAGTTACTGTGAATGGTGTTCGCTATCGTGAGATGATAACGAACTTGTTATGGCCCGAATTGGAAGATATGGATGTGGACGATATGTGGTTTCAACAGGACGGTGCCACTTGCCACACAGCTACCGAAACAATCGCTCTTTTGCGCGACAAATTTAATGGCCGTGAAACAATCGCTCTTTTGCGCGACAAATTTAATGGCCGTGTATTTGCTATTGATCACGTGGTGGCGATGTCAATTGGCCGCCAAGATCATGTGATTTGACACCGTTGGACTTCTTTCTTTGGGGTTATTTGAAAGAAAAGGTGTACGTCGATAAGCCAGCAACAATTCAAGAGCTAAAGGATGAGATAATTCGGCACATTAACGGCATAGAACCTCATATATACGATATGCATTTTGATTTGAACGCCCATTTTCATAATAAGCCTGAATAACATTAACGCGTTGCTCGATTGTGTATCTTTCAATGGTTCAAATTGAGTTAGTCTGAAATTGAGAAATTTCAAATGAAATGCAGAAAAAAACTTGACGTTTAGGTGTGGTTCACATTCAACATCGGCCCTTAAAATTTAACCACCCTTTACATACTAAAAATTCTGTATTGTTGCTTTGTTTGACCTATACTTGAATATGCGTGCATTGTATGGATGCCGTTTTATCAGATTCATATCTCCAGACTTGAACCTGTCCAAAAACGATTTTTAAGATTCCCATTACGCGGCCTTCCATGGAATGATTTCAAACTTTTACCTCCTTATGAACAGCGACTGAATCTTATTAACTTGACACCTTTTTGTAAGCGTAGGGAAATGTTTTGTGTATTATTTATTAATGATCTAGTAATGTTAATTCACCTCATCTCCTAAGTTTGATTAATATTAATTCCCATAGTCGTACTCTCAGGAGAAAGCGTTTTATCTACGATGATTATCATTGTACTAACTCCGGTTGTTTTGAACCAATGTCAACCATGACAAGATTTTATAATAAAAACTTTAGTCATATAGATTTCAATATTAACAGGAACATTTAAAAAATTATTTACTCTACATGAGGACCTTGTATTTTTATTAATTTTTTTTTTTGTACATTGTATACTACATTGATAATTTATTTTTAGTTTATTGTTACATATTTGTATTGTTAAACAGTTATATTTTTAAGTCAGGTGGTCATATGTACCTGTTGGTTAATATATAAATAAATAAATAAATAAATATACATCTCTACCTAGAACTGTTTTTGTTCCCTTTCAAACGTTGCGTCAAGCGTTTTACCACTCAAAGACATATATAATGGATTCTTGTCCAGCAAGATTTTCAACTTTAAAATGGCTCTCCTGAACAATTTGCAACATGTGACTTACAACAGTTCTACTTTTGGGTGACGAAATGTTAAAAATTTAAAGATAGCGACTTTATACAGAGCACCTAATAAAAAAAACTACTGATTTTCTTAGAGAGTTGTATTCTGTTCTGGATACACATAGGAACATGCTATTGATAGACGATTTTAATACACGAGTAGATCTATCTAATAGAAATATGATCACAAGGACCTATTTGGACATTGTATCTTCAATAACTAAAAAAATTGCAAAAAGATTGACATCAATACTATAATTGATCACTTATTAATTGACGAAATATTAGCCTAAGAAATTAAATTAGACATAAATTTGATAAAGATATTACTGACCACAATATCAGATACTGAAAAAGAAAATGATAAATATAATTAAATCTAGTTTAAATAAACAAAATTTCAAAATAGAAGTGGACATTATGCTCAAAGATGTAAATATAACTAATATAGAGCATTTTGTTGTGCATTTTCTATTGAAAATGCGAATGGTTTTTGACTGTGCTTCAAATGAAATAAACATTTGTTTTGTAGGAGCAGGAGGAGTTGACACTACTCTATCTGACGAGGGGTTCGTCACTCACTCCCTTGAGCCCGAAACAAACATGAACCTTCACGGTGATAACACAGTGCCACAGTTGCACTGGACCTAATTCAGGTTTAACAGGAAAAACTTTCACGACTGATAAACGCAAAGCTAAAAAACAAAACATAATCACCCCGATTCTGAGATACGAAGTTAGAAGGCAGAACGTAACGCGGTCTATTCGATTCGCAACGCAAATGATATTCTTAAAAACTTCGGATGCATCGCATGCAAACGGATTGTCCGAAACCAGCTGATGTGAGATATTTGCTAGTTGTTTCGTGAATTTTGAACTGAAAATGGACTCAACACATTTTCCTATGTTGTAGTGTCTCTTATGGGCGGGCCTAAGCGTTTTAATCCCAATTTTATGTTGCCTCAAAAAAAATTGATTACGTATGACCTTTCGCGATGCTTGGATTTTTCATCAATTCGAACGATTCATCCTTCGTATGAGACTTTTTTGCACTCCTATTTGAAATAAAACCCTTTATCCATCATAAATATTAAAACACATTTATCAAATTTGCCTTTTGTCAATCACGGCCAACACAAAACGCGAGAAAATTGCTGCGGGCAGTTTAACCTACAAAAAACGCCTACTAAGTATCCGAGAATGCCAATTATAGAACAACATCAAATGCGTTGCTCTGCGTTATCAAACTTGACAAGTAAATTGCTCAAATCGAATACTCGCGTATGCAAGAATAGAGATACTAGAATATCGAATGAAAATCGAGTAAACTAACGCAACGCAACCTAACTTCGTATCTCAGAATCGGGGTGAATATAGAGCAATTAATAAATATTATAGAAGAATGTAAGGTCAGAAATACAACTAAATTAAAATTAAGAACAAATTATACAAATTAATGAAAAATCAACAAAATAAATTAAAAAGTCAATACAAAAACATGAGACTACAAAGCTAATTAGAGCAAATAAGAAAAAGTTTCACGAAAATATAAGTGGAACCATAGATTCAGACGGTAGAAAGCTCTGGCAGGTAATAAAACAAACTTTACGGACTAATAATAATGAAAAGGATATTAAGGAAATAAAGACAGGGAGTTACCATACTACTGACAAAAAAAAATCTAATGCATTAAATAAATATTTCAATGAAGTAGGAAAATATCTAGTTACTAACTTGACAAACAGGACGAGTAAGTCACTCATATACGTTTGATAATCATCTAGTAAAGAAGCCAATTTACCTAAGGCCAGTCTCAGGAATAGAAAATGCAAAAAGTGGAAGTACTCCATAGCAGAGAATACTCAATAGCAAAGAAACTCGTTGACTTCGTAATATATAATAGGATCTACGACTTTTTGCTTCAAAACAATAGACAGAAGGCAATATGTTTTTCAAAAAGACAGTAGTAACTACATGATGGTCAAAGGAAATTGCGTTGCAGGGATTATCATTGGCTTAAGAAAGGAATATGACATAGTAAACCACGAACTTTTATTAGAGTCTCTTGAACAATTAGGAATAAGTCGCATGGTCAATGACCTAATTAAGGATTATTTGACAAAAAGACGAAGTTGTGTAAAAATTAAAACGACAACAAGTGATATATTGGAAGTGGAGACTTGTCCCTCAAGGGTCTATTTCAGGACCATTATTATATTTAATATGTATAAATAATGTGCAATATTGTAACATTAAAAATTACACTGTTTTCGCGGATAACACATTATTATTTCTTAACGGCAATACGAAAGAGGAACTGGACTTGAAATAAAGGGTGATCCAATAAGAGCTTCCTGTTTTTTAAATAAAACACAATAATTAATATATTGAGGAAAATCTTTATTTAAGTTGTTAGTTTGGTTCATGCCATTTAATGTTTAAAGATAATTTCCTTCAAATGTTGCTCACGACTATTAAATGGTCCATTCTGTGGGTCTAATTTTCGACCACTGTTTCAAGCATATCGGTAGCTATTCCGCGAATAGCACGGGTTATGTTTGCTTCCAAAGCTGTAATCGTTCCGGGTTTATCGACGTAAACAAGAGATTTCACATATCCCCACAGAAAGTAATCCAATGCTGTCTGATCACAAGATCTCGGTCGCCTTTTAACAGAACCATTTCTTGAGATTATGTTTTCACAGAACGTTTCCCTCAATAAAGCGATTGTATCGTTAGCTGTATGACATGTAGCACCATCCTGTTGAAACCACAAGTCAGCTACACCAATATCTTGAATTGTTGGCAACAAAAATTCATTGATCATTGCTCTGTAGTGAGCTCCATTGACAGTAACACGCACTCCATCCGCCTTTTTAAAGAAATACGGTCCGATGATGCCGCCTGCCCATAAACTGCACCAAACAGTGCATTTTTCGGGTTACATTGGTAGCTCTTGGATTACTTCTGGCACAATTTTTCGATAAAAAAAAGGATCAACTTGAAACTGTTGCAAGATCATGCTTCAAAATACGCCACAACGTTCCATAAGATATGCCCAAACATTGAGAACGGCGACGAATTGATTGATCACGGTCTTCACGAACACTCTCTGCTACTGCAGGAATATTCTCATTACTACGGGCTGTACGCTCTCTGGTTGATGGATGAATGTCTAATAGTGTAAAATTAGTTCGAAATTTGGTGATGGTTTCACGAATAATGCGTACAGTGGGACGATTATGACGACCAAAATGTGGACGAAGAGCTCTATAACAATTCCTAATTGAGCACTGATTTTGGAAATAAGTTTCCACAATTAGTAAATGTTGTTCACACGAAAGTCTATTCATGATGAAATGGCACTGAATACTGAACACAAATGTCATATAGACAAGCCAGTTGACACATAAGAACTGTCAAAACAACCCTATTGGGAAAAGTACCTCCAATTGGATCACCCTTTATAATAAAGAATAAAAAAAATTTTAGGTTGGACTTATTATAATAAATGGACTATTAATCTAACAGCCTTATTCTGACATTGTGACACTTAAGTCACAGCGAGCTACGGAAGTAAAGTTCTTAGGCTTATAAAGGGTCTTTCAACAAGGACATAACAATTTTGTATTTTAATAAAAACACACCCTATAACTTGCTAAAACGTCAGTCAAGGTTTACATTTTTATTATGGTGAAGTTCACGATCGAGCAACGTTTGGAAATTATTAAAACTGACTACCGAAATTCTGAGTCGGTGGTCGCAACTTTAAGAGCGCTTACTCAAATTTTCGGTCGTAATGGCCCCACCAAACAGGCTGTGCGTGCTATAGTGGATAAATTCGAGTCAACATATTCACTATTGAATGTTCCTGTGCCAGTGAGACAACGAACCGGTCGAAGTACCGAAAATATCGCAGCCATAAGTGCTTCAGTTCAAAATGAGCCAAATGAGTCGACTTCACGCCGTTCACAGGAATTGGGAATCTCTCAGTCCACATTTTTTAAATTTAATCGAAAAATCATCTTCAGCGATGAAGCTCATTTTTGTCTTAATAGCTTTGTCAATAAGCAAAATATGCGTTATTGGACAGCAACAAACCCACATGTGCTTTAAAAAGACTCCATGGCATCCACAAAAAGTTACCGTGTGGTGTGGATTTTATGCCGGAGGTGTGATTGGACTTTATTTTTTCGTCGATGAAAATGATCGCCATGTTACGGTCAATGGAGTTCGGTATCGTGCCATGTTGGAAGATTATTTTTGGCCAAAATTGGATGGACTTGACATCAGTGATATGTGGTTCCAACAAGATGGTGCCACATGCCACACAGCTGGTCAAACAATTGATCTATTGAAGGAGAAGTTTGGTAATCGTGTAATCTCGAGAAATGGTCCGGTCGAATGTCCACCTCGCTCATGCGATTTAACGTCGTTGGATTTCTTTTTATGGGGTTATATTAGGGCGTTGATTTATGCCAACAACGTTAGAGGAGTTCAGGAACAATATCGAACGCGAAATTGCTAACGTTCCGGCCGATATGTGTGGAAGAGTGGTGGAAAATTGGCTCCAAAGAATCAATCAGTGCAAACGTGCTCGCGGTGGCCATATGAACGACATCGAATTTCATACTTAAATGTAACATGTCCACTACACCTGGAATAAATTTCAGCCCGATATCTCAATTATTGTGTGTTTTATTTAAATAAAAAATAGTTATGTCCTTGTTGAAAGACATTTTATATTGACGAAAAACTAAACTGGACAACACGCATAAAACATCTAAGAAAAAGCTAGCCCCGCTTATAGGAGTGCTAAAATGGTACCAATTAATATACAAGGCATTAAAAGTATATTATACATCACGTTAATAATAAAAATTTCTTATTTAGTAGTTAGGTTGAAATTAAATGTTAATATTTTGTGAAATTATTATTAATATATATTGTAAAAAGATTGTAAATTAGATATAAGAACTCTGATACAAGAAATAAATAGCTTAACTATTTTTGCTTATACCAGCTTGACTGCAAAAATATGTAAGGAGTTATCAATTTTTGTTCTCAGTAGATGAGCGACCCATATAATGGGATTAATCTCATCATCAGTAATAAGCTTGTAAAACATTAAATAAAAAATAATTAAAGTAAAAAAAAATTAATTCACTGAAATAAATGAATACTTGATTAAGTGCAAAAAAAAAGAATGATCCGTCTATCAGTCTCAGCTCCTGGAGCAAAACTTGGTCAACCCCAAACACAATTTGGAGGCCATCAGAGATCTCCACATAGTGATAGATAGCCCATTGCTCAGTATGAGGCTTATTGTGAGGCTTCTTGATTCCATCAAATGTCCGGCACCGGGCGAGTCGGTTTACGTTTCATCACTACGGTGCCCACTACACGCAAGGACGCATTCCCTCTAAGGAAGTCTAAATTTCACAACTTTTGTCTTCAGGAAATCAACTTTGTGTTGGTTTGCACGGTACACCCAGAATAGATCGTTACTGAACCCACTCCAGTTGCAAAGGATTGATTGACTGTCCACTGAATCAGCCTGTCACTCGCTTCAATCCACTCTCCCGGTGATTTTGTAGAGGTGCTATCGCATCTTACCACCCGGGCAAAGGATTTAGGGGTTGCCCTTTCTTTCCTTTGATTCGGAACTGGTGTCTTCTTTGCCTCTCTTTAGTGTCTTTGAAGGTTCCGAGCTGATATTTGGCTTCGTACTCCGAGTCCACGTTGAGAGGCAGACTCTGAATCGATTTCCTGCCCAATCGAAGCATTATGATGGCCCAGTTTGGATTTTGCCCCTGAGATAACCTGTTTCACCATTTCCAACTGCCGTTTAAACTTCATCCGAGCGCAGGAGCTCCTCTGTTCAACAGATACACTAGTAGATTCTTGATACGATTGAGAAACACGTTATTCCTCTGTAGTCTTAGTAGCCAGCCGAACGGACTCCCTCTAGTAGTAGCTTGTTTTTTCGCTGTCGTTTGCGCCATTTGTCACCCCCGAGGTGAAAATATAAAGTGTGTGACGTTGCATTTGCTCTTGAATCTGTAATAGCGGTTTCATACTGTGCAACGCAGCACACTTTTTATTTTCACAACAACACGCAATTTATAAAAACATTTTTTGTGAAACTTTAAACTTGCTTTTTACTTTTTAGTGGATTTTGAAAGTGTATAAGGTTATAAAACTTGTTTTTTAAAGTGTTTTTTTTATATATATAGATATTTTATATATATTTTTTTATCCTACAGAGCAACGGAAATTCCTAATGCAATCTCAAGTTGTAAAACGGAGATTACCACGACCAATGGAAATCAACACCAAAGTTTTAAGACCACCGTCAGAAAAACATGATCTTACTGAACTTCAAAAATCCGAGGAATTAATTAAACATGAAATGGTTACGATGCTGCTTTATGATTCTATAAAAAATCCATTTCCTGGACAATCGCAAGCGAAAATCGATCAATTGAAAAATTATTTTAAATTGAACCCATTCGTGGAACTTTCTCAGAACGATGTTGTAGTAGGTAAACATCTTTTAGACGAAGAAATGATGGTTGTTAAACATGGAATGGGTCATGGTGAGTTGTCTTTAGAAAGTTATTCACAAGTCTGGGAGGAGTGTCTAGCCCAAGTTTTATATCTACCAAATCAGAACCGTTACACAAGGGCAAATTTAGCGAGTAAAAAGGATCGTTTCGAGTCAGCTGAAAAGAGGTTGGAATGGAACAGAAAACATATGGCAAAACAAGCTAAACGCTGTGGCAAAATGGAAAAAAAAATTAAGGTTCTGAGTGGAGGTTATCAATCAAAATCACAAGGTCTTAAAAAACAACTTCAGAATACTTGCGATGAAATAGAACAGAACTACTTGGCACTTTTAACATTTGAATTTTTAGCAAAACAAGAAAGTATAGCAATCCCCAAACGTTTAGAGGTAATAAAAATATGAATCATTAATGAAATTTAACAATAAACTTATCTTTCAGTCTCTTACTGATGACGTCAAAAGACAAATGGAAAGAGAAGAAGAACTACAGGCAAAATTCTGTTTTTTGAACAGCCGAATTAATGAATTAAAAAAATGATTTAGTGTGTTTTTAAATGCATTTCGTGTTGCGTCAATAAATGAATAAAAACATTTCATATTTCTCAAAAAATAATCAATAAATAAATAGTTTCCGGAATATAGTGGACCTTTTTATACCCGTATGGTAAAAACATAACAAAAGCTATAATTGCCAATCTGGCAATCATTGGAGACCCGTATGGTGATATTCGTATCAAAATTCGAACAGTTGTACCAAAATTCCACTTTGAAGTCAAACTTTCCAATAAGAATTTTTAAAATTTATTCCAATCGGATTTTGATGTATGGGAGTTTTATGTATGGGCAAAAATGGACCATTAGGGGGGGTACCTCCCATACGGACGAAAACGTTTTTTGCAAATATATCAAAAACGGTGCATCTTATCAAAATGCAAGAACAAAAGTTATTCTACATAAAACTTCCATACATCAAAATCCGATTGGAATAAATTTTAAAAAATCTTATTGAAAAGTTTGATTTCAAAGTGGAATTTTGATACAACTGTTCGCTGTTCACTTAAACTTCGAACAATGCCATATCACCATACGGGTTTTCAATAATTGCCAGATTGGCAATTATAGCTTTTGTTATGTTTTAATTTTCACGCTATAGTTATGTTAATCATCATTAGGGCCTCCAAATCACAAAAAAATCGTGTGTTTACACACACACACACGTGACAGCAGCGTATTTACATACCCGAGAAGTCATCAAAAAACACGTCAAAAATATCCACCGATGCTTAAATTTTGCACACTAATGCAATAACGCCTCCATGTGTTGCATATTATAATTGCAGTTTTTGTACCGTTCTTTATTAAATTCTAGTTCAAACATTTAATGTAAATAGTTGGATAAATCGAAATGTCTATTCTATTTAATAGAGCAGAAAATTTAATAAAAAATGGTGAATCGTTTCAAGTTAAAGCCGTCAAAAATAAAGTGTTCCTTTTTTGCAAGCTGTGTTCATGTAAATTTAAAGTTGACGCAGTTCATTTAAAAACTCAATTTAAATCCCATGTCAACTCAAAAAACCATCAAAATAATAGTTTAAGAGACACCAAAACACAAATTTCAATTACCACGGCATTTTCAAATGTTGGAAAAGCCGGATCAGAAACGCATGCATTTAAAATTTGGCTAAGGCATTTTTGAAAGCAGGTATTTACATAGTTACATTTGTGTTTTGTGGCTCTAAATCCAAAATTATGTAACAGGTATTCCATTATGGAAATTGTACCATCCTAGTATTAGATTTTTGAAGTGATAACTTCTTTAGGCGCGTTGGGCGATTTTTGGATGGGTAAAAACTTATGGTTTGGCGTCAGCATTTGCTTTCCACAAAACGTGACGCTTTCCACATTGGAAAACCTTTCAACTTCCAAAGCTTTAAGCTTCAACTTCCACATTGGAAGACTTTTAAAAAAAGCACCTCAACTTCCAAAGCTTTCTGTTATGGTTTTTCGATAATGATAATGAAGACCTCGGTGCAAAAAGCGGTCATCTCCACTTTTTCAAATTTTTCAGGAGAGACAAAAAACATATTAGCGTGAAATTTTTGCTCTGGGACAAAGTTAACAATTCACAGTTTAAATCAAGCATGTATTCTTACATCATTTTAATTTGAGATAAATCCATATTTTTTTTTTGAAAAAGTTATGGACATTTTAAAGTTTTGGACATAGCTGTTTCTTGCACCCAAGAGTAAAAAAGCGGGTTTTAAAATTTATTTATGACTACAAAATACAGTCCAGACTTGTTAACTAGCCTTTATTTAGTAAAAAACAAATAAAAAAATAAAAAAAATATTCAATTTAACAAAACAAAACTCTCAGAATAAAAAAAAAATTTTTGGAAAAAAATTCCGCGTCAAATTATATGAAACAATGCATCTTTTCTTTAATAACTTTTTACACAGGCCTCTAAAAAGTATGCTATTTGCAGCCAAATGTGCGCATTCGTTTATTCTTGCATTTTGCATCAATAACTCATTTTCGCAAAAAAGTGGACATGACCGCTTTTTGCACCGAGGTCTTGAATTTTCATTTTAGAAAAACTTTACAATAGAAAAAGTTTACTTCCACAACTGCACGAAAGAAAAACTGCGCTCAAAAAAAAAACTCGAGATATTAAAAAAGTCTGTTGGATTTACCAATTGCGCGTTTCAACTGCAGTTTTTTAATAAAGCTTCTTCTCTAAAAAAAGATTTCTCACAGCTTGAATTGGTTGATAACAGCTGCTTTTTTTAATGATCCGGATAACAGATCCATATGGATCATTAAAAAAACAGCTAATGTATATATGTAATTGTTGCTCGGAGTGGCGATAGATGTGAAAACCAGACTAATGTTAATGATTTTAATTTACAAATTATGAAATATTAATTTTTGATACTACAAATAATTTCAAAATCCAAAAAAAATCTGTTATTTCATAGTTTAAGGTTATCACTTCTGTCGGCAGTCCCAATGACTGCTTTGTTTTTTTTTTTTTTTGATCAACATGAAGTAAGTGCGTGCGTTAACACATTCTACAATCAGATTGATAAAATTTATGAGTCAACAATTAAAATTATTAAAGAAAGATCTGGAAACGACCCTATTTACTTTATTCTTGACACGAAACTCACGACTCGCTTGGAAGGCATGAATGATTTTTTTCTGATATTTTGTTCTCAAATTGAGACGTTTATTTTTTGTACGTTACGTACGTTTTAAATATTTTGGTCGGTAATTTAAATGGAAAATATAGTAAGCCGATGCTATTAAGTACACAGTTTCTGGAAAAAACAAACAATAGTACAGTTCAACAATCTGTATTTAAAGTATTTTCTTTGCTTTATGGAGGTGAAATAAAATTTGACAATCTTTGGCTAATGCTTTCCGATCAAGCGCCACATATGTTAAAGGCAGGCCGTGGCTTGAAACAGGCATTTTCAAATTTAATATCGCTTGCATAGTACATGCTTTAAACCTTGTATGCGAAGAAATAAAATATCTGTACTAATAAACCAGCTTTTTTCAGGAAATTTTCGTTTTTTTTTCGAAAAACTCTAACAATTTTTTTAACAATTGAAGGGCTTGCAGTAAGAAGGAGGTAAGTCCATTTTTTGGTTTTCTGGGAAATTAAAAAAAAACGTTTTAAAAATTCAATTTTCAACTTTCATCAAAAAAATTTTTACCACTTATGGTATATGCCTTTACACATGTTTTGGCACCATAATCATACAATAGTACCAATTCCGTTGAACGGGAGAACTTTTTAAATTGTGGACTTACCTCGATCTTGCCCCAAACTAAAGCTTGTCCCACAATTACGCGCAAAGCGGCGCGGCGCGGTGACAGATGGTAGTAGAAACTATAGGTTTATATGAGTTGGTTTATAATTGCGCGGTGACCAAACGCGGCAGCACCGCGAAGAGTAGGTCTAGTTTCTACTTTCAGACGCGGTTCGAAGCGGTGACAGAACAGAGATGTCACAAGTGGTGAATTATGGTAGTGGAAAGAGTGTTGTAGCAAATATTTTTAACAAGCGAACTTTGAAAACGTATTTGAAACGGAAAATGAAACCGAAAAATTAATAAACTTCAAATTCTCTGCGATGTTTAGGTTATAAAAACACAAATTGAGCTGTCACCGCGCCGCATCCGCACCGCGTAATTCCGGTTTAGACAATGACTGTGGCTGTCACTATGCCGCTCTGAGCTAACCGCGCCGCGCCGCTGCCGCACCGCTCCAATTGTGGGACAAGCTTAATGTTTAAAACTCTGTTCCCACAATATTTTGGCATGAATAAATAAATTAAACTACAAAATTGAGTTCAAAGAAGGTATTTTAACCCTCATCCGTATTTCATTTAAAGTTACTTAAAAGTATTTCATGTGTCAAATTGACACAATACCAGAAAATCCCATATTTTTAGTGTTAATTGTAACAAAATTAAGTTTTCTTGATTAATCATTATTTTTTTTATTGAGAAAAGCAAAAAAAATAATTTAGTCTTATTAATAACATACAAAATAACATAAAAAAGGAATCAAGAAACGGTGAGATGGACAAGTAGATTTTACACATTTATCACATCGTACACTGTGGACATTGGAATTAGATTTTTTTTGGAAACGATGGCAAATCCAATTAGAAAAATTAAAAATTCATATACGATTTTTACCTTGCGCCAAAATCTCAGATCAATTTAATAAAAAAAACAATGAAATAAGTGTATTTGAATTCGAAAATTGTGTCAAATTGACACGAAATACGGATTAGGGTTAATAGTTAAAATAAAGTATAACATAAACAAAAAAAAATTTTTTTCAGCATTAGAATACATAGTATTTTTCTTTTTGTAAGTAATGTGTTATGCCCGACTTCAGTTGGTTATAAAACCACATTTCATTTTGACCGACATACTTTTGAGTCAGAATCATAACGTCTTTGAATTTGGGATCCTTTAGTGGGATTGCATCATCATATAGGTTCAAGTTGAAGTAGATTTATTGGATTTTTTAAAAGCTTTTTTTTAGCTTGCCTTCGTGTCTGTTTGTCTGTCTGTCAGATCAAATCTTGCAACCCAATTTTGACCCACTTCCACTTGTCCGATTGACTTGAAATTTTGCACACTTATATAAGTCCGATGACAATACAATATTTTCACTACTTCGTCCTTGTAAGGATAACGGAAGGTCCTGTAAGGATAACGTGATTATCCTTTTCTCCAAATTTTCCGGAAAAAAATCTATTCTGGGGGTTTTTTGGGGTCGCTGAATCCGAATCTGTCATTAAAAAGTCAGTAAGGATTTCATTTTGACCGACATACTTTTGAGTCAGAATCATAACGTCTTTGAATTTGGGATCCCTTAGTGGGATTGCATCATCATATAGGTTCAAGTTGAAGTAGATTTATTGGATTTTTTAAAAGCTTTTTTTTAGCTTGCCTTCGTATCTGTTTGTCTGTCTGTCTGTCAGATCAAATCTTGCAACCCAATTTTGACCCACTTACACTTGTCCGATTGACTTGAAATTTTGCACACTTATATAAGTCCGATGACAATACAATATTTTCACTACTTCGTCCTTGTAAGGATAACGGAAGGTCCTGTAAGGATAACGTGATTATCATTTTCTCCAAATTTTCCGGAAAAAATCTATTCTGGGGGTTTTTGAGGTCGCTGAATCTGAATCTGTCATTAAAAAGTCAGTAAGGATAACGGAAGGTCCCGTAAGGATAACGTGATTATCCTTTTCTCCAAATTTTCCGGAAAAAAATCTATTCTGGGGGTTTTGGGGTCGCTGAATACGATTCTCAAGTTAAAAAGCCTGTAAGGACATCTCAAATGTAAGGATATATCGCACATGGTCCCGTAGACTGTAGTATCTCAAAATCGGCCATTTTAAGAAAAACGCATTCAAAGTTTTCATTTCAAAATAATTTTTTATAAATAATTGTTTTTTTCTGTTGTCTGTACAGTAATATTTCAATTTATTACTCTTTTGATAATAATTTACAGATCATTTGCTTCATTTTTTTTTTTTTTGCAATAATAAAAGATAGAGTTAGGTTTGTTTTCCACAAAATCAATTTAAATTTTAAAAAATGGGAATTTAAAAAACTAAAAATAAATCAATTTTAGGACTACGTTTACGTTTAAATTTGTTTTTCATTTGATTCAGTCAATTTTCCTTTACATAATGGAATAATTACTCAAAAACACATTTTTTTGAGATACTACAGTCTACGGGACCATGTGCGATATATTCGAAGACTAAAAAGAACAAAATAAAAAAAAAATTTAAAAAAAAGCTTTTATTAAAAAAGAATGCACTAAAAAGAAAAAAATAATTTTCTGGACGATGTGTATCACAAATATAAAAGCTTTTAAAAAGAGAGATAAAGCATAAAACAATAAAATAAAAATTTATCTCGCTTTTAAAAAGCTTTTATATTTGTGATACACAGCGTCCAGAAAATTATTTTTTTCTTTTTAGTGCATTCTTTTTTAATAAAAGCTTTTTTTTAACCGACTTCCAAAAAGGAAAAGGTTCTCAATTCCACCTGAATATTTTTTTTAATGTATGTTCACGTCTAACTTTTTACTGGGTGGACCGATTTTGGTCATCCTAAAGAGAAAGTTGTAGAGAAAGTTCCTGGTTGGGCCCTGGTTCATTCATGGGCAAAAATGGACCATTAGGGGGGGTACCCCCTATACAAACGAAAACGTTTTTTTCCGAATTTCTCAAAAACGGTGCATCTTATCAAAAAAGTCTAAGAACAAAAGTTATTTAGAATATGATTCTACATAAAACTCCCATACATCAAAATTCGATTGGAATAAATTTTAAAAAATCTGATTGGAAAGTTTGACTTTAAAGTGTAATTTTGGTACAAATGCTCAAATTAAGATACCAATATCACCATACAGGTTTTCAATAATTGCCAGATTGGAAATTATAGCTTTTGTTATGTTTTTACGTTGTGTTCAGTACAACACAAGGAAGATTCTTTTATATATTTCTCATCTGCGGACTTATCCCCTCAAACCCTTTGTAATTTTACCTATATTAAAAATTGAAACTAAAAACGTTCGAAATAAAAAAAAAATTTCTAAAAAAAATAAAACCGACTTTAAAAAAACTGAAAAGAGAAAAAAGCACTAAAAAGAAAAAAATAATTTCAAACTATGTCCATTAATAGCGTATTTAAAATTCGGCTTTTTTGGAGTGGCGTTAAATTTGCAACTAAAATAAATTACATACTTTCTAACCCTTAAGGCTAACTAAGAACTAAGATCGACTCCAAAAATTTTGTTGTCAAACAGATTAACTATAGACACGGCTCTTAGAAGCACCAAAACTAAGTTCTTTTATGTCCCAAATTGGATTCCCTATTTTTAAGCAATCGCTATAAAAAAGCCCACTGTCTCATATGTTACTATTTTTTGTAGAAATCTATCCTATTTTTTGTCTCCATGTACAAACTGATTTTGTGCGAAACTTGACAATAGAAATTTTACAACGATTTTATTTAGTGTAAATTTAACGCCACTCCAAAAAAGCCGAATTTTAAATACGCTATTAATGGACATAGTTTGAAATTATTATTTTCTTTTTAGTGCTTTTTTCTCTTTTCAGTTTTTTTTTAAAGTCGGTTTGATTTTTTTTAGAAAATTTTTTTTTTAAACATTTTTTTAAATTTTTTTTAGACTTATACACCCAGGACTTACATCCTTCTTGCCCCAATGTACCGGTGGCGGTAACTCCATATCCTGAATAACGGGGAAATTAACCGTCGCACAGTTGTTCAGGATTAAAATCCATTGGCCAAATTCTATTTTTTTTGTGATAACCAATTTGATTTTTTTTTATCAAATTTGATAGTAAATAATTCAAAAGTCGGGAATAAAAAATATTAGGTCAATATCTTTAAAAATGTGTCTTTGCGGAAGCATTGAAATAGAAACCTTTTTTAAATTTTGCCAAAAAGTAAGTTTCTTGATTTTTTACCAACTTTCAGTAAACACAACTTTCACATTTTCTAAGATTTTACATTCGTTTTTTTTTATTTGAATGAGTGGATCTTTCCCTATAATTCTGAGTTAATTTGGAACCTGAACTATTTTTAAGTTAATTATAATTAAATATTTATTAGGAACACTTTTTTCATATAAATTTGAAGTTTGAAAGATCGTAACTTTTGCCCGTCAACAGACGTCAAGTCGAAATTATTTCCAAGTTATAGCCACAGCAATTACCTTTAATTCCACACAGGGTTTTGTTGCCGTAAGTACCCGTATTGAGGCGCTAGCGGCGTTTTTATTAATATATATACAGTAGAATCCCGATAATTCGTACCCCGATAATTCGTATATCCCGCTAATTCGTATGAATTTGCTGGTTCCTTGAAATACGAATTATCGGGATTTCCCTGTATATAAAAATGGAAGTTTGTTGGTTGGTTGGTCTGTTGATTTGAGATTACAAAACTCAAAAACTACTGGACCGATTTTTACGCGATTTTTTGCAAAATGATCTGCGTTGCCAGGAGCAGGTTTTTAGCTATGTTAGATTTTTAAAATTCGAAACGGTAGGTCCTGTAAGGATAAGGTAAATATCCTTTTTTCAGGGTCGCTGACCACTAATCCGGTATTAGATTTTCAAAATTCTAAACGGAAGGTCCTGTAAGGATAACGGTTTTTCCGAAAAGTTTTTAAGTTATTTATGGTTTTTTGGCATTCTAAAGTTTATACAAAAAACTTTAAGACCCTACGTTGCCAGGTCTGCTAGTTTTATGTAAAAAAAAACAGGAAAGCAACGTAGTGATATATTTTATTTAATACAATTTCGAAGTGTTATAAAATGCTGGCTGGTTAAAACCTGTTCTTAGACGTCAATCTTTGTATTTTTATAATTTTATGATCTGCATTGAAAGTGTTATGACACACATATAGAGTTGCGGATTTCCCGAGAAAATCACAATCTCGAGATTCGGGATTTCCCGAAATGATGAAAATTTTAATTCTCGAGATTCGGGATTTCCCGAAATGTTAAAAACTTTAATTCTCGAGATTCGGGATAGAAAATCTTGAAAATTTCTCGAAAAATCCCGTCGGGAAATTCTCGAACCGCAACTCTACACACATATAAGTCATAGCCGAAAGTTTTATCGCATGCAGGTTTTTCATAGCTGACAGTTTTATGACATCTAGGTGTGCTACACAGGTGGACATAATATGTTGATTTGATAATTATTGTGCTGGAAATTTGATCCTTAATTACCCGTAACAAGGATAACTTATGTACTATAAAATCCACATATCCCTGCGAACAAATCGAGGGTTTTCCCCATACATATATATATAACAAGAATTATCCATGGAGAAATATGCCACAAACAGTCCACAAAATATTATATCATTGCGAAGACATCATCAGAAATAATCTACTACCACTTGGAGATCTATCAGAAGAAGCTCAAGAAAAAAGGAATAAAGACTACAGTTATTTCAGAGAACATAACACCAGGAAAATGTCAAGGAATAGCGCAAATGAAGACTTATTTAACATATTGCTCGTAACATTAGACCCATTCGTTTCGAGCATTAGACACCAATGGAAATCACTACATTTGGAATTAGATTAAGAAGCTAAAAAGTTACTACATGATACAAACAACCCCTCTCAAATTATAGATGAAATACAAGAATTACCCCTAGACAAAATTTAATTAACGATCGATCTTAATTAAATCTGTATGATAAACCAATTTTAATTAAATTGTTATTTAATTTAGTGTTCCTAATAAAATCTACTTTAACAATAAATATACTATGTTTAACTACTTATAGAATTTCACAAAAATTTAATAATAGTTACAAAAAATCATATTTTATGATATTTCAAAATTATTCAAATCAAAACAACTACTTTCCTACTAAAGAATGAACAGAACATAAAAAGTTGAGTTTTATTTGACAATATCGCAGAAACTAGTTATCCGATTTTGATGAAACTTTATGATAAATAAAGCTTGAAAACTCTTCTATTTAATAAAAAAAACCGCATTTAAAAACTTTTAATGGATCAAAAGATATGGAATTTTGACCAATAGAAAACGATCTCCAACCACTGTGCGTCGTAGCAAAGTCCTTGTTACATCAATCGATGGAGTGATTTTTTTAAAACTAGATAGTGGACTTAGCTCAAAAATGGACTTACCCCCTTCTTGCTGCAAACCCCTCAATTTTTTGCAATATTTAACAATTTAACAACAATTTTTGGACATATTTTTTAACAATTTTTGGAGGCTCTAATCATCATCATCATACTAATCACCCACATTGCGACACTTCACGTGTAGTTTGCTATTCTCATACCTGTCGACAAATTCGCCGCTCGTCACTACTAGAGAGCCTACATATATAGAGAGTGGACAGGTCGGAACCAACTATTTCCGTTAAGTTTGAATTTTTACCTGATGATGACAGATTTAACCCAGAAGTATTTTAAACCATTTTTACTAATATTTTGTGTACGGTTTGAGAATTTAAAAAATTATTCGGCCGCTAAAATCGTGTAATTTTTAAAATAAAAAGTCCAAAATACTACACTAACACCGCGTCTTGACCTGGGATTTTTCATCGCAGAGATTTTTGATTGACCAATCAGAGCTCGAGTTGACGGAGGGGAAAAATCCCAGAGAGAAATTTCTTGAAATCTTGCAATAGCAAAATTTCTTGGAATTTCACAATTCAAGATGGCGGAATCCAATTTCTCCCGACAAGTAATTGCAAAAATAACTAATTTTTACAAAATACGATACAGAAAGCTTTGGAAGAGAATATATAACATTAAGGGGTTTTTCTTTTCGTCTGTTCTTCTGTTTCAGCCTTTTCAATTTCACGTATTGCATTAATTGCGGGAGCGGCGACTATGTGTTTTCTTTTCATCGGCATTTTCAGTACTAAATTTCAAGAGATTTTCGGCCCAGCTGTCAAAAAAATCTCATTGCGGTGAGATATTTCTTCGGATGAAAAATTGTTAATCAAGACGCGGTGTAACACAAAAAAATCGCCTTTGCTTTGCGAAAAGATGGCTGAACTTTCGAAACAAGATAAGAGTTACTGTTTTGTGCCGTACTAAAGCTACAAACGGCACAAAACAGTAACTCCAAGATGGCGCACCCTTTAGAAAGAAAAAAGAGTGACATTAAAACCAGTGGCGTGCGGTCTAAGGCGCAGATGGCGCAGAGCGCACCCTGACAAATTCGTTCAAATAAAATAATTTGAACGAATCAAATAAAATAATTTGAACGAATCAAATAAAATAATTTGAAATTTCCACACAAATTTCATACAATCTTACACTTTTACAACGATACAAGACTAAATACATAATGAATACCCCTATTATGTCTCTAATACTCCACACACATATTCATAGAAAAGTCCAACACAGAACACAGCCATTCGATGTACGAACTATCTTCATATTCAATATGCTTCTCGCGCAGTAAATCAATGCGCCTCCAAAGAACCAAAATGAAAGAGGAAAAACAAATTCGAATACTTGGACGAGACGCACAAGTAAAAGTTTCGTGAAGGGGGAACTTAGCATCAGGCATAGCATTCGATTTTTCTTCATAAAGCGCTGTAGAGTTGCTGCGCTCGACTCTACATGAGAAGCTATCGCACATCAACGCATGTTTCAATGAATTTTTTGACGCACAGAAAGTGGTTTTGTTCGTGTATCATTCATGTTTCAGGCGCAGCGATTTAAATGCGCACGATCCGTTGATTTTAATGAATAAACTGCCGCATTTTGAATGGGAATGATATGTAAAAAATGGGAAGCCGTTTTTCGAATGAATTTTTTGGTGGAAGCTCATTCTTTGGTTAGATTTTGTTGGATAATTACTGAATTTGCGATTTGCGTGTTGATTTTCTTTCGAAAATATGAGTATTCATACCTGTGACGTATGTTTATTATTAAAACAGCCTTTCTCAAGGCTAAATTTAGAAGATAAAAATATTTTTATCAAGAAAAATCGTCCTATTCCTAAAATTGATTTGACTAGTACTGTTAAAGGGAAAATTTGTGAGCGACATTTCAAGGTAGAAAATTATTCTAAATTTAATTGGTTGACGACATGTGCTGAGAGGAAAAGATTATTTTGTTGGCCATGCATTTTTTTTGTTTCAACAGAAAAGGAAAAAATTGTTTGGAGCTTCTTAGTCACATCGAAGAATGTGGATTGACTGATGTCTTAACGGAAACCAAAAAATTAATAAATTTAATATTAACCATTCCATGTGCGACAGCTGGGGTAGAGCGGACATTTTCAGCTTTAAAAAAAATTAAATCTTACATAAGAAATACAATGGGTCAAGAAAGACTTTCTGCCTTGTCATTGATATCCATCGAAAGCTCTTTGTTGTCCACACTAAAAGTTTCCGGCTCCTTCTATGACAATTTAATTGACGATTTTGCAAAATCAGAACGCAGAATCGATTTGGTGTACAAAGTTTAGACAAGTCTGCGCACCCTTATGTGGTTTGCACCGCACGCCACTGATTAAAACATAAACAAGTGACATTAAAACATAAACTCAACTTTGACTTGAATAGAAGGTAAATTATTTGTGCTTTAAAATATTAATTACATAGTGCGTTTTCGTTTTTGACACGGTGCTAGCACCTTACGCCTGGTGCCAAGAAAAACTGTTCGAATTTGCCACTTTGGCGTCAGATGATTCTGACACCAGCTGTTCGAGTTTAGCTCTTTTGACTCTTGGTGGTAGCACCGCTGGACCTAGTCTTGGTACGGGAGCAAATGACACCAAGAAACGGTCGGTCGTTATTTTGAATCTTAAAGTTTTTTTTTGCAGACAAAAATCATGTTAGAAGAAAGGAAATGTGAGTCTCGACGGGTAATTATTTATCAATCAATACGAGCGATAGATACATGCTAAACAATTGGCTAAATGGTAAAATATGATATTTTTTGGAAATAGTAGATGACTTGATTAAAACTGAACTGTCCTTCAAATTCTATAAATTCGATTATGCCTGTGTTGATTTATATTAAATCCTGTGAGCGAAGAAAGTCACTGTTCTTAGGTTGTGCGGCACTAGATTCTCCAAATAGCAAAGCTCATATAATTAAAATAATTTCCATATCTTTAGCTTCAAATTGTGCAGCATAATATTCATCAAATTCTTTCAATAATTGATGAATAACAGCAAAACTTAATCCAAGAATTGACCGGCGATCTCCCATTATGGAGGTTTTGACAGTTCTTCACTCCGGCATACTCGAACACGGGGACAGCACTCTTGGTAGCAGACTTAATTTTTGACAGGTAGCAATTCCTTCGGTGCCATGACTCCGGTGCCAAAAACGAAAACGCCCATAATTAAGATGCTAGTGTCGAAGAAGTTCGGTGAAGCGATCGCGGTGTATTCTGAAACCAAAAGCACGACAGCGAAAACTACGTTTTGTATAGCATTCGAGCGGCTGCCTTCTCGCAGGCAGGGGTATAGGCGGAGGCTCTTGTAGACGCTGAGAAGACGGCCTCACTGAATCAATCATGGGCGAAGGGTTACTCGCGAAAGGGCGCTGCTCTTGTGGCTGCAGTGCGTTTATATTAAATTAAGAAAAAGTAAGTTATTCCATTTTCATCCCGAATTTCACACAATTTACTGGTGGATTATTCGTTGAGTGATTTTACCTAAAAACATATTGCTTCGGACATTCTCTACGCAAGCCATCGAAAGCGCTTCTATATCCGGACAAATTAGAATCGACCTTAACGAGACACTTTCTTTGAAGAATCATGGCAGAAGTCGAGACTATGGAGGCTTTTGATCAGCCTGAACCGGAGCCAATTTACGAACCAGTCGAAGAGATCGCCCCAGCACAGGAGTTGCGATGATGTCCAGGTCAGCGATTTTTCACTACAGGATTACATTGCCGTTAAGGAGAAGTATGCCCGCTATTTGCCGCATTTGGCTGGACAATATGCAGCAAAACGTTTCCGGAAGACACAGTGCCCCATTGTTGAGCATATCACCAACTCTCTGATGATGAAGGGTCGCAATAACGGCAAGAAATTGATGGTCTTTCAAGTGCAAGGAATAATATGGAGAAACAATAAATTTACAAACTCCCATTGAGTAATCATTAATTGGGATTTTCTTCCTCGCTTTTCAGGCAATTTGGCTATTGTGCACTGGTGCTCGTGAAGCTGCTTTCCGTAATATTAAGACGATTGCAGAATGTTTGGCTTGTGGTTTCACCATGGTATAATAATATAATAGTAACTCTAACCAACGTTTGTGTTTTTATTAGAAATAAAAGTATGCATATTTTTTATATATCAGTTTTATTTTTGATTGAACAACATTATTATAATTCAAAACCATCGGGAATCGCTTCTATCTTCAAATATTTGTAAATACAGAAAAAAACAGTCAAAGAAAAAATAGAATTCGTTAAAACTTGAATTTTTGGTAAATTTCAGAAATTCAATTGCACCTTACAGAGAAATTCAATTTACCTTCTATTCAAAACTTCAGTGCCTATTTTTACCACGTCTCCAGATGTTATTATATGTCTCGGATAACTAATTGCGTCCTCTTAAATAACAAAAGTGTTTTTACTATCGAAATACGGAAAAGTTATGCAAAACTTACCAGTCAAGATTCCCGCCGTTTTTTTAAATAAATGACAACTAGTAATACACTCACTAAGACCCCGTTCACATTGGTTGAAATAGTCCGCCTAATTCTGACAGAAACTGGCAACATTAGGGCAAGGTGAGGAAGTGGGGCTCAGTCCCACTTCCTCACCTTGCCATAATGGTGCCAGTTTCTGTCAGAATTAGGCGGACTATTTCAACCAATGTGAACGGGGTCTAATACATTAACAACCGTCCACTTACATTTTCGAATTCGGACGAAACGTCCACTTCGAAAGCCACCTGGCCACTCTCTATATATGTAGGCTCACTAGTCACTACGCTCGCCAATAGGTCTGTTCGATATGAGTCCTGGACTTACTCGGAGTAAAAATTTTACTCTTTTCTGTTCGATATAAGTCCTGGACTTACTCCGAACTTACTCCGGACTTACTCTTGTTTTTAGCTGGAGTAAACTTTTGGTAGTTGATATTTGTCAGACATAACCTCTCTTTTACAGTGTTTGGAAGAAGAAATGCAACAAAAGACATCATAAATTATTTCCAATATATATTTTTGAGTAGTTTCGGGTTTTATTTATTATATTTTATAATCTATAATTATAAACTCATAAAATAGAGTTAGTGACTTACTCTGAATTTACTCCAAGTTGTTCGATAAAAACAAATTCAGAGTAAGAAAATCCGCCATTTTGTGGAGTAAAGTGAAAATACTCCGAGTAAGTCCAGGACTCATATCGAACAGACCTAATAAGAACACCAAAATTGCCGTGACGTGACATTTGTCGTGTAGTTCGCCTGTCAGAATGAGGGTGAATTATATAAAAATGAGTTGGAGTCTGTCTGTTCTTCTTTCATGTGGTAACGGCTGAAGCGATTGATCTAAAATTGGTACGCATGTTCTCTGTACGCCTGGTTCCAACATAAGCTTATTGGAAATTTTCCAAAGTGGAGGAGTAAGGCGAGCGGTAAAGTGAGTCCGAATCTTAGTTTTTGACGTGGATACGTCTTGGATTTTGGTTATGGGGGTACAAATTAGAAAATCGGCTTGCTGCCATGATAACAAATTTGCAATCGATGATACTCGATAGTTTGTGGCGACATCCGAACAGAAACTGTGTTATAAGATCCAGCCTATATTAAAGCATTGTTTAGGGTATTTTGTTATGTTAAACTAAGTTCAATTATTTTTTTAAGAATCAAAATCTAAATTTTCACTGCCGCTGTTATGCTGTGTTTGCTGCTTGAAGTACAGATTTCACAATTATACTCTTTTTATGTTTTCTTTGTGTTGGTATTGAATATTTGGAAGAGGTACAGGAAAGAGAACACGACGAAGTATGTTGAGGTTGAGTGAAAGCTTTTACTCTTGATTGTTTCTCTTCTCTATCTGGGTTGTTCTGGTTCTGGAAATTCATTTTACTTGATTGTTTCTCTTGATTGCCCAGTGTTTCCTAATTTCTGTATACGAGTTGTATGAGCAGGGGGATTGTGTTTAAGATTTTAGTTGCTGTAAATTGAAATTGCTTTGTGGTTTTTATCGTGTAATTTTATTTTATTTTGATTTTTATTTGTTTTTCATCTATGGGCGTTTTCATGAACGCAAGCTCTGCAAATAACACAAAAGATTTTGATAATAATAAACCCAGTTATATGTTATTCGTTTAGTTAGTTTACTTTCGCAAATTACTGAACAACTAAGTATTACGGAGAGATGGATGAAAATGTTTTGTGCAATTTGCGCAACTTCCGAGTATATTTTTGAAAATGCCCTATAACATTTTAGAATTAAACATTTGTTCGTTGTGTTGCAAGTGAAATTTGATTTTTAGGTACAAGATGCCGAAATTAACCAAACGGAAAGGCACATCCCGTAATGGGCACCTTATACGTTCAATATATTGAACAATATTTTGGTTGTGTTCAATATATTGAACATGTAAGGACTATATTGAAGCAAAAATATTGAAGCGATCCATACGATTTTGAATACCCTTCAATATATTGAAGCAAAAATATTGAACGTGTAAGCCAGGTCTAAACGTAACATTACGGTCAATCAAATTGTTTCTTTAGTTTCCTTTTCACTAAAATTTTTTACTTAAATATCTATTGGCGATCGCTGTAGGCGGATCCACGTCTTCTGGCCGTCTCTACGAGACAGACACCTTGCTTTTCTTCTACATTGCTCTTTTGCGGGAAAACTACCGAGTCGATTAGTCTGAAATTTTTTTATTTTATTTATTGACAAGCAAACAGGATTACAATCCTAACAAGCCATAATAAAAATTGGAAATTAGAAAAAATTTATGATTTACTAAAATATACGTTTAAAATACTCTGCTGAAACTTATAACGCGAAATACTAAAATCAAAAAATTCTTGCCATTTGTTGAATAAAGAGCACATGTCAGAGATGGGCTCATTGGCTCCGTACGAGGTTCTATGAAATGGAACGTTTAAAATATTGTGATGTCTCAACTTGCGACTAGGGACATTGAAGTTAATTGAGCTTAAAATAAAGGGAGAAACAATTACACCAGAAAACACATTGTAAAGAAAGAGAACTTGTTACAATTCACGACGAAAATACAATGTTTCTAATTTAAAGAGGAAACATCGGGATTCGTAACGCGGAAGCTCTTTATGATTTTTCCAATTTAGTCTACGAAGAGCAAAGCGAACAAAGCGTTTTTGAATTGCTTCAAGTCTCTTGATATGGACGTCAAAGCATGGACTCCAGACTACACACGCATATTCTAGTACACTTCTGACAAGAGAAACAGACACTTTTCAACGCATATGGATCACATATATCTCGCGAGAAACGCCTAATGAATCCTAACATACGATTTGCTTTTGCGATTACATAGTCAATGTATATGTTGAATGATAACCCAGCAAGATTTTAGTAACGTGTTCAACTACAAATGCAACGCTTCGCATCTGTAGAAGGATGTAAATGTGCGTGTAGTGGTGAAGTATTCTTATTTACTTTCGCATCGCCATTGGACGAAGAGAGACAAACTAATGTCATTCCATCCAACCATTCTGTTCTTGCATCAACTTTTGTTATTCCCAGTGACATATCAGCGAAAGCAACATCGAATGATTCGGGAATTCCTTAATTTGAACTCGGATCTTCAAAGTGTGGAATTTCCACTCGATGTTGCTTGTCATTCCATCCAACCATTTTGTTCTTGCATCAACTTTTGTTATTCCCATTGACATATCAGCGAAAGCAACATCGAATGATTCGGGAATTCCTTAATTTGAACTCGGATCTTCAAAGTGTGGAATTTCCACTCGATGTTGCTTCCGCAGAAATTTCATTGGGAATAGCAAACGCTCCTGCTTCGCCAAATGAGGATCCGGAAAACACAAGAAATGAGGATTCGGAAAAAGTTTTAATAAAAATAAAATTATTGGAGTATTTTGTTACCAGTAACGCTAAAAGTAACACATGTTACTTTTAGCGTTACGCGGCAGTCACACGACGCTGTTTTGCCAGCGCTGCTAGATATTGGGTTAGTAGCGCTGGCAAATAGCAACAGCAGGCAGCGTACTGAGAGGGTTCACACGATTTATAACTTAGTAGCGCTGGCAAACAGCAAAACCGTCGTTTGACATTTGAATTTGGGCGATTTTTTAAATAATAAACGTAACACAAATTTAAATGAATAAATGTAAAATAACAACTTAAAATAAACAAACTTTTTCACTTATCACACTTTTGACAGCTCAGTAACCATGCAACAGGGTCACGTGATCCCTAGTAGCGCTGGCAAAGTAACACGGTCTCTACTTCAATAGCGCTGCTAAAATCATCGCGCTGCTGCTGTTAGTAGCACCCTACTAGGGTTCACACGGTGCTGCTGAAACGGCTGCTAACAGCCAAACAGCTAGCAGCGCTGGAAAACAGCGTCGTGTGACTGCCGCATTAATGGTAACAAAATATTCACATATTTCGTCTCATTTCATCTCACACCTAATAAGCATAAGGCTGTCTCGTTTCTACATTGCTAGAGCAAGACATACTTATATACGTTTGGTGTTGGAGTAAGTGCGATAGACATTCACACAGATTGTCAATTGCACGTGAGTTTTTTCCCAACGCTCTAAGAAGATTCACGCATAGGGTAACAGTGAATTATCACGTTACTCCACTAGTTACGTAACTAGTTCCGAATCTTGCTGGGAATTTTGTGTCAAACATAACACAGAGATCTTTGATTTCGGTGACTCTATTTGTGTTAACCTCATTGAGTTTGTAATTGGGCTGGACGAAATAAAGGACTGGACGAACGGTAATACGACATCACAGAACATTTGGAAATATTGAGACCAATACAGTTGCGTTCACACCACTCCACGAAAGCATCTAAGTCTAGCTGAAGCAATAGTGCATCATATAGTGTATTGATTTTTCGAAAAACTTTCAAGTCGTCAGCATATAAAAGAAAATTGGACGATTTAAAAACATTACATAAATCATTAATAAATAAAATAAATAATAACGGACCAAGGTGACTTCCTTGAGGGACACCTGAACGAACGTAATAAGGACTGGTAAAGTCAATGTAAATGACGTCGACTTGTGATCCACCTTCCAATTAATTCAAGCAATAGTGCGTAAGCTCAATTAGGTTTGTAACCGTGGAACGACCCTTAACAAAACCATGCTGTTGTGGGGAAATACAACCTGTAACAGCAGCTGGTATTTCGTCACAGACTAACTTTTCGAAAATTTTTGCGATAGTGGGTAGAATTGCAATCGGTCTGTAATTCTCGACATTACTACGACAACCTGGGTAAAGTGAATCTGAAACTGAATCGATCTCATAATAAGTCTACGAAAAAGTGTAATCGAAAAACTTATTTTTCCTAAATTAAAAAATGTTTCAAAACCCAAAAGTTTTCCGTTTCCAAAAATTGTGAGTAATTCTTTAAAGGCGCTTATTTCCGCACATTTGTTACTACGTCAGTATGTGACCTTAATACGACTGCCATCAGTATCATTTTTGATAGCCAGTGAAATAAAATTAAAACTTTTAAAAAATGCACTAAAAAAAGACTGCAATAACAGCGAGATAAATATTTAATTTTATTTTTTATGCTTTTATCTCGCTTTTATTTGTGATACAAAAAGCTATTATTTCGTCTTAATACATTTTTAATCCTCTAGCCGGAATGCCCGCCTTAAGGCGGGCTTCAGGGAATTCGCTTGTTTATAACGGGTAACAATTTTAATCGTCGGAAATCGCCGGAACGTGTTACACTGACTTTTGTAAGTTATCGCTTTACATGCTGGAAAAAATTTAGCCCTGTACGTTGTCTTGGTTACGGTTTGTCGCAAGTTGAAAGTCATATTTTGGTGATTTTTTTTCGGAAATATTCCGGTTAGAGGGTTAACCGACTTCCAAAAAGGAAAAGGTTCTCAATTTGACCTGATTGTATTTTTTTTTAATGTATGTTCACGCCTAACTTTTTACTGGGTTGACCGATTTTGGTCGTCTCAAAGAGAAAGTTCCTGGTTGGGCCCAATCCAAAAACCCCAGATGAGATTTTTCCCGGAAAATTTGAAGAAAGGTATAAACACATTATCCTTACAGTACCTTCTCCTATCAGATTTCTTAATGACAGAATCGGATTCAGCGACCCCAAAAACCCCGATATGAGATTTTTTTTCAAAAATTTGAGGAAAAGAATAATCACGTTATACTTACAAGACCTTCCCCTATCCCTACAAGGACGAGGTAGTAAAAATATTGTATTGTCATCGGAACTTCGTATGTGTGCATATTTTCAAATCAATCGAAGTGGGTCAAAATTAGATTGCAAGATTTCATCCAATAACACAGACCAAAAGCGAGACACGAAGGCAAACTAAATAAAAGTTTTTAAAATGGCACTATGTTACATGAAGCGCCCCGACTATCATTTTCGATAGCCAGGTCTACATTCTACATACATATATTCTGCATACATATATATAGGTCTACATACATTGACATTTCCTTTAAATTTGCAAAATTGGCTAGGCAGTCAATGTTAACATGCTTTGGAAATTTTTGCGGTATCAACATTTGTTCACCGCTGACGTTGGCTAATGAAGGATTGTTTGTAAAATGAGTTGTAAACTTTTCCCGTAGAATTGTCAAGCAAGAAAAAATTAAAAGCTTTTATTTAAACAAATGTACCGAAAATAAAAAAAATAAAAATTTTGGAAATTAAAGCGAGAAATTTTTTTTTCTTTTTCATTTTTTATACCCGTTTGATGAAACCAAAGGGTATATTAACTTTGCCTTACCGTTTGTAACGCCAAGATCCCGTCATCACAAAAAAAAATGAATTACACCAGTGTGTTTTGAATGATAAACGTATCAAAAGCTATAATTGCCAATCTGGCAATTATTGAAAACCCGTATGGTGATATTCGTATCATAATTTGAGCAGTTGTACCAAAATTCCACTTTGAAGTCAAATTTTCCAATTAGATTTTTTAAAATTTATTCCAATCGGATTTTGATGTATGGGAGTTTTATGTAGAATCATATCCTAAATAACTTTTGTTCTTGGACTTTTTTGATAAGATGCACCGTTTTTGAGATATTCACAAAAAACATTTTCGTTCGTATGGGGGGTACCCCCCCTAATGATCCATTTTTGCCCATGAAGGAACTTAGCCTCGCATTTTACGAAAAACGGATCCACGCAAAATTTCAAGTCTGTAGCTCAATCCGTGCGCCCGCAATCCGCGTCACAGACGGACGGACGGACGGACATACAAAAATTAATTATATTTATCATTCTAAACACACTGGTGTAATTCATTTTTGTGTGTGATGACGGGATCTTGGCGGTACAAACGGTAAAGCAAAGTGAATATACCCTTTGGTTTCACCATACGGGTATAAAAATAATTAATTTTTGCATGTCCGTTCGTCTGTCCGTCTGTGGCGCGGATTGCGAGCGCACGGATTGAGCTAGAGACTTTGCGCCGATTCGTTTTTCATAAAATGCGAGGCTAAGTTCGTTCATGGGCAAAAATGGACCATTAGGGGGGGTACCCCCCATACGAACGAAAATGATTTTTGCGAATATCTCAAAAACGGTACATCTTATCAAAAAAGTTCAAGAACAAAAGTTGTTTAGGATATGATTCTACATAAAACTCCCATACATCAAAATCCGATTGGAATAAATTTGAAAAAATCTTAATGGAAGGTTTGACTTCAAAGTGGAATTTTGGTACAACTGTTCGAATTTTGATACGAATATCACCATACGGGTTTTCAATAATTGTCAGATTGGCAATTATAGCGTTTGTTATGTTTAAAATATATATTTGCCAGAACACAATTTCCAAATCAGATTTCTCTAGATTTTGTTTCCCGCCAAAAATTCTAGGTCCCGATTCCACCGAAATTCGTTAAGAAAAAGGCATAATTCTAGGCGTGAGAAGGAGTGGTCAAATAAAATTCAGTTGGATGGAGGAGTTGTGTAAGAGTTTGTCTAGGATTTATAATTTTTTGACCTTACTCGCCGTTTTCCAGTGAATCTCAAAAATATTTTCATTTGAACGGGAGATTCCGGAAGGGCTGGATTAATTTTGCTCATCAACGAACTTATTTTTCATTTTTTGAGAAACGCTCTTTGTCAAATTTCAAGTTCCTAGCCAAAGTCGCGAGGATTATTATAAAAACTAACACAAAACGTAAAAGCTTTTCGCACCAAATCTGTTGAAATCGACGAAATGGTTTAGTATGTTTACGTTGATAACGATTAAGTAATTACAATTTTGTGCGCAAATGTACAAATTTATGAAACGAATGTCAAGTACACAAAACTCATATTCTTAGTCGCGCAAGTCTAATCATCAGGCACACGGCAATTGATAAGATCAATCATGTCTCAGCGACTGTCATCAACTGACCCTAAGGATATGGCTCTTTTTTAAAAGCTTTTATTTAGCTCGCTATCTTGTCTGTTTGTTTGTCTGTTTGTTTGTCGGGGTCAAATCTTGCAATCAAATTTTGACCCACTTCCACTTGTCCGATTGACTTGAAATTTTGCACACTTATATAAGTCCGATGACAATACAATGTTTTCACTACTTCGTCCTTGTAAGGATAACCGAAGGTCCTGTAAGGATAACGTGATTATCCTTTTCTCCAAATTTTCCGGAAAAAAATCTATTCTGGGGGTTTTTGGGGTCGCTGAATCCGAATCTGTTATTAAAAAGTCAGTAAGGATAACGGAAGGTCTTGTAAGGATAACGTGATTATCCTTTTCTCCAAATTTTCCGGGAAAAAATCTATTATGGGGGTTTTTGGGGTCGCTGAATCCGAATCTGTCATTAAAAAGTCTGTAAGGATAACGGAAGGTCCTGTAAGGATAACGTGATTATCCTTTTCTCCAAATTTTCCGGAAAAAAATCTATTCTGGGGGTTTTTGGGGTCGCTGAATCCGAATCTGTCATTAAAAAGTCAGTAAGGATAACGGAAGGTCCCGTAAGGATAACGTGATTATCCTTTTCTCCAAATTTTCCGGAAAAAAATCTATTCTGGGGGTTTTTGGGGTCGCTGAATCTTAATCTGTCATTAAAAAGTCAGTAAGGATAACGAAAGGTCCTGTAAGGATAACGTGATTATCCCTTTCTCCAAATTTTCCGGAAAAAAAATCTATTCTGGGGGTTTTTGGGGTCGCTGAATACGATTCTCAAGTTAAAAAGTCTGTAAGGACATCTCAAATGTCTAAAAAGAACAAAATAAAAAAAAACAAAAAAAATTTTTTTTAAAAAAAAGCTTTTATTAAAAAAGAATGCACTAAAAAGAAAAAAATAATTTTCTGGACGCTGTGTATCACAAATATAAAAGCTTTAAGAGAGCGAGATAAAGCATAAAACAATAAAATAAAAATTTATCTCGCTTTTAAAAAGCTTTTATATTTGTGATACACAGCGTCCAGAAAATTATTTTTTTCTTTTTAGTGCATTCTTTTTTAATAAAAGCTTTTTTTAAAATTTTTTTTTTATTTTTTTTATTAAAGTATTTTGAATATAACCAAAAGACCCCATCGCTCAGTTCTTAACACAAAACTTTAACATTTTAAATGTTTTTTTTTGCGATCTGATTTTTGAGTCAAAAGCATATTAAAGTTGAATAACTTTATTAAAAACGTGAATAATCAAAAGCATTTTCGAAGCATCATGGACAGAAAAAAGCAGGTGTCTGTCTCGCAGAGACGGCCAGAAGACGTGGGTCCGTCTATAACGATCGCCAATAGATATTTAAGTAAGAAATTTTAGTGAAAAGGAAATTAAGGAAACAAATTTTTATTTAAAACATAACAAAAGCTATAATTGCCAATCTGGCAATTATTGAAAACCCGTATGGTGATTTAAGTGAACGGAGAACAGTTGTATCAAAATTCCAGTTTGAAGTCAAACTTTCTAATTAGATTTTTTAAAAATTTATTCCAATCGGATTTCGAAGTATGGGAGTTTTATGTAGAATCATATCCTAAATAACTTTTGTTCTTGTACTTTTTTGATAAGCTGCACCGTTTTTGAGATATTCGGTTTCACCATACGGGTATAATAGTTTTATTTATAATTGGTTTATGATAAGAGAAGTATGAAATAAATATCATACATACAGTGTTCAAAACGCTCCCACTCCTAGTTTTGCGTTCAAATTAGTTATATATATAATGACGAAGGTTTTATATAAATTTACCACTATTTCATCGATTCTACTACTATTTTTCGGCCGATTTACTACGATTTCGAAAATCAAAAATCACAACCCTAAACAGAACTTTAATGCTGGGAGCGAAATATCGCTCTCATACTAATGAAATACACACTTGTGTGCATCATCATAACCAACAGCCATCGCTCGAGGCTTTCATTCATTTTTATGCGAGACCCACAAACCACTTTGAACAAGAAGCGAAAACTTAAATAGAAATCATTTTCGTTCCCAAGAACGAGAGTCGGAAACCACAGCAAACGATTTTGCCGTTAAGAGCGAAACTTTTCAGAGCGAAAAGAACGAAATAACATGGCTTTCAATACATCAGATTCAATACACACAAAGGAGGAGCATAAAAAGAGTATAAATGCGAAATCTGTACTACAAGCAGCAAACACAGGATAGCAGCGGCAGTAAAAATTTTGATTTTGATCTTTAAAAAAATAATTGAACATAGTTTAACATAACAAAATACCCTAAACAATGCTTTAATGTAGGCCTCATCTTATAACACAGTTTCTGTTCGGATGTCACCACAAATTGTCGAGTATCATCGATTGCAAATTTGTTATCATGGCAGCAAGCCGATTTTCTAATTTGTACCCCCATAACCAAAATCCAAGACGTATCCACGTCAAAAGCAGGGTGTCTGTCTCGTAGAGACGGCCATAAGACGTGGATCCGCCTACAACGATCGCCAATAGATATTTAAGTAAGAAATTTTAGTGAAAAGGAAACTAAAGAAACAATTTGATTGACCGTAATGTTATGTTTAGACCTGCCTCAATATTTTTGCTTCAATATATTGAAGGGTATTCAAAATCGTATGGATCGCTTCAATATTTTTGCTTCAATATAGTCCTTACACGTTCAATATATTGAACACAACCAAAATATTGTTCAATATATTGTACGTATAAGGTGCCCATTACGGGATGCGCCTTTCCGTTTGGTGAATTTCGGCATCTTGTGCCTAAAAATCAAATTTCACTTGCAACATAACGAACAAATGTTTAATTCTAAAATGTTATAGGGCATTTTCAAAAATATACTCGGAAGTTGCGCAAATTGCACAAAACATTTTCATCCATCTCTCCGTAATACTTAGTTGTTCAGTAATTTGCGAAAGTAAAGTTACTAAACGAATAACATATAACTGGGTTTATTATTATCAAAATCTTTTGTGTTATTTGCAGAACTTGCATTCTTGAAAACGCCCATAGATGAAAAACAAATAAAAATCAAAATAAAATAAAATTACACGATAAAAACCACAAAGCAATTTCAATTTACAGCAACTAAAATCTCAAACACAACCCGCCTGCTCACACAACTCGTATACAGAAATTAAAGGAAACACGGGGCAATCAAGAGAAGCAATCAAGAAAAATGAATTTCCAGAACCAGAACAACCCATATAGAGAAAGAAACAATCAAGAGTAAAAGCTTTCAGTCAACGTTAACATACTTCGTCGTGTTCTCTTTCCTGTGCCTCTTCCAAATATTCAATACCAATACCACAAAAAAAAAACATAAAAAGAATATAAATGTGAAATCTGTACTACCAGCAGCAAATACAGCATAACAGCAGCAGTGAAAATTTAGATTTTGATTCTTAATAAGATAATTGAACATAATTTAACATTACAAAATACCCTAAACAATGCTTTAATGTAGGCGGGATCTTATAACACAGTTTCTATTCGGATGTCACCACAAACTATCGAGTATCATCGATTGCAAATTTGTTATCGTGGCAGCAAGCCGATTTTCTAATTTGTACCCCCATAACCAAAATCCAAGACGTATCCACGTCAATACCACATAATGCGCGGAACGTTTCTCCACCGGAGCACTGGTTTTGAAAATAAACCCCTCAATTCTCCATAATAGATAAGCGCCTCTTAACTGTTAACTGGACTTTAGAGGAAATTTAATAGAAATTGGTATTCCTGATAATAGTTAAGAGATGTCAACCTCTTAACTTTCGTGGTGAATTTTTGTAAACGGTTTTCATATTCTGGGGAAAAGTTAGCAGACGGTTCTAACCTCCTTAATTTAAGAGGACCTCGCCGATGTCCTCTTACGACCTCTTAACTTGTGTGTTGTGTTTAAAACTCGAAAAATCAGTGTCGGGGAGGGCTCCAACAATTTTTTTATGTATAGACAAGTTGTGTAAAATTGTATTCTGAACGTGTTTTACGTTACAGGTTTTCGATTAACCCTTTCACTCGGCGCGTACACAATTGTGTACATCATATTTAACTCGTATTTCTAAGAGAATTAGAAGGGAGAGGGACAATTATTGACAATTTATGTACACAAATGAGTACATAATCAAAAAGAGACTTCTAAAAAGATATTTAAATTTTTTAAATTTTGAAATATATTTTGTTGCTATATATATTATTATTGAAAAAAGCAAAAAAAAAATTTTGTTGTTTTTTTTTAATAATAATATATATTTTTATATATTACTAGCAGACCCTTCGTTGGCAGCTAAAAGTTTTTTGTATAAATTTTAGAATGCCAAAAAACCATAGATAACTTAAAAAGTTTTGGGAAAAAATGTTATCCTTACAGGACCTTCCGTTTCGAATTTTGAAATTCCAACTTCAGATTCGTGATAAGCAACCCTGAAAACCTCCCAAAGCCGATTTTTGCGAGAAAAATTGGAAAAAGGACATTTCCGTTATCATTACAGGACCTTCCGTTTAGCATTTGAAAAATCGAACTCTGGATTCACGATCAGCAACCTCGAAAACCCCTTAGTGTCAATTGTTTCAAGAAAAATTGGAAAAAGGACATTTGCGTTATCCTTACAGGACCTTCCGTTTCGAATTTTGAAAATCTACATGGCTAAAAACCTGCTCCTGGCAACACAGATCATTTTGCAAAAAACCGCGTAAAAATCGGTCCAGTAGTTTTTGAGTTTTGTAATCTCAGACAGACAGACAAACATCCTTTTTTTATATATATAGATATGTATATATTGCAATGTATGACGAAACATCAGTAATTTATCCCCTCCTCTCTCCACTTCTTCCTTCCCCCCTTCCCCTTCCTCTTCCCCTTCCACCCTTCGCTTCCCCCCCCTTCGCTTCCCCCCTTCCCCTTCCTCTTCCCCTTCCACCCTTCGCTTCCCCCCTTCGCTTCCTCCCTTCCCTTCCCCTTCCCCTTCCCCTTCCCCTTCCCCTTCCCCTTCCCCTTCCCCTTCCCCTTCCCCTTACCCTTACCCTTACCCTTACCCTTACCCTTACCCTTACCCTTACCCTTACCCTTACCCTTACCCTTACCCTTACCCTTACCCTTACCCTTACCCTTACCCTTACCCTTACCCTTACCCTTACCCTTACCCTTACCCTTACCCTTACCCTTACCCTTACCCTTACCCTTACCCTTACCCTTACCCTTACCCTTACCCTTACCCTTACCCTTACCCTTACCCTTACCCTTACCCTTACCCTTACCCTTACCCTTACCCTTACCCTTACCCTTACCCTTACCCTTACCCTTACCCTTACCCTTACCCTTACCCTTACCCTTACCCTTACCCTTACCCTTACCCTTACCCTTACCCTTACCCTTACCCTTACCCTTACCCTTACCCTTACCCTTACCCTTACCCTTACCCTTACCCTTACCCTTACCCTTACCCTTACCCTTACCCTTACCCTTACCCTTACCCTTACCCTTACCCTTACCCTTACCCTTACCCTTACCCTTACCCTTACCCTTACCCTTACCCTTACCCTTACCCTTACCCTTACCCTTACCCTTACCCTTACCCTTACCCTTACCCTTACCCTTACCCTTACCCTTACCCTTACCCTTACCCTTACCCTTACCCTTACCCTTACCCTTACCCTTACCCTTACCCTTACCCTTACCCTTACCCTTACCCTTACCCTTACCCTTACCCTTACCCTTACCCTTACCCTTACCCTTACCCTTACCCTTACCCTTACCCTTACCCTTACCCTTACCCTTACCCTTACCCTTACCCTTACCCTTACCCTTACCCTTACCCTTACCCTTACCCTTACCCTTACCCTTACCCTTACCCTTACCCTTACCCTTACCCTTACCCTTACCCTTACCCTTACCCTTACCCTTACCCTTACCCTTACCCTTACCCTTACCCTTACCCTTACCCTTACCCTTACCCTTACCCTTACCCTTACCCTTACCCTTACCCTTACCCTTACCCTTACCCTTACCCTTACCCTTACCCTTACCCTTACCCTTACCCTTACCCTTACCCTTACCCTTACCCTTACCCTTACCCTTACCCTTACCCTTACCCTTACCCTTACCCTTACCCTTACCCTTACCCTTACCCTTACCCTTACCCTTACCCTTACCCTTACCCTTACCCTTACCCTTACCCTTACCCTTACCCTTACCCTTACCCTTACCCTTACCCTTACCCTTACCCTTACCCTTACCCTTACCCTTACCCTTACCCTTACCCTTACCCTTACCCTTACCCTTACCCTTACCCTTACCCTTACCCTTACCCTTACCCTTACCCTTACCCTTACCCTTACCCTTACCCTTACCCTTACCCTTACCCTTACCCTTACCCTTACCCTTACCCTTACCCTTACCCTTACCCTTACCCTTACCCTTACCCTTACCCTTACCCTTACCCTTACCCTTACCCTTACCCTTACCCTTACCCTTACCCTTACCCTTACCCTTACCCTTACCCTTACCCTTACCCTTACCCTTACCCTTACCCTTACCCTTACCCTTACCCTTACCCTTACCCTTACCCTTACCCTTACCCTTACCCTTACCCTTACCCTTACCCTTACCCTTACCCTTACCCTTACCCTTACCCTTACCCTTACCCTTACCCTTACCCTTACCCTTACCCTTACCCTTACCCTTACCCTTACCCTTACCCTTACCCTTACCCTTACCCTTACCCTTACCCTTACCCTTACCCTTACCCTTACCCTTACCCTTACCCTTACCCTTACCCTTACCCTTACCCTTACCCTTACCCTTACCCTTACCCTTACCCTTACCCTTACCCTTACCCTTACCCTTACCCTTACCCTTACCCTTACCCTTACCCTTACCCTTACCCTTACCCTTACCCTTACCCTTACCCTTACCCTTACCCTTACCCTTACCCTTACCCTTACCCTTACCCTTACCCTTACCCTTACCCTTACCCTTACCCTTACCCTTACCCTTACCCTTACCCTTACCCTTACCCTTACCCTTACCCTTACCCTTACCCTTACCCTTACCCTTACCCTTACCCTTACCCTTACCCTTACCCTTACCCTTACCCTTACCCTTACCCTTACCCTTACCCTTACCCTTACCCTTACCCTTACCCTTACCCTTACCCTTACCCTTACCCTTACCCTTACCCTTACCCTTACCCTTACCCTTACCCTTACCCTTACCCTTACCCTTACCCTTACCCTTACCCTTACCCTTACCCTTACCCTTACCCTTACCCTTACCCTTACCCTTACCCTTACCCTTACCCTTACCCTTACCCTTACCCTTACCCTTACCCTTACCCTTACCCTTACCCTTACCCTTACCCTTACCCTTACCCTTACCCTTACCCTTACCCTTACCCTTACCCTTACCCTTACCCTTACCCTTACCCTTACCCTTACCCTTACCCTTACCCTTACCCTTACCCTTACCCTTACCCTTACCCTTACCCTTACCCTTACCCTTACCCTTACCCTTACCCTTACCCTTACCCTTACCCTTACCCTTACCCTTACCCTTACCCTTACCCTTACCCTTACCCTTACCCTTACCCTTACCCTTACCCTTACCCTTACCCTTACCCTTACCCTTACCCTTACCCTTACCCTTACCCTTACCCTTACCCTTACCCTTACCCTTACCCTTACCCTTACCCTTACCCTTACCCTTACCCTTACCCTTACCCTTACCCTTACCCTTACCCTTACCCTTACCCTTACCCTTACCCTTACCCTTACCCTTACCCTTACCCTTACCCTTACCCTTACCCTTACCCTTACCCTTACCCTTACCCTTACCCTTACCCTTACCCTTACCCTTACCCTTACCCTTACCCTTACCCTTACCCTTACCCTTACCCTTACCCTTACCCTTACCCTTACCCTTACCCTTACCCTTACCCTTACCCTTACCCTTACCCTTACCCTTACCCTTACCCTTACCCTTACCCTTACCCTTACCCTTACCCTTACCCTTACCCTTACCCTTACCCTTACCCTTACCCTTACCCTTACCCTTACCCTTACCCTTACCCTTACCCTTACCCTTACCCTTACCCTTACCCTTACCCTTACCCTTACCCTTACCCTTACCCTTACCCTTACCCTTACCCTTACCCTTACCCTTACCCTTACCCTTACCCTTACCCTTACCCTTACCCTTACCCTTACCCTTACCCTTACCCTTACCCTTACCCTTACCCTTACCCTTACCCTTACCCTTACCCTTACCCTTACCCTTACCCTTACCCTTACCCTTACCCTTACCCTTACCCTTACCCTTACCCTTACCCTTACCCTTACCCTTACCCTTACCCTTACCCTTACCCTTACCCTTACCCTTACCCTTACCCTTACCCTTACCCTTACCCTTACCCTTACCCTTACCCTTACCCTTACCCTTACCCTTACCCTTACCCTTACCCTTACCCTTACCCTTACCCTTACCCTTACCCTTACCCTTACCCTTACCCTTACCCTTACCCTTACCCTTACCCTTACCCTTACCCTTACCCTTACCCTTACCCTTACCCTTACCCTTACCCTTACCCTTACCCTTACCCTTACCCTTACCCTTACCCTTACCCTTACCCTTACCCTTACCCTTACCCTTACCCTTACCCTTACCCTTACCCTTACCCTTACCCTTACCCTTACCCTTACCCTTACCCTTACCCTTACCCTTACCCTTACCCTTACCCTTACCCTTACCCTTACCCTTACCCTTACCCTTACCCTTACCCTTACCCTTACCCTTACCCTTACCCTTACCCTTACCCTTACCCTTACCCTTACCCTTACCCTTACCCTTACCCTTACCCTTACCCTTACCCTTACCCTTACCCTTACCCTTACCCTTACCCTTACCCTTACCCTTACCCTTACCCTTACCCTTACCCTTACCCTTACCCTTACCCTTACCCTTACCCTTACCCTTACCCTTACCCTTACCCTTACCCTTACCCTTGCCCTTGCCCTTGCCCTTGCCTTGCCCTTGCCCTTGCCTTGCCCTTGCCCTTGCCCTTGCCCTTGCCCTTGCCCTTGCCCTTGCCCTTGCCCTTGCCCTTGCCCTTGCCCTTGCCCTTGCCCTTGCCCTTGCCCTTGCCCTTGCCCTTGCCCTTGCCCTTGCCCTTGCCCTTGCCCTTGCCCTTGCCCTTGCCCTTGCCCTTGCCCTTGCCCTTGCCCTTGCCCTTGCCCTTGCCCTTGCCCTTGCCCTTGCCCTTGCCCTTGCCCTTGCCCTTGCCCTTGCCCTTGCCTTGCCCTTGCCCTTGCCCTTGCCCTTGCCCTTACCCTTACCCTTACCCTTACCCTTACCCTTACCCTTACCCTTACCCTTACCCTTACCCTTACCCTTACCCTTACCCTTACCCTTACCCTTACCCTTACCCTTACCCTTACCCTTACCCTTACCCTTACCCTTACCCTTACCCTTACCCTTACCCTTACCCTTACCCTTACCCTTACCCTTACCCTTACCCTTACCCTTACCCTTACCCTTACCCTTACCCTTGCCTTGCCCTTGCCCTTGCCCTTGCCTCCTTGCCCTTGCCCTTGCCCTTGCCCTTGCCCTTGCCCTTGCCCTTGCCCTTGCCCTTGCCCTTGCCCTTGCCCTTGCCCTTGCCCTTGCCCTTGCCCTTGCCCTTGCCCTTGCCCTTGCCCTTGCCCTTGCCCTTGCCCTTGCCCTTGCCCTTGCCCTTGCCCTTGCCCTTGCCCTTGCCCTTGCCCTTGCCTTGCCCTTGCCCTTGCCCTTGCCCTTGCCCTTGCCCTTGCCCTTGCCCTTGCCCTTGCCCTTGCCCTTGCCCTTGCCCTTGCCCTTGCCCTTGCCCTTGCCCTTGCCCTTGCCCTTGCCCTTACCCTTACCCTTACCCTTACCCTTACCCTTACCCTTACCCTTACCCTTACCCTTACCCTTACCCTTACCCTTACCCTTACCCTTACCCTTACCCTTACCCTTACCCTTACCCTTACCCTTACCCTTACCCTTACCCTTACCCTTACCCTTACCCTTACCCTTACCCTTACCCTTACCCTTACCCTTACCCTTACCCTTACCCTTACCCTTACCCTTACCTTACCCTTACCCTTACCCTTACCCTTACCCTTACCCTTACCCTTACCCTTACCCTTACCCTTACCCTTACCCTTACCCTTACCCTTACCCTTACCCTTACCCTTACCCTTACCCTTACCCTTACCCTTACCCTTACCCTTACCCTTACCCTTACCCTTACCCTTACCCTTACCCTTACCCTTACCCTTACCCTTACCCTTACCCTTACCCTTACCCTTACCCTTACCCTTACCCTTACCCTTACCCTTACCCTTACCCTTACCCTTACCCTTACCCTTACCCTTACCCTTACCCTTACCCTTACCCTTACCCTTACCCTTGCCCTTGCCCTTACCCTTACCCTTACCCTTACCTTACCCTTACCCTTACCCTTACCCTTACCCTTACCCTTACCCTTACCCTTACCCTTACCCTTACCCTTACCCTTACCCTTACCCTTACCCTTACCCTTACCCTTACCCTTACCCTTACCCTTACCCTTACCCTTACCCTTACCCTTACCCTTACCCTTACCCTTACCCTACCCTTACCCTTACCCTTACCCTTACCCTTACCCTTACCCTTACCCTTACCCTTACCCTTACCCTTACCCTTACCCTTACCCTTACCCTTACCCTTACCCTTACCCTTACCCTTACCCTTACCCTTACCCTTACCCTTACCCTTACCCTTACCCTTACCCTTACCCTTACCCTTACCCTTACCCTTACCCTTACCCTTACCCTTACCCTACCCCTTACCCTTACCCTTACCCTTACCCTTACCCTTACCCTTACCCTTACCCTTACCCTTACCCTTACCCTTACCCTTACCCTTACCCTTACCCTTACCCTTACCCTTACCCTTACCCTTACCCTTACCCTTACCCTTACCCTTACCCTTACCCTTACCCTTACCCTTACCCTTACCCTTACCCTTACCCTTACCCTTACCCTTACCTTACCCTTACCCTTACCCTTACCCTTACCCTTACCCTTACCCTTACCCTTACCCTTACCCTTACCCTTACCCTTACCCTTACCCTTACCCTTACCCTTACCCTTACCCTTACCCTTACCCTTACCCTTACCCTTACCCTACCCTTACCCTTACCCTTACCCTTACCCTTACCTTACCTTACCCTTACCCTTACCCTTACCCTTACCCTTACCCTTACCCTTACCCTTACCCTTACCCTTACCCTTACCCTTACCCTTACCCTTACCCTTACCCTTACCCTTACCCTTACCCTTACCCTTACCCTTACCCTTACCCTTACCCTTACCCTTACCCTTACCCTTACCCTTACCCTTACCCTTACCCTTACCCTTACCCTTACCCTTACCCTTACCCTTAACCCTTACCCTTACCCTTACCCTTACCCTTACCCTTACCCTTACCCTTACCCTTACCCTTACCCTTACCCTTACCCTTACCCTTACCCTTACCCTTACCCTTACCCTTACCCTTACCCTTACCCTTAACCCTTACCCTTACCCTTACCCTTACCCTTACCCTTACCCTTACCCTTACCCTTACCCTTACCCTTACCCTTACCCTTACCCTTACCCTTACCCTTACCCTTACCCTTACCCTTACCCTTACCCTTACCCTTACCCTTACCCTTACCCTTACCCTTACCCTTACCCTTACCCTTACCCTTACCCTTACCCTTACCCTTACCCTTACCCTTACCCTTACCCTTACCCTTACCCTTACCCTTACCCTTACCCTTACCCTTACCCTTACCCTTACCCTTACCCTTACCCTTACCCTTACCCTTACCCTTACCCTTACCCTTACCCTTACCCTTACCCTTACCCTTACCCTTACCCTTACCCTTACCCTTACCCTTACCCTTACCCTTACCCTTACCCTTACCCTTACCCTTACCCTTACCCTTACCCTTACCCTTACCCTTACCCTTACCCTTACCCTTACCCTTACCCTTACCCTTACCCTTACCCTTACCCTTACCCTTACCCTTACCCTTACCCTTACCCTTACCCTTACCCTTACCCTTACCCTTACCCTTACCCTTACCCTTACCCTTACCCTTACCCTTACCCTTACCCTTACCCTTACCCTTACCCTTACCCTTACCCTTACCCTTACCCTTACCCTTACCCTTACCCTTACCCTTACCCTTACCCTTACCCTTACCCTTACCCTTACCCTTACCCTTACCCTTACCCTTACCCTTACCCTTACCCTTACCCTTACCCTTACCCTTACCCTTACCCTTACCCTTACCCTTACCCTTACCCTTACCCTTACCCTTACCCTTACCCTTACCCTTACCCTTACCCTTACCCTTACCCTTACCCTTACCCTTACCCTTACCCTTACCCTTACCCTTACCCTTACCCTTACCCTTACCCTTACCCTTACCCTTACCCTTACCCTTACCCTTACCCTTACCCTTACCCTTACCCTTACCCTTACCCTTACCCTTACCCTTACCCTTACCCTTACCCTTACCCTTACCCTTACCCTTACCCTTACCCTTACCCTTACCCTTACCCTTACCCTTACCCTTACCCTTACCCTTACCCTTACCCTTACCCTTACCCTTACCCTTACCCTTACCCTTACCCTTACCCTTACCCTTACCCTTACCCTTACCCTTACCCTTACCCTTACCCTTACCCTTACCCTTACCCTTACCCTTACCCTTACCCTTACCCTTACCCTTACCCTTACCCTTACCCTTACCCTTACCCTTACCCTTACCCTTACCCTTACCCTTACCCTTACCCTTACCCTTACCCTTACCCTTACCCTTACCCTTACCCTTACCCTTACCCTTACCCTTACCCTTACCCTTACCCTTACCCTTACCCTTACCCTTACCCTTACCCTTACCCTTACCCTTACCCTTACCCTTACCCTTACCCTTACCCTTACCCTTACCCTTACCCTTACCCTTACCCTTACCCTTACCCTTACCCTTACCCTTACCCTTACCCTTACCCTTACCCTTACCCTTACCCTTACCCTTACCCTTACCCTTACCCTTACCCTTACCCTTACCCTTACCCTTACCCTTGCCCTTGCCCTTCCCCTTCCCCTTCCCCTTCCCCTTCCCCTTCCCCTTCCCCTTCCCCTTCCCCTTCCCCTTCCCCTTCCCCTTCCCCTTCCCCTTCCCCTTCCCCTTCCCCTTCCCCTTCCCCTTCCCCTTCCCCTTCCCCTTCCCCTTCCCCTTCCCCTTCCCCTTCCCCTTCCCCTTCCCCTTCCCCTTCCCCTTCCCCTTTCCCTTTCCCTTTCCCTTTCCCTTTCCCTTTCCCTTTCCCTTTCCCTTTCCCTTTCCCTTTCCCTTTCCCTTTCCCTTTCCCTTTCCCTTTCCCTTTCCCCTTCCCTTTCCCTTTCCCTTTCCCTTTCCCTTTCCCTTTCCCCTTCCCTTTCCCTTTCCCTTTCCCTTTCCCTTGCCCTTTCCCTTTCCTTTCCCCTTCCCGTTCCCTTTCCCTTTCCCTTTCCCTTTCCCTTTCCCTTTCCCTTTCCCTTCCCGTTCCCCATCCCCTTCCTCTTCCCCTTACCCTTACCCTACCCCTTTCCATTAGGGGGGGGGGGTAAATATTAGTGGGCGAAAAATCTCCCTAAGGATTGACCTTCCTAAAGGAGAAAACCGAATCCGAATCTCTCATTGTTGTAGAAGGTAGCTGGCGATGGGGTTTACTGAGAGGAGGGAGGGTAGATATTAGTTGGCGAAAAATTTCCTTGAGGAATGACTTCTATATTAATGAAAACCGCACCCCAATCGGTTGAACGGTTCGAAAGTTATCAGGGAAGGGGTACCGATGGAGAGGGGGAGGTCAATAAAAAGTAGCCTATGTCACTCAGGAATAATGTAGCTTTCTATCAGTGAAAGAATTTTCAGAATCGGATCAGTGGTTCCAGAGATTACCCTGCACAAACAAACAAACTTTACCTCTTTATATAATTAGTATAGATTATTGAAAAAAGCAACAACATATTTTTTTTGCTATTAGAAATAAATGCCGAGTGAAAGGGTTAAATTCTCCGTTTTGGAGAAAATTGTAGAAAAAGTTGGAAAACTCATGAAATATTGTGTCTTCGTGGAATTGTTTACCTTAAATGACACAAAAAACGATTTTTTTATTGGCTGGAATTACATCAACGCATACCTGCAACTTCATTAATTTTATGTCTATCAAATGAAATATTTATATGAGTGCAATGCATTATTTAACCATAAATTTGTTTGCGCGTTGCTGAAATTATACAAAATCATTTAAAAACGATATTGTGTATCTTAAAAACTGTCGATTCAATTTTTACGTGATATTTTTTATATCATTTTCATTTCAAACGGTCTGAATACCGTAGAAAGCCATTCTTAACAGATACGAAACTATTCACATGTTTTTCAAGATCCGCAATGTCTTTTTTACACAATTTTTTGGATAATTTCCATAGTTTTGAAATAATTTTTAGCCAAATTTGACGTCTATGAGTAAGTGCTGTCAGATGAAGACATCGTGGTGAATCTCTTAATTTGCTAAAATCGGAACCCACCAAAATCTCTTACTCAGAATACTAATTCCTTTTAAAATCTCTTAATTATAAATTAAGATATCTCTTAACATCCGTTACCTAGAATTGGGGGGAAAATTTGATGATTTGCACACATTGTTCGACGCCATGACCTTCCATGGTGATTTGCTATACACTAGTGATCAATTTACAACAAATTTGGGCAAGAGTTCAGTTTAGCGACAATAACGCTAGAGATTTTTCGTGTATAGAAGCATCCCCTATCCAAAATGGGTATTTTTAGCCGTCGTTCGCCCCCTTGCCCCCTCCAGGAGTCCTCAAACTTTGTATGAAACTTTTTTCTGGGTGGTGGTAGGGGGTCGTGTGGTACCTCAAATGAAAGGTATTGAAGAGTACATTCCAAAAATATTCGGAACGGGGGATTTTTTTCATAGCGGATTTTATCGGATTTCCAATTTGATTGTCGCGCAATCTATAGGATCGAATCCTTTGGAGATTCCGGCAACTTTCCCATAAAATGATTACTAGGGTAAGACGTGAAAAATAAATTTTTAAGTGAACATTTTTAGATCAATTTAAATTTTTTTGTAGAAATCGAATTTTGATTATTTTTAAAAGCTTTTATTTAGCTCGCTATCTTGTCTGTTTGTCTGTTTGTCTGTCGGGGTCAAATCTTGCAATCAAATTTTGACCCACTTCCACTCATCCGATTCACTTGAAATTTTGTACACTTATATAAGTCCGATGACAATACAATATTTTCTCTACTTCGTCCTTGTAAGGATAAAGGAAGGTCCTGTGAGGATAACGTGATTATCCTTTTCTCCAAATTTTCCGGAAAAAAATCTATTCTGGGGGTTTTTGAGGTCACTGAATCCGAATCTGCCATTAAAAAGTCTGTAAGGATAACGGAAGGTCCTGTAAGGATAACGTGATTATCCTTTTTTCAAAATTTTCTGGAAAAAAATCTATTCTGGGTGTTTTTGGGGTCGCTGAATCCGAATCTGTCATTAAAAAGTATGTAAGGATAACGGAAGGTCCTGTAAGGATAACGTGATTATCCTTTTCTCCAAATTTTCCGGAAAAAATCTATTCTGGGGGTTTTTGGGGTCGCTGAATCCGAATCTGTCATTAAAAAGTCTGTAAGGATAACGGAAGTTAATGTAAGGATAACGTGATTATCCTTTTCTCCAAATTTTCCGGAAAAAAATCTATTCTGGGGGTTTTTGGGGTCGCTGAATCCGAATCTGTCATTAAAAAGTCTGTAAGGATAACGGAAGGTCCTGTAAGGATAACGTGATTATCCCTTTCCTCAATTGTTCCGGGAAAAAATATATTCTGCGGGTTTTGGGGTTCGCTGAATACGATTCTCAAGTTAAAAAGCCTGTAAGGACATCTCAAATGTAAGGATATATATTCGAAGACTAAAAAGAACAAAATAAAAAAAATAAAAAATAAAAATTTTTAAAAAAAGCTTTTATTAAAAAAAATGCACTAAAAAGAAAAAAATAATTTTCTGGACGCTGTGTATCACAAATATAAAAGCTTTTAAAAAGCGAGATAAAGCATAAAACAATAAAATAAACATTTATCTCGCTTTTTAAAAGCTTTTATATTTGTGATACACAGCGTCCAGAAAATTATTTTTTTCTTTTTAGTGCATTTTTTTTAATAAAAGCTTTTTTTTTATAAGTAAATCTGAGACAAAATGAGTACCAAATCTTAAACACAAAATATAACTTCATTTAGAAATTAGTAATGCCATGAAAAAATCAGTAATGACCACAATAATATAAGTTTAAAAAAAAAGAACAAACAAACAAAAAAAAAACAATGTATATTAAAATAAGAAATTACTAATATAGATACTATATTTTTTAATAAGTCTACAAAATAAACTATGTCGAACCGAAGGCCCTGCAGCTAGTGTTCAAAAAAAAAAATCTTGCTAGTTTTGTGTAAATTAACATTAATTCAAATAAATAAATAAATCAGTAATGTGCACCGCAGGCAAAATTTTTTAAACAGAATGCTGCGCAGTTATTTAAACCAAGAGATACACAGTTTCAAGCAAAAATTAATTATTTTTTTTACGTTCTGTAAGTTTTATAAATAGTAGGAACGGAAATGGTAAATAAAATTAACAATAAAGAAAGATTCGCCGCAGACCTGTATAGCGATTATTCCAGAAAAAGTGAGTATTCTCACATGTGAGAAGCCTGTAAGAACACATAATTTGCATTGTTGTGTTAGTGGATTTGGAAGATAGTATTTGTATGAACATTTGTAAGGTTTGGGAACATTTCCTCTAGTTGTGGCAACCCCATTTATTTACTCATTTTGAACTGTCAAAGTTCCACCTGTAATTTTGCTTGGTGAGAAAATATAAACACTAATAAAAATGTCTAAAGTGAGTATATTTACAATTTTTAGAAACTTTTGACTGACTTAGTGCGCAGAAATGGTCCATTCCAATTCTACTCTCGTAGCTGCCACTGCTATAAATATTTAAGGCACAAAGAACTTGTATATATTCAGGAACACTGAAAGTCGTCTTCAAATGTGGACTCAGGATGCTTATTAGTTCCACAGCAATATATTTTGGAAATCTGTAAATTTCTACAAATCTGCAAATATTGGTAACATTAACCAGTCGCTCTAATTACAACACAGACTTTAAATTGACCTTGTTTCAGAAATTGCAAATGGATCGCTTCCGTCCCTAAGATGTCTTCTTAGAATTCTCATGTGGTTTTTTCGGATGTAATATTCCATTATTGATAGCGGGATCATCTTCAATTCTAACTTTAACTACTTTTTCGAAAAAAAAACACAATTTAAACTCCCGCAGCATTGCCACCTTAGCAAAACATACAATAAATTTCCCTTAAAATTCCTTTTAACAAGTAGAGTATTGCAACCTCAAAAATATTCTTCTCACATGTGAGAATACTCACTTTTTCTGGAATAATCGCTATACTGATAACGCACCTTGTGTGGAAAATTGTTGAAAAAATGTACTTCGGAGCCAGCCAAAATAGAGTACGTGTAGTGACTCTATTTATGGGAAAAGGGCAAAAGTTCAGTTTAGCGACAATGGGCCTTTCCACACGTGTATTCTTGCATCTGCGAATCGGGTTCTGATTGGTCAGTGACTAGTGGAGGGAGTTCTGCAAATGATGAACGTTTGGGCGAAGTTCAAGAGTGACCAAAAGTTCTGCATGTACTAACACAAGTAAACAGCAATAAAAATTTTCCATGGGTGAAATTATGATTTCTCACACTACGATGCTTCTCGATGCTCTACTCACGTTCAAACCACAATGCCAATATTCGCACTCACACATATAAATCTGACACAAGTGGTAACAACAGCGTGTGGACTCGAACTGGTTGTCGTTATGTGTTGTCGTTACAACTGCGTGTGGAAATGCCCAATAACGCTAGAGATTTTTCGTATATAGGGAGGGGTAGATAGAAGCATCCCCTATGCAAAATGGGTATTTTTAGCCGTCGCTCGCCCCCCTTGCCCCTTCCAGGGCTCACTAAACTTTGTATGAAACTTTTTTCTTGGGGGTGGTAGGGGGGTGTGTGGTACCTCAAATGAAAGGTAATGAAGAGTGCATTTCAGGTACACTATACTACACTAGATGGCGTTGTTGTAGTCTCCATTTATTTTACCAACATTTTTATCGTTCGGCACATTTAATTTCGAATAAAATTTTGACAGATTGCGTGCATACTGTGTTTTGCTTCGTTTTTTTTTGAAGTAAAAACTTCTTTAGCGCCGTTGTGAGTGATTTCAAACTCGATGAAACGAAAAAGCGACAGTAAAAAGAGATAGGATTTTTTAGCATGCGAGAAAATAAGATAGAATACAGATGGGTGCCGGTCAATTTATCGTAAATAAGAGTGATGGGTTGGGGGAAGGGGAAGGGAGAAGTGTTAGGAGGGGGTTAGGTGAAGAGAGGAAGTGGAGAGAGGAGGGGATAAATTACTGATGTTTCGTCATACATTGCAATATATACATCTATATATATAAAAATGGATGTTTGTCTGTCTGTCTATCTGAGATTACAAAACTCAAAAACTACTGGACCGATTTTTATGCGGTTTTTTGCAAAATGATCTGTGTTGCCAGGAGCAGGTTTTTAGCTATGTAGATTTTCGAAACGGAAGGTCCTGTAAGGATAATGAAAATGTCCTTTTTCCCATTTTTCCCCGGAAAAATTTGCATTTTAGGGTTTTTGGGGTCGCTGATCACGAATCCGGTATTAGATTTTCAAAATTCGAAACGGAAGGTCCTATGAAAATATTCTTTTTCCCATTATTCCCCGGGAACATTGGCATTATGTTTGGGATCGCTGATCACTAATCTGATATTAGATTTTCAAAATTCGACACGGAAGGTCCTATGAAAATATTCTTTTTCCTATTATTCCCCGGGAACATTGGCATTATGTTTGGGATCGCTGATCACTAATCCGATATTAGATTTTCAAAATTCGAAACGAAAGGTCCTGTAAGGATAAATATCCTTTTTCCCGTTTTTCCTCGGAAAAATTGGCATACCAGGGTTTTTGGGGTCGCTGATCATGAATCCGGTATTATATTTTCAAAATTCGAAACGTAAGGTCCTGTAAGGATAACGGAAATGTCCTTTTTCTAATTTTTCTCGCAAAAAAACAGGCTTTGGGAGGTTTTCAGGGTTGCTTATCACGAATCTGGAGTTGGAATTTCAAAATTCGAAACGGAAGGTCCTATAAAAATAACATTTTTTCCCAAAACTTTTTAAGTTATTTATGGTTTTTTGGCATTCTAAAATTTACACAAAAAAACTTTTAGCTGCCAGCGAAGGGGCTAGTATATATATATATATAAATTGTTTTACGATAATGTTCACGATAAAATTGTTCACGATAAATTGTTTACGATAAATTGACCGGCACCCGATTGGACCATAATAAATCAGTTATAGCTGTGGCAATTTACATTTCTCCCAACCAATCAATAAATACAATTATTGAATTTATCCACGATAATTTGCTAAAGTATGTACACATCAGAAATATCGCGGATTTTTAAAAAGATTACGATAAAATTCCTATGATTTTAAGTGGAAATTTTAATGTGAATTTTGCATTGGATACAGCGCTCCCTTTGATTGAGTTCCTCAACACCAAATTAAATTTAAAAATGTGCTCCAGCCGCACTGAATCGACAACAAGATCGAAAACAGTAATTGACGCTGTATTTCAAAGATCTATTGATCAAACCCAAACCAAAGCATTCATTTTATATTTTAGTTATCATAAGCCGCTCGTGTCATTTATTGAAATTGAAAACAAAGAGTCTGAATAAAAATATAATATGACTTTTGAACTTGGTACCAATATTATAATAAATAAACGCTATAACTATCCCACACCTGATACCGCATTCGTCTCATTCTCTCGCTGTTTAATTTTCCTAAGGTTTCACTTCTACCGCAGTGCACACGTTTTTTCACACAAAATGGAATTTGATGAATTGTGGATGCTGCAATGGAGGTAAAGCGTTCGGTGCACAGCCCGCATTGTTTTTTGTTATTGAAAAAAAGAAATTAGCTTCCCTTGAATATTTTTTTTTTACAACCAGGGACGGGAAACGAAATAAAAAATCGTAACGTTATGCATTTCGTTACGTAACGAAATCGGACTTTTATTTCGTTACGTTATTTCGTTTTGTAACGATAAAAAATTTCATTTCGTTACGTTATAACGTTATATTTCGTTACACATTGTATGGAATCTGAAAACAAAAAAACGCACTTTAATAATAGTTTGTCACAAAGTAATTCAGTTCAGTTTCCATAAAAATAAATTCTATAAAAAATAATAAAACTTAACAAAAAGAAAATACAAATAAAAACAAAAAAAAATAGTGATTACTAAGTTAAAACATAACAAAAGCTAAAATTGCCAATCTGGCAATCATTGGAGACCCGTATGCTTATATTCGTATCAAAATTCGAACAGTTGTACCAAAATTCCACTTTGAAGTCAAATTTTCCAATAAGATTTTTTAAAATTTATTCCAATCGGATTTGGATATATGGGAGTGTTATGTAGAATTATATCCTAAATAACTTTTGTTCTTGGACTTTTTTGATGAGATGCACCGTTTTTGAGATATTTACAAAAAACGTTTTCGTTCGTATGGGGGGTACCCCCCTAATGGTCCATTTTTGCCCATTAACGAACGTAGCCCCGCATTTTACAAAAAACGGATCTGTGCAAAATTTCAAGTCTCTAGCTCAATCCGTGCGCCCTCGATCCGCGCCACAGACAGACAGACAGACAGACAGACGGACAGACAGACGGACAGACAGACGGACAGACGGACGGACATGCTAAATTCAACTTTTTTCATCATTCTAAACACACTGGTGTAATTCATTTTTGTGTGCGATGACGAGATCTTGGCGTTACAAACGGTAAGGCAAATCTAATATACCCTTTGGTTTTACCATACGGGTATAAAAATCGGCTTTTGGTCAATATCAAAGATATAGAATTTTAGGCTATTTTGACGTCGCTGATTCTGTGACGCACTCAGCTTTCGCGAAATTCACTCTACTAAAGTTTCTTGAAATATTTCCTTTTTCGTATCTCCAGAAATAGAGGAAATCGGACCAAAACAAAATCCGATTTATGTAAGGGCCACATCTATCAGTTTTCCATCAGTCGACACTGTTACGGTACTCGTCAGTTTTCCATCAGTTTTTTACATCCAGTTAAGCGTTCACATCTATCAGTTGCGACTGACAGTTTTTTGTGAAAAGTTTCTATTCGCTTTGATTGCAGACTTTAAAAAATGCGGGTGGATAATAAAGAGAGAGTGTGTGTATGCATTATTATTGCATTAAGTTCAAAAAATAATATTTGGTTCTATTCTAATGCGATACGACTGAAGCGACTGACGCGAACCTTCACACCAATCAGTTTCCCATCAATTTCCCAAAAACTGATGGAAAACTGATAGATGTGATAGACATTAGAATCAAAATACGATTAAAAATACTACTTCAATATTTTTAATTATATTTTATGCAGGTGGCAGGTCTGTGGGGTTATACTTGATGAATTTTTGTGGAAAATTTCACAAAAATATAATACTGAACAAAACAAGGAAAAATTAATAAATAACGAAAAAACGTAATATTTTTTTTTCGTTTTTCGTTACGTTTTTCATTATTGTAACGGAATTGAGTTTCTATAACGTTATAACGTAATTATGAAGAAATAGCCCGAAAATAATTTCGTTATTTCGTTACGTTACGATAACGTTTCCCATCCCTGATTACAACACATATCAGCAAACTGAAATAGGGATATATATTATAACACTTTCTTCATTAAATTAAAAAATTCTGACGTCTGTAGTAAAGCGACCCTTTGTTTTTCGTTGTTTTAAATAGGGATTAACTCTAACCGACGGCGCACTATGGGGCCAAAGTGCCTTTCGGCGGCCAAAAATCCATAACTTTTGAACGGATCAATATTTTTGAATGGGGTTTTTTTGTTGGCTAGATAAAGATCCAAGCTTTATTTCCTCACAATTTGACCACTCCCACCTCTCCCCCTCCCCACCCATCTGCATTTGAAATCAAAAATTACCAAAATCTCGAGAACGGTTGGTCGTACAGAAAAAATCATTGATGACGAAAATATTTAGAATGCCGTTTTACATATATCGTCAGTACATGAAAATCGAATAGGAGTAACTTTAATACCCTATATGATGAAATAATCAAAACTGTAATATTTGTAATATTTTTTTGGTTTTGTTTTAAAGTTGTTTTTTAAATGTTATAAAAAAATATGGCATTTTTAAAGAGAACTTTGTTTTAATACAATTCTTTTAATACAATTTGATACAAATATACATGGCTGAAATTACATTAAGTTGAGGAAAAATTACATTCTAATAATCTCTTCATCTACGTCGAATTTTAACAATTGTAGGATTTCTTGATCTTCCTCGTCATCCAATTCATCTTTTGCATTTATCCATTTACAACGCAGAGAAGCCAAAAATGGATCTGATGATAGAAGTAATATATTCATCAAATCTTCATTTTGGTTGATTCTAGTCTTTATTTTTCGATTCTTGAGCTTCTTCTGAAAGCTCCCCAAGTGGTAAAATGTTTTTTTCAATTATCAGCTTGCCATGGAAAAGCACTTTATGCATTGTTGCAGACATATTTCTCCAATTGTAATGTCTATTATACAAATCAGCTGTGGACTTGGCATATGATTCGAATTTATCTGGATTTATTGCCTCCTTGCTTGAAAGCACCGATAATATAACTTTCAATCGTCGAATTAATGTCTCGTCCACTTTAGTAATATCAGCAGTAATTTTTGGATTCTCGAAAAATCGCCTTTCCGTATTTCCATCGTTAGTGCTTCCAGATCCTTGCTTAGGGGTATCAACGATTATTCCAAGTGTTTCTCGAAATTAATTTTGTATTCTCTGTTTTTGGTTCGCCCTCTTAGTTTTGTTGACTTCATTCCGTCTCACTGTACCAGCTTCAGGTCCGAAGTCTAGGTCATATGCTAAATGTAAAATATGTTCCATGAATCTAATTCTTGAATGTAATGGAGATATTCCAAGTTCAGCTGCTTGTTCATCAATGGTTCCTGCCTCTTTGTAATCAGACAGTTGAGATGGTTTGGCCTTGCAAATTATGCATGATGAACAGGAGGTTGTATCTGTTACAGTAGCAGCAACCTTTCCATCTAGCATCGTAAAAGCCATTTCGTAGGATATTTTATAAAGCTTCTCATTCAAATATATCTCCAAAGACTGTAAGTTCTTAATTTCATCCTTAATCCTGTTTACAACTTCCAACGTTTTTTCTTTTGTCTCCTTAGCATATTCAAATAAAATTGGCCTTGTCGAGGCCAGCGGAAATATCTCATGGGACGGATATCTAGTCTCTACAGGACAGATATCCGATCCTTTTCATAAACACGGCGCGACAGCGAAACCGCTGACTCGACATATAGGTAACACAACGTGATCGAAAGCACGTACGGTAATTAGATACGAAGATTCGGACCATGAGATACAAAAAGTACTGACTCGACATATGACACAACAACGTGACATCAAAGACTCACGGTGAAGACGTACACCGTGAGATATTAAAAGTGCGGACTCGACATTCCTCACCAGCTAGAATTAAGCTAGCAGTAAGTCTTTTGGAGTCTTGTAAAAACAGTTGAAGCGATCGGTCAATTCGGACTAAATAAAGTACATATATTAATTAAACGAGTAACATTGTTATTTTTGCTCCCCTAAAATATCCTCCCCAATAACTCGGACCATCACAATTTGGCGCAGCCGATAAAAAAAAAAAGAGTTTGAGTGAAAATTGCCGCGAACATTGAGAAAAAAAAAGTGAAAAAGTGAAAAGGTGAAAGAGTAAAAAAGTGATAAAGTGAAAACAAACAATATCTAAACTAATAACTAACTAGGCGAAGACAATATCACAAAAACTAAAAAGTGAAAAAAATAAAAAAAAAACATATACTAAATAAGAAATGAAAACGTAAAGAAGAGTGCTACAAAAGGTGGAAACGTGAAGGGAATCACAACGACAAGTTGCAGAAACACCAAGGAAAAGAAAGGTAAGTAAAGTTTTATCTCTTTTCTCTAAAAAACAATATGAAAATAATTAATTAATGTAGAATTTGTGTTTGTGTGTCACATTATGGTGTACAAAATTTGCAATATAATTGAGTGGAATTGTATCCGACGGGCGTGAAGAGCGGGATTAGCCAGACCCATATGTCGAAATTGTGAAATTGTTGCTGTTTTGAATCACTAGTGGAAGTAAATTTTTAGATAAAATGCGTGTGACGCAAAACAAAATTTCGGCATTTAATAATAAAATCCGCTCAAGTTAAATTTTAAAATTTAAAAGAAATTTCAATAGTGGTGAAAAACTTCAACAGCTCAATAAGGTGGGATGGAATAATCTCACTCTAATAGAAATCGGTTCTCTATAGTGCATTTCAATGTTTCGGAATTTAATTGCAAAATGAGCAAAATTTCAGAAATTAGATCAGAATTAGATCATTTAACAAGCCGATTAGATGAAAGATAGAAAAAAAAAAAACACCAAAATGTTTGCGTGAAAATACCCGCACCCAAACATTACATTTTTTGTTCTCTTTATTCGTGTAACTTCTCAATGCTTTCTGTTTTCGTGTGCCTCCATGTAAATTCTCAATGAGTTTTATTCAATTGTCGCGCACCCAAAATTAACAATAATTTTATATAACGTTATAAACTGATGAGCAGAAATTTCTAATCGACATTATTCAATGTAAGAAACGAATATTGCTAATTCCTCGGTAAAATTTATTACAAATGCCGCGTAACAACATATTAACAAAAGAAGAACTGGGAAAATTTGAATCTTTGGAAAAAATTCTTGCCGAAAAAGACGCCGAAATCGCGCAATTAAAACAAACAGCAAAAATCAACGGAATAAAACTGCAAAACATTGAAGAAATTTTAATAAACGAAATTAAAGCCAGGTTAACGCGGAAAGAATTCGAGGAACTTGAAAACGAATTTAAAAGTGAAAGTTTGGATATCGACGAATTCATAGAAAAATTATTAAATAAAATTTTAAATATTCTAAATATCGAAGAGGGAAAATTTAAAGAACAGATTAAAGACGCGAACGAAAAAACAAAATTTTTATTAAAAGAAATAATCGAGTTCAAGAATCAGTTGAAAGAAGCAGAAGAGAAAGCCGCCCTTTACGAGAGCGAACTCAACAACGAACCCGAACTTAAACAAAATTCAATAGGAAACAGTCAGCAACAAAAGGAAATAATAAATATTTTAAGGACAAAACTTAAGCACGCAATCGAAGATTTAGAGCAAACAAAGGAGTTAAAGAAGTTGGCAGAAGATAAAGAACAAGAAGCGGCCAACAAACTTAAAACATACACAGACAATTTGGAAAAAATCAAGAAAGACAACAGCCAGCTAAAAGAGCAACTAAATAAGCCCAATTCACCAACATCAACGAAGCACGAAAAACAAAATACAGTAAAAATGTCGATAACCGAAGAAACATATGGCAAATTAATGGACCTGTGCAGCAAATATGTGCCAATTTTCACTGGACAAAAATCTGCAAAATTGAACAAAGAAGTCCAACGCTTCTTGGAAAACAGTAAGGACCTACATGACAGGTTACAAGAAGAGGAAAAACCAATATTCGTAAAATGCCTTAAATATCGACTAGCAGACGACGCCTATTATTTAGTATCCACTGCACAACCGGATAACTTTGAACAATTGCAAGATCTTTTAAAAAAATCATACATTTTAACACGCTCTTTCGAAGAGGCGCGTTTGGAAATGATAGGAAGTCAACAAAGACCAGGAGAAGGGCTAACAGAATTCGCAGACCGTTTGAGTCAGTTGGTCAACGAAATAAAATATGCGGTAAAAGCGGAATTCCCTACAGGACATGAGGTGACAATGCAAATTGTGGAAAGAGAGGCCATCGCAACATTCAAAAAGGGAGTAGCAAATGACAAAATAAGAGACTTACTAATCGGAAAAAAATCAGCATCCCTAGAGGAAATTAAGACAGAAGCAAAATTCTTCGAACAGGAATTGAAGAGAATGAACGTAGGTTCATTCTTTCCTACGGCCGACATGCAAGGGTTTAGAAGCGGAATTCCACCAAGAAATACAATACCAACAAACACCAATTACCAACACCCAAATCCATTGCAAAATCCGCAACCAAATTCAAACCAATTTAGAACGAATATAGGGCAGCGGCAGCCAATAAATTGCAATTTTTGCGGAAAAAGGGGCCACATCGAAAGAGATTGTAGGACCAAACGAAACCAGACATTTTGCACCAGGTGTAAGGGATATGGACACACCGTAGCGAACTGTAGTACCCCACAACAAACAGTTAGAATGGCACAACAACACTCCCAAGAAGAAAGATTAGTTTTGTTCTGCCAATTTTGTAATATGTCAGATCATGCTACAGACAACTGTTTAAAAAAATATTTAGCGGAGAACCGTCAGGGAAACGGGGGACAGCAGCCCGGGAGCACGACGGCCACTGCTACACTGCTACAAACACCTCGGAGTCAATAAAACCGTGCATTTAAACAAGATCAACAAACGACGAAATGGCAACAACAAACGGACAAAAACACAACAAAAAATGAAATCGATATCTCAGAAAAATTCATGGTCAGGGTTAACTTGGATGTGGGCAAAGCACCGTCCTCGTTGTTTTTAATAGACACTGGATCGGATTGCAATCTTATCAAGTTAAGCAAAGTAAATGAAACAATACCGATCCAAGTTCAAGATCAAATAATTATCAAGGGAATTTTCGGAGCCCACGAAAAATCCATTGGAACATGCGAAGCGAAAATACTTACAGAAACGGAGAAAATTCATTGTAAGTTTAATGTAATTTACGACACAGATTCGATACCAGCTGACGGCATACTCGGGGCGCAATTTTTAAAAAATAGAACAATAATCGACGCAATTCAGAAAAAATTAATAATTCAAGATGAAATGCCTACGCCCAAACAACCGAGCAAACTTTTCGGACACGTTGATTTCAATATGCAGCCAACAGAAACAACTTTGCACACGGTAACCGACACTGTTAAAGAAAAAATAGAATTAAAAAAGGAAACACATAACCAGCGGAATAATGAAGTACCGGAGTCATTAAAGATCAGAGTAAGCAAGGGAAACCAATTAATAGGTAGAGTAGAAGACATTTTAAAAACTATAGAATTGAAAAAAAATGAACTACGGAAGAAAACACTCGAAAGAATAAGTCAGAATAATGAGAAATTGAATAAAAGTAATACGAAAAACAAAGAATATATAATAAATAAGAATAATGAAAATGAAAAATATCTGCCTCTGGGACCTCCATATCTAAATGAAGGAGGTACAAGCGGAAAGCCCCTGATACCCCTGTCTCTGCCCCTGATAAACACCCCACCTAAGTCTCTGCCCCCGTCTCTGCCCCTGATACCCCCGTCTCTGCCCCTGATACCCCTGTCTCTGCCCCTGATAAACACCCCACTTAAGTCTCTGCCCCCGTCTCTGCCCCCGTCTCAGCCCCTAATACAAATAGAAGAAATGAAAAGAAAAAGTATAGTAGTTAATAAAAATATTGAAATACAAGAAGAACATAAAGTAAATTCTATAGATTTAAAGTGTCTTACGGAAATGCCGGAATGCAATAGCGATTTTTCTTGTGGGAGAAAGGAAGATAGCAAAAACCTTCGCACGGATTTTGATATTCCCACCAATCGACCGCAAGGAAGGGAAACTGGAGCTATACCCAAGAGGTTGCCAAGCCCTCGCATGGGCCTTACCGATTGGAAGGATGAGTTGTGCGAGATCCAGCCTCGCAAGGGGATTGAACACACCTTCCTAAGTATCAGTGACGGCGAACCGGAAAATCGCAAAACAGCTGCAAACAAAAATTCATTGGTTCTCCAAAGGAAGTATGATGAAAACGGTACATTAGAAAAAATGTCAATAACACAACCACTGGCGAAAGAAAGGAACATGGTAGAAATTATCGAAACAAAAAGAAGAATAGAACAGAAAACAAACGTAGAAGAAATCAATGAAGTAGATAATGAAATAGTGAGTAAAACAGAAGAAATAATAAGTGTATGCACTAAAAAGGCAAGCGTAAATGCAGGAGGGAAAATAAACTACGTATGTCAGGAAAATTCAGTAATTCAAAAAAGCTTTGTCGCATCTGGTGGGGACGAAAAGAATAAGTTTTGGGGACATTTAAGAATCTCCGAGGTAAAAGTAATCAAAACCATCATGGGTCCTGTCCTAAACAACGGTGCTACTCAGAGTTCTTATTACATGAACTTACTACCAAAATCTTCGTCTGAAACTCGCATGGAATCTGGCATATCGGTAGGGGAATGGGGTAAATCTACCCAACCGAACGAAAGAAATTATCTGCAAATCTGTCCAAACGGAGAATTAAGTCCTCCCTTCAAATGTATAGGGGCTGTACCAAAGAGACAACCAGCCATTGGCAACCTCCTAGATTCAAGCGACAGACAATCGCTGTCTCCTCGCACGGGAACTAGTTCAAAGTTGTCGATAGCTAAAATAGTCGGTAGACAGATAGTCGAACCCCGCACGGAAAAAATTATTAAAGTATCAATCGCTGAGGAAGGGGAGAAGGTCTGTTTTAAAAAGCAATTGCTACCTGGTGTTTTTTCAAGTAATACGATAGTTAGACCGCTGGAAGGAGCCGCATTCGTGGCAGTAGTAAACGTCACTACAGAAAAGGTCACTCTACCAGAGTTAGATATCGACATTGAACCATTGACCGAATATGAAATCCACAAGTCAATAGGTTCTTCGGAGGGGCATGACCGTAAAACCAAACGGTTGAAATTAATGGAAAAGTCGATGCCCTTCGACCCAGGGATCAATCGGGAAGAAAAAGACTCGTTACAAAAGTTGTGTTTCGAATACAACGACATTTTTTATCTTCCGGGGGACAAGTTAACATATACACCCGTCAGACAGTTCAAATTACCCCTTAAGGAAAATACCGGGCCAATCAATAAAAAACAGTACCGCCTACCCATAGCACACGCAAAAGAGTGCAAAGAACAAGTCGAAAGACTATTAGAAGAAGATATCATCGAACCAAGCTTCAGTCCATTTAACTTCCCAGTTATCTTGGTACCCAAAAAGGGTACCGAGGGGGAAGGTAAGAAGAGATATCGATTATGCGTAGATTTCAGAGAACTAAATAAAGCGTGCATTCCATACGTATACCCATTGCCTAGAATCGAAGACATTCTCGATCAACTGGGACATTCAAGGTATTACACTACCATAGATCTGGCCAATGGTTACCATCAGGTCTTGATTGATCATAGGGACAGAGAAAAGACTGCTTTTAGCCTTAATTACGGCCACTATCAGTATAAACGACTTCTTTTTGGTTTAAAAACGGCACCCTCGTTTTTTCAATCTCTCCTAAACGGAATATTATCAGGACTACAAGGAATTCATTGTTTTGTGTATTTAGATGATGTTGTCATCTTTGCAAAAAATCTCACGGAACACAACACCAAATTGAGAGAGGTGTTCCAACGATTCAGAGAAGCAAATTTAAAAATTCAACCGACCAAATGTCAATTTCTAAAAAAGGAAATCACCTATTTGGGCCACATTTGTTCTAGTACAGGCGTTAAACCAGATCCCAGGTTGGTAGCAGTGGTACAAACCTACCCGCGCCCCAAATCAGTCAAACAGGTACAGTCATTCTTGGGATTAGCAAATTACTACCGAAAATTTATACCCAACTTCTCAAAAATCGCTAACCCAATTAACAAATTGTTAAGAAAAGATGTCAAATTTGTCTGGAGCGATAAATGCGAACAGGCATTTAACGAACTAAAAACAGCCTTGATCTCTCCACCCGTGCTGACATACCCCAACTGGGACAAGGAGTTCACAGTGATAACGGATGCTAGTGGTGAATCTTTAGGAGCCGTTCTTGAACAAGAAGGCCAACCCATAAGCTACGCTAGCAGGGTATTAAACGCTGCGGAAAAAAATTACTCCACGACTGAAAAAGAAATGTTGGCGGTGGTCTGGGCGACAAGAAATTTCAAATGTTACCTTCTCGGACGACATTTCAAAATTATTTCTGACCATAAACCCTTGAAAGGGGTCCTGAAGATAAAAGACACGACTTCAAGGATGATGAGATTTCAACACAAATTGTCGGAATTCGACTTGGAAATCCAATATAAGCCGGGCAAGGAAAATCGGAATGCGGATTGCTTATCAAGGATACCAATAGAGAGCAATACCAACACATGTTTGGTGGCCACTCGAGCAAAAGCTGCCCGAGAAGCAGAAACCAGTAAACCAAAAAAGGCGCCCGACAAAAAACCACCAGATGGAAAAACACCAGTTTCAAAACCGGGGGAGACCCAAAATCAACCAAACCATGATGACATCGGAAAAACTTAGGGTAATCCGAGAGAAATACAAAAACCCGGGGAAATCAGACTAATATTGAAAGATTACCACGACTCTCGGTTTGGAGGACATTTTGGTAGAAATAAAACATACGCTAGAATAAAACACCATTACAAATGGAGGCGTATGAAAAAGGACATCGAAGAATACATTAGGAAATGCCCAAAATGTCAAATAAATAACAAATCGCGAGACATTAAAATGCCATTAAAAATAACAGAAATAGCGCAAAAACCATTTGATAAAATATATATTGACATCGTGGGACCTCTACCAATGACCGAAAGCGGAAATAAATACATTTTGTCAATGCTCGACGATTTAACCCGGTATGTCGACTTCGCTGCTATCCCAGACCAGGAGGCAAGCACAGTGGCAAAGATATTATTCGAACAGATTATCAGTAGATATTCGTTACCAAAGGCAATCGTATCGGACCAAGGAACGAACTTTACGAGTAAGTTATTTAAGCAAATTTGTAAATTATTACACATCGACAAGCTCCAAACCACAGCTTATCATCCCCAAGCCAACGCTGTAGAAAGGCAACACTCCACCCTTGGAAATTATCTACGATGCGTAATGGATGGCAATCCGCAAGACTGGGATGAATTTTTAAGAACAGCCGCATTCGCATACAATAACACCGAGCATGCAGGAACTAAGTTGACACCTATGGAAACGCTATTCGGATTCGTAGCCGAAATACCGAGCAATTTACAACGGAAACCAGAACCGGTGTATAACAGTGAAAACTATCACTCGCAATTAAGGTTTAAATTACAAAAATCGTTTGAATTGGCACGACAAAATTTAATGGAAGCGAAAACAAGAGCAAAAAAATACTACGATAAAAAGGCTAACCCAGACAAATTCCATATCGGCGACGATGTACTGCTACAAAATGAATCGCGCTCAGGAAAATTAGCGCCGATATACAAGGGTCCATTTAAAATTATTTTGGTACATTCCCCAGAGAATGTCACTATCTTACAAGGTAAAAAAACAAAAAGGGTTCACATTAACCGCCTTAAAAGATCTTACCCCGAGCAGGGTGGATAAAATGATTTTATTCAGATACTATTAGTAAAGTTGAACAGTTTTATATTTCTAGTTACAGGCGATATTTTCATGAAAATTTTCATAAATTTCAAAATAAGTTTCTATTCCAGTACCCAGAAAAATCACTACTAAAACGAGTGCGGTCTATATATAAAAAAAAAAAACATTTTTTTTTGGTATGACCAAAACTGGAGAAGTGTTCTATTAAGCCGGAAGAGATAATTACTTTCAACTATAAACTAATAATAGATTTCCGATAAACAAACTAATAGTATACTTTCAGAAAACAACATCCATCATGTGCAGAGACTTACTAGACTGTATTGGGTTCTCGTTTACCTGGATTTCGGGGCCAGTAAAATACCTACTATATACAGGGTCCACACTTTTATTAATGTTTCTACTGATAATATTGATCATGGTCATCGTAAAAATCAAAGCGTCCTGTGGGCTAACTAAAGCAGCGGTAACTGGGTTGGTTCTCAGTAAACCCATACAAGCAGAAGTGGTGTTATTCCAAGAAACATTCATGCCAGTGTATCATGAACTAGAGGCAGTAAGAGTACCCCTTTTCGACTTAGCAATGCGTAATACACTCTACGAAATAATAAATTGCGACTCTTTAATTAACGGGCATGGAGTTATCCAACTTGAAATGATGCACGAATGTGACAGTCCCTTCCTTATGATACCTCACGTAGAGGAAGAATGTTTCCCTCTAAATCAAAATCCGAAAAATCCGTTGCAAATCTGTAAACCGGGCTTATACGAATATTATAAATACAACGGTACCTACACGGAAGCAGAAACTTTTAATATCAACATGATAAGAAGCGTATTCCAATCTTTTACAATAGGAAACATAATCGCATTACCCCACAGCGATTTTGAGAAATCAGAATCGCACCCGGAACACACTCCTCACGAATGGTTGTGTCAAAAACCTCTCGTACGAATGACCTTCCTCAACGGAAAAGAACTTAGAATCAACATCGACACAATTCAGCTTTACACCACATTCAACGAAATCGAATTTCAAGACAGTATGTCGGACTGCCAATCTGATACATGTCAAGTGGGATTTAAAGAATTAGCAAAACGCTACATATCGGAATACGACCGAATGCACTCGACCAGAGCAAAAAGAAGTGACTGCTATAGAATAAATTTATTATCACTAATCCCTTTCGATTTGGGCGACCCTTGTTCGGTAGAATTACATCCCATAATTAATAAAATGAATAAGGTCATTACCGAACTGAATGTCCTGCGAGAAGAACAAATAACAAAATTTAAATTAGTGGGCTACACTTTAGATAAAATGTACAACATTACCCTCAGACAGAACGAAAAATTGGAATCGATAACCCGACATATACGGTCCCACATATTCACCAAAACAGAGAGTATAGAAGCCAGCAAGTATATAGCCCAGTTTAAAGATTTTAAGTTAACACAAAACACATTACTTCAAAACCTAGTTATCAAGGCCCAAGCGACGGCAAAACAATCCTTTTTAGTAGTAAGGGACCACATCTTACTACACGTATGGGTCACAGAATGCGTAAAATACGGAAATTGTAACCAAGTAAACCGTTTCCTACAAGCCAAGATTCTATTTTGGGAGGAACTTATTCAACATAATTTCGATCCCCAAATAAGATTAGCAGAAGATGGAAAAGAATTATACCTACAATTCCAAATTCCTAAATATGTAGAATGGAAACACATAGTTAACCCGGTATTACCAAAGTTCCAAGTCGCAAAGAATTGCAGGTTGACAGATTCAGGACTAAACTTATGTGAACACTGTTTTAACCAAGAATTTAGATTCCTTACATTAAATGCAAATGGAACTAACGAAAACTTCGACTATGCACTAAGAAACAAAGTGATAGTTACCCCATTCCATTTCGAAAAAAATTGCCTAATGCTGACAATAGAAGAACAGTACCTCGAGTTTAATGGAATATGTCTGCAATATGAATCGGACAACTTAATCACAGTGGAACCAAATAAATGCGCACACCCATCTACAATACATACATCTGAAATAATTTCAAAAATTAATATCTTACACATGCAACATAGCAACATACAAGTTAAATTCAATCTAAATTTTGATACAGAATTTGTAGGAAATTCAAAAATTTCAAAAAACCCCCTTACAAATTACACCGACCTTAAATTGGAAGAGACCATCAGAAATATAACCAAAACATCTAGCCAAAAAATTAATCTTATCCATGATTCCAGGGACATAATTAAGACAACGTTTAATGTAAACCTCTTTCTGAACGCAATAAATTTTCTATCCACATTGGGTATAACTATATTTCTGGCTAGAAAAACCGAACTCATGCTATATATAAAAAACTCTCTGGCAAAGGGATGGAAAAAACTAAAAACTCTCGTCACAAGAAAGTATAAGGGAGACAACCAACCTCGCCAAGAATACGACGAAGAAAAACACCTTGGCGATAGAACAGCAAAATATGTGTACACATTTAAGGGAATTAACAGGGAACTAGGCCACCGACAATTTGTCCTCCATTCGGACGTCGACCGGAACAACCATGTGGATAATACCTTATTGATAAAATTGGAAGAAGACGCTCCCTATCTACTGTTCACAGAAGTGGAGGAGCTGAAGGTCAACGAGAATAACACTAACCACTAACCACTAACATTCAATTTTCAAATTTTTTTTTCAAAACACAAAAAAAAAAAAAAAAAAAAAACAGCTTTCAATTATTTAACCTTACAATTTATTAAAAGGAGAGAATTTTTTTTCTCACAAATTGAAATCTCACAAACAGTTATTTATTTCAAAAAGTTCCAAAATTTTTTCTCACAAGCAGTTATTTATCTCAAAAAGTTCCAAAATCCATCGCTGTCACTATCTGATTCGTCTCCATCATCCCGGGTGACGGCCTGTACGGAATGACCAGTAGAGCGTCCTAAGAGCACAAGACCCTCATTCCCCAGGAAATAGCGCCAGCACGGTGACAAAATGGGCCTGTTGCCACCACAGTACCGGAATCCGTTGTTTTCTGAAAACATCACCAACAGACTGTGACAGGACAGAACACGAGTGGCGACGGCGGTCGAGAGGAACACCTCCAAGCGCTGCTTATGATCACCAACATTCCCGGCCGCAAATATTTCCAATAAATGCGACCGTAGGACGCAGTACACCACCTCAGTACATACCACCCAGTTATAATTAATGGAACGGCAAACCAGGGGCTCTTCCGAAGTCAGGTAAAACCCCCCTTCTGGATATACATCGTTGAAATAATAACGGAACCTAACGAAAAAAAAAAACTCATAATAACACAGAAAAAAAAATACAGAAAGAAAAATAGAAAAAATGATATATATAAAAAAAAAAAAAAAAAAAAAACCCAAAGCCATAAAACGATACGAAAAAAAAAAAATACTAGAAATAACACAATAGCTTTAGAGTAGATAAAACTTTGGTAGTAATATTCTTATTCAATTTTTTAATTATTTTGAAAAAAAAAAAACACTATCCTAATAAATTCTTATCCGATTGTTCAATTAAAAAAAAAAAAAAAAAAAAACACTAGAGAATGCGAACGAAATAACTTACATAATTATCGGAGGTGGCGTTCGCGGTTTAAGATATCAAACTCAACTGTCGCGAAAATTTTGTTTAAATTTAATACTGCAATAGGATGTCAAAAATAAAAAGAAAAAAAAAAAGTGAATACTTACTCTGATAATAAATGCAACACTGCAAGCAAAACAACACGATCAACAAAAACGAAACTAAACATTGCAACCATTGAGAATAAAAACACACACCAAGGTGTAGTTGCAACGAAAAGGGTAGACAAAACAAAACAATCAACCATTAATCAGCGAAATGATTACTCTTACAAAATTAAAAGAAACATATCTTAAGACAATTCACAATGTACGCTCTATTACTTACGTTTGTAAGGGCTAAGAATTTTTTTTTTCACTGAGCAATTGCTTCTTCCCTTACAACTCATTACATTTGTAAGAACTTACAACACTCTTCGATGAAAGCATCGATTATCCCGTAAGTGACAGCAAATTTCTGACTGAGACACTACTTTATGCTTTACAAGCCATTACAGTGGTACAGTTATAATGACAAAAGTTCCCATTGGGATAGAAAGAAAAAAAAAACATAATGACATAATGTCATACTTTCTTAGCAACGATAGTCGATTAACTCCAATATGGCCATTCAAAGTTATATTGGTACACTTCCCGGAAAACATCTCTATTTTGCACGGCAAGAAAACAAAAAAGGTTCACGTCAACCGACTAAAGAAAGTCCACTCGGGGTAGGGTAAAATCCCAACAATGGAAAAATATTTTTTTTCTCTTCATTATAATTAAAAATATATAATTTTAGAAATAAAATCCAACAATTTTTTTTTATCTTCCATCTAATATAGTCACACAGTATCAACAATAACAGTTTCTTCCATTACAGAAAATAAAAGGCAAAATTGCCACAGGAGTAAACAATATATAAATTTTTAGTTATAAACCACAATATCTTTCAACTAACCTAAAAATTTATTTCAAATATCAATTTAGACAGGTGCTCCAGCATTTTAAACTGCGTAGGCATATCACTTGCTGAATAAGCGAACCGAATGGTAGAAGGATATAAGTAATTTTTAAAAATTTTGGAGAGGTGTGATTTTTAAAAATTTTGGAGAGGTCCACCTAAACAAAAATTCGATTAAATAATATAATAAAACCAAACAAATAATAATTAATTTTTTTTCCATACCACAACACGGAAGCTCAGAACCCACATGGTTAAGATAAACGAGCACATTTATAAACGTATCACCAAGGATAGCGACACCCTCGTGATCAGAAGTTGACGCTTTACAGCAAAAAACGAACTAGAAGGTATTGAGTTGGCAGTCAGGGATGAAAAGTACTAGAAGGTATTGAGTTGGCAGTCAGGACAACGAAAAGCGGGAGTGGAGGCGCATTTCGTAAAAACACATCATCTACCAATTAAATAAAAGATAATCAAAAATTAAAAATTTAATCAAATCAACATTCAATAAGTTATTAATAAATAAAATTTAAATAAAGTTTTACACTTTACCGCACGAAAGATGGCCGGATGTGGCCGATGTAAGAGGTGACAGACAACTGTCTCAAAATTCGATTCATTCAATCTAAATGCCAAATTTCCATTGAAAAAACAATATAGAAAAAAAATGGGTATACTCTAAAATTAGAAAAATATATAATAGGGAAGGGACGCAGCACAATATACAAAAACTGCAAGATCAACACATATTACAAATCATCGCAACCGATACAAAAATAAACAAATCGTAATTCGCAAGATAACACTAATACAGTATAACTCAGCTAAACAAAAAGAAATTATTAAACGTAGCTCAGCAAAGAATTGTCGTTACGATACTAGAGTTTTATCTATAATAAGATAAATCGGAAATATGCCACCAGAGAAATTAAAAATGTCAATAAAATTTAACAAAGAATTTAAGTATACAAGTAGAGTTCTCCCAATGGAAAAAAAAAAAAAAATCAATTTTCCAAGATAGAATCAAGAACTTTATAAAATTATATTTTCATTTTTATCTGATTGTTATTATTTTTTTTTCTCAAGAATGAATCTACTTTTAATATAATCAGCCCTTATAGTAACGGTGTATTTTTAAAGTCACAGAAACATCGAGTAAAAATTTAAATACGTCAGAATTGTTAGTCTTCAAATGGACTCTTCTTATTTTCCTCAGCTTTATGATTGATTAAAACTCATTTGGCTAGAGATTTGTTCTTTTCATCAAATATGCTTAAAATTTATGGACTTGTTGCTTGCAGCCAGCCAATCCCAAATAAAAAAAAAAAAAAGAAAAACTCAACGCATAAATGAAAATTTAGGGGAATTTCAAGTACAGATAAGTTAAACTGAACTTCACCCAAAACAGAACTTCATGTAGTTCAATTAAAAAAGAAATATTTAAAATGGGAAACTTAGGCAATAAGCATTTAGCTACAATCAAGTCAAGCACGATTTCAAAAAAAAAAAAAAAAAAAAAAAAGAAAAAAAAGAGAAAAGAAAAAAAAAAAAAAAGACAACCTGTCAATATGAGTGAAAACATAAAAGTAAAGTGGAAGGAAGAAAGAGATCGATTGAAAAAAAAAAATGATACTGTTTTCGGTTTTGTAATACCAACAAATCAACAAAAAATTGAGATGGACCTGTGAAACTTTAACGATCCACAAAATTTTGACAAACTGGGCCCGTAAACTTTATAATTGACCTAATCAATTATTACTAAAATAAAATAAATAAAAATAAAAATAGAATTTTTTACCATAGAAATAAATACTAAACATACTAAAATTTTAAATACAGATAAATATAAGAAAAAAATTATATATATTTTAACTTTGTTATTGTACTACTAGTTTCTTGCGAAACTAGTTTTATCGGTGGGGGAGGAATGTCGAGGCCAGCGGAAATATCTCATGGGACGGATATCTAGTCTCTACAGGACAGATATCCGATCCTTTTCATAAACACGGCGCGACAGCGAAACCGCTGACTCGACATATAGGTAACACAACGTGATCGAAAGCACGTACGGTAATTAGATACGAAGATTCAGACCATGAGATACAAAAAGTACTGACTCGACATATGACACAACAACGTGACATCAAAGACTCACGGTGAAGACGTACACCGTGAGATATTAAAAGTGCGGACTCGACATTCCTCACCAGCTAGAATTAAGCTAGCAGTAAGTCTTTTGGAGTCTTGTAAAAACAGTTGAAGCGATCGGTCAATTCGGACTAAATAAAGTACATATATTAATTAAACGAGTAACATTGTTATTTTTGCTCCCCTAAAATATCCTCCCCAATAACTCGGACCATCACAGCCTGCAGAAATTTTTAGACGAAGGAGTGGTATTTCTCCACAAGTCCTTAGGCTCTGACATTACAGATGTTCCCAGCTCATTTAGATCTTCTTTTATTTGTAGTCTTAATGGTACAAGCGAAGCCATAAAGAGGTGCTCATCACTGACATTCGAACTTATCTTTTGTTTGTAGACACTTTGGCCAGACGAACCATTGCATTCCCATTTACATATTAACTCTAATTCGGTATTAGTCCACCTATCTACATCCTTTTTTGAAAATGTTGGTAACAACCTATTAGTCGTATTGTCAGGCAAATTTTGAAGATCTATTTTTGCTGCCGATTCTTCAACTGCGATTGGTTGTGGAAGTATCTTGTCCTTTGCTGCTTTCAGCTTCTTGTAACTTGGTAGAGTTTCTGGTTTTTTTTTTAAATGCCTTACGTAGAATGTTATATTTTTTCCTTGAGAGCCCTAGATCCAAAAATAATGCCAAAGCTGATTCGTCTGTCCATTCATCAGTTTCTTCGGGAGTTTTTATGCTTTGAATCATTCGTTCCACTCGATTTGGACTAGCTTCTGTTAAAACTGACACAATTTTTACTTGTTGATGTTTCTGATGTGATCGCAAGTTATAAATATAAGCTTTTTCAAGTAATGGATCTTCAGATGAATCCGATAGTGATTTAACTTTTCTTCGCTTTGATCTTTCAGAAGATTGATCAAAACTAACTTCTGGTCTGCCACGACCGCTATCCTCAGCCACATCCAAAAAACTACATTCTCCAAATTCGAAAATTATTTCATTTTTCATCCATTCGTGGTGTTTATTCAAAAAATAAGATTTGTTTCGATTACAATCGCACCATTTCTTCATAAAGTGACTGAGAAAATTCTTTAGTTTCAGCTCCTGATTCACATCAAAATTATATGACTGATGAGTGTTTTCAATATATGTTTTCAATTCACAAAAAGTTTTCTGTTCACCTTGAAACAAAACTTCACACAATTCACGATAAGTAATTTCCACGGAATTTCGATCCATTTTTAATTTAACTTGTTGCTTTGACGATTTCGGTGTTAAATGATTTCGGTATTAACTGATTTCGTCTTTAAGAACTGACTACCCCCTAATAAACAAATTTCTCTAATCACTTTTTAATTATATGATTCATTGGGGTAATTACGGAAACCCCGTGGAATTTTTCTGAGTCATTGTAATAAAACACTTAAACTCTCAGTATAGGCTCGTCAACACAAGTTTAATATATTTATATTTAATGGTAAATTTCTTAATATTCTGTTGTAACATATATACATATGTATATCTAAGAAATTGATTTTTACTGCCCTAATTGTTCATATAAGATTATCTTAGCGTTACAAACGGTAAGGCAAAGTTAATATACCCTTTGGTTTCACCATACGGGTATAAACAACATAGCAATGTATGTTCTTGCTAAAACATAAACAATTTAAAAAAAAGAAAAGTTACCGAAAATTGAAAAAATGAGATCAATTAAAAAAAAGCAAAGCAGTCATTGGGACTGCCGACAGAAGTGATAACCTTAAACTATGAAATAACAGATTTTTTTTTGGATTTTGAAATTATTTGTAGTATCAAAAATTAATATTTCATAATTTGTAAATTAAAATCATTAACATTAGTCTGGTTTTCATATCTATCGCCACTCCGAGCAACAATTACATATATACATTAGCTGTTTTTTTTAATGATCCATATGGATCTGTTATCCGGATCATTAAATAAAAAAAAATTTAAAAAAAAGCTTTTATTAAAAAAGAATGCACTAAAAAGAAAAAAAATAATTTTCCGGATGCTGTGTATCACAAATATAAAAGCTTTTTAAAAGCGAGATAAATTTTTATTTTATTGTTTTATGCTTTATCTCGCTTTTTAAAAGCTTTTATATTTGTGATACACAGCGTCCAGAAAATTATTTTTTTCTTTTTAGTGCATTCTTTTTTAATAAAAGCTTTTTTTAAAATTTTTTTTAATTTTTTTTATTTTGTTCTTTTTAGTCTTCGAATATATATCCTTACATTTGAGATGTCCTTACAGGCTTTTTAACTTGAGAATCGTATTCAGCGACCCCAAAAACCCCCAGAATAGATTTTTTTCCGGATAATCACGTTATCCTTACAGGACCTTCCGTTATCCTTACAGACTTTTTAATGACAGATTCGGATTCAGCGACCTCAAAAACCCCCAGAATTGATTTTTTCCCGGAAAATTTGGAGAAAATGATAATCACGTTATCCTTACAGGACCTTCCGTTATCCTTACTGATTTTTTAATGACAGATACGGATTCAGCGACCCCAAAAACCCCCAGAATAGATTTTTTTCCGGAAAATTTGGAGAAAAGGATAATCACGTTATCCTTACAGGACCTTCCGTTATCCTTACAAGGACGAAGTAGTGAAAATATTGTATTGTCATCGGACTTATATAAGTGTGCAAAATTTCAAGTCAATCGGACAAGTGGAAGTGGGTCAAAATTGGGTTGCAAGATTTGATCTGACAGACAAACAGACACGAAGGCAAGCTAAATAAAAGCTTTTAATGATGTAAGAATACATGCTTGATTTAAACTGTAAATTGTTAACTTTATCCCAGAGCAAAAATTTCACGCTAATATGTTTTTTGTCTCTCCTGAAAAATTTGAAAAAGTGGAGATGACCGCTTTTTGCACCGACGTCTTCATTATCATTATCGAAAAAACCATAACAGAAAGCTTTGGAAGTTGAGGTGCTTTTTTAAAAGTTTTCCAATGTGGAAGTTGAAGCTTAAAGCTTTGGAAGTTGAAAGGTTTTCCAATGTGGAAAGCGTCACGTTTTGATGGTGACGCCAAACCATAAGTTTTTACCCATCCAAAAATCGCCCAACGCGCCTAAAGAAGTTATCACTTCAAAAACTTTTTTTTGGAGTATAAACTTTAACTCTTTTCACTCTGACGCTACTCAGTAGACTGAGCTATTGTTTTCACAGGTTGTTAAACTTCACTAACATCACATATTAGGCTAAAAAGGAGATCTGATATATTCGCGGATTTCAAGATATTGCATTGTGTCGTTTTACCCGTATATGTCATTTTGGTCATGTTTCCCCTAGTAGCAGATGAAATATGGATATTTTGAAAGGTATTGACCTTGGCTATCATGTCCAACTGACGCCTGACCGGATCAAGCCGGATCAGATTTTGCAGAGCCATATGTATACAAAATTTCGCGAAAAAAATAGTAATTTTAGAATGCCTAGAATTCCGGGATAACAATTTTAAGCAAAAAAAAATGTAGTACTACAAATTTTTAATTTTTATTATAGGTTGATGATAAAATCGATTTTTCTGTACTAAGTGACTTAATAAAGTTCAAAAAATTTGTTGAAAATTCGAAAATTGAAAAAACCAGAAATTTTACCAACTTTGACTCCATGGCGTTCGGAAATTACTTGTCCCAGGAGAGTGTCCTTTTGGATTTCTAGGTTCCTAAGAATTCTCAACTCAATGACATAATCGAAATCCTTCAAAGGCAGAACTCAAAATTTGTATTTTTGGCCGCCGAATAGCACTTTGGCCCCATAGTGCGGCGGTGCTCTGTTCTCGTGCTTGTGAAGCATTTCAACTAAGAGTGGTGTTGCACAAATTATAATATCCTCTACTTCGTCGTCGCTTATATCCATATTTATACCCATATGGTGAAACCAAAGGGTATATTAACTTTGCCTTACCCTTTGTAACGCCAAGATCCCGTCATCACACACAAAAATGAATTGCACCAGTGAGTTTAGAATTATTAAAAAAATTGATTTTTGCCTGTCCGTCTGTCGGTCTGTCCTTCCGTCTGTCTGTGGCGTGGATTGCGGGCGCACGAATTGAGCTAGAGACTTGAAATTTTGCACAGATCCGTTTTTCGTAAAATGCGAGGCTAAGTTCGTTCATGGGCAAAAATTGACCATTTACCCCCCATACGAACGCAAACGATTTTTACGAATATCTCTGTTACAGAAAGATCCTTGTTCAGTATCATTGTTCTATATTCAGTTCATTTTTGCATTATTCAATCCATTGTATTTTCATCATTTTGTATATTAACGTTATAATTTCAATTGATCTTCAATTTCAATAGCTCGAATTATTACCATGTACCGTAAAACTAATTTCAATAGCTTGTATAGTTGTTAAAATCTAACTTCACTTGAATTTCGGTTTTGGATCCGTGTGGTCGATAGTTAGTCAAGTCTTGGCGGTTTAAATAAAGAATTATCAAAATTTATTTTAAATCGTTTTATTCTACATTTTCATGGTCTTTCGAGCCGGATGTGTTTGAGCAAGTGTTCGCGGTTTCGAGTACAGTCACGGTAGTTTTTCGTTCGCACTTTTTCACAGTGCAGTTAACTTTCGACTTTTTCTGCTTGTGCTGCAGAAAAGTCAACTTTCATAATTTGTTTTGTTCGACGATTACTGAAGTTTGTGATTTCCGAGAAAAGATCATTTCGGGATGGATCTTGACCAGTGGCGTGAGTTTGGAAGTTAGGGATGCAAGTTTTAATTGTTTGGAATTTTAGTGCCAACTTACGTATTTTTTGTGTCTTTCGACAGCTGTATTCAAATTATTTAAATCGCTGTAACGTACAGATTGCCAAACGTTGTTATCCTACGAAAAAGTAAGGTTTTGGTCTCCCGCGATATTTTGTTTTTCTGAAAAAGATCGCGAACTAAATGATTGTTTTAATAAGCTATCGATTACACAACAATCTGCCATTTTTACCAAACTATTGAAATCACAAAAATCACACAATAAAAAGACACGCTAATAAATAAACAATTTAAGACACTACTCACTACGCATGCAGAAACGCTACTACTACTTTGCCTTAATGCATTTTTTTTTACTTATTTTCACTCGAAAGCAACGATTCGAATTGCTTATTTCACATATTCCTGTTGCATATGACATTACGAGGCAAGAGAGAAATGATCGCCCGAAAGAAATTTTTATTTTTGGAATGGTTTTTTTAAACGCGAAAACCGCGTATTTTTTCTTCAAAAAGGTATGAATATTAGATATAGAATTACTCAAAACAAAATCATCTAAATGTCCTCCAAAAAAACTTTTTAAATACGGATCTTAGTTTTTTAGTTATTTAAATTAAAGCGCAAATTATTTGACTTCTGCTGAGGTGGCAGCAATTTTTATTTTGCATCCACATTCTCTCTTTTCTCCAGTCGTTAACATAGGTTTTCATCTCTTAAAGTTTAGTTTTACCTCTCTTCGTACAAAACTCATAGATGCAACAATAATTTCTGCTTCCACTCAATTCCAAAGGCAAGTTAAGAAATTCTATCTTTTTTTAAAGTCAGTTGCGGTTGAATATATCACGACTGTATGATAAAATGCATTTTGTGCCGTACTGAAGCTACAAACGGCACAAAAAGTAACTCTAAGTTGGCCCACCCTTTACAATAAACTCAAACTTAATTATGATCGAATTTTGAAGAAAAAAAATGTTTCAACTTACAAACTCAATTACCAATATTTTTGTGAGATTTGTAAGGGATGCAATGCATCCCTTGCATTCAATGACGCCACGCCCCTGATCTTGACGAACTAAAATCAAAAAGAACTCGTACTATTTCAAGTCTTGCGAGGGCTCGGGAATTTTCGAATTCAATTGACGCAGAAAGATTGACCGATGAACTTTTAGTGCGAGTAGAATGTTTAAACAAATTGTTCGACGAGTTTACCCTAGTTGATGATGCTATTGTATCTAGAGGCGAGACTTCATTCATCCAGGAATTCGAACCTTCGTTCTTCAAGGTAAAAGCAGTGTTCATTTCAAAAATTCGACAACAGTCGCAAGCAAACTCCGCACCTCCCCCACAAGATCCTAATGCTACCATTAACAATTTCTTAGAAAGTTTCGCGGAACAATTCCCTCACAACAAGGAGGGGAAACTTCCAACCATTGTGATTCCTCCCTTTTCCGGTGATTAACACGAGTGGCCTACGTTCAAGGATCTGTATGAAGCGTCGATTCATACCAGATCACATTTATCTGGAGCACAAAAATTACAGTATTTGAAGAGTTTTCTCCGAGGTGATGCGGCCGCGCAGCTACGTCACATCACCATTTCAGACGCAAACTATTCCGAAGCATACGCAAGACTCGTCGCGCGATACGACAACAAACGTCCAATCATTGTGTCAGCAATTAAACAGTTCATCGATCAGCCAGGTGTTTCCCAACAAAATTCAGCAGCAATCCGCAAAATCGCTAATAATTCCGACTAAATAGTTCGACTTTTAAGAGCACTAGGTCCTCAAGCGGAAACTCGAGACCAGTGGCTAAATTATTTAGTTCTTTCGAAATTAGACTTTGAGACCAAACAGGCCTGGGCAGACGAAACAGCTTCTCAAGATTTTCCATCGTTCGACGAACTAATTGAATTTCTAAATAAGAAAGCAAATGCTTTAGAATCCTGCGGCACTTCCAAAAGGGGTCAGGTTCTATCAAAACACCACCAAAAGGCCCAGTGGTTGTATTCAATGTAGCGGAGAACATTCTATTAGTTCGTGTCCGATTTTTCTAAAAGGTTCAATAGCAGAACGAAAAACGTTTATTTCTTCTAACAATCTGTGTTTCAATTGCCTTCAACGCGGACATAGTGTGAACAAGTGCATTTCTCGCTTCTCTTGCAGGCAATGTAACAAGAGACATCACACTTTAATTCACGAAGCAAAAGCACAAACCACGAATTCGTCTTTCACGACATCTACCCATTCCCCATCCTCCAATCCTCCGATTTCATCCCCACCTTCTACATCATCCGATCCTCCGGTGTCGTTAGGAACAACGTTAATCACTGAGAAGGTTGGTCAATATAGTTATGATCACAAAGAGTTATCTACAGCAATTCTTCCAACTGCCCAAGTTCTAGTCACAGACTCATTTGGAGAATGGCAAATGTGTAGGATTCTACTAGATTCGGGCTCACAATTATCCCTTATTTCTGAAAGTTGTGTTCAGAGGCTTTTGCTTCGTCGCTCTTCGTCGCTACGTATTGCGATAACCGGCATAGGTTCTGTCAATGTTGGAACAACGAAAGGGCTAGTAGCTTTACAAATCAAGCCCAAATGTTCTCAAGGAGCTCCATTTATGATCCATGCATTAGTAATCGACCGACTTACATCCTATATTCCAGCATCTTCAGTGAATACTTCGATTTGGAGAAAGGTAACGAATTCCAACCTACAGCTTGCCGATGAATCCTGTGGTACCCCATCGAAAATTGACATAATTCTCGGTGCAGAAGTATTTTTCAAAGTAATTCGAGCTGGACAGATGTTTGACGACAACAACGTTTTGATCGCACAAGAGACGCTATTTGGTTGGATCCCTACGGGCTATGAATCATCAGCTGGCGAAGTCAAAACGTTTCATAACTGCATGGACATCGATGCTGCTCTACAAAAATTCTGGGAAATGGAGCGGGAGCCTGAGTTCGTGGATATCCGATCGGAAGAGGAGAAAGCTTGCGAGGTGCATTTTCAGCAAAATACAACCAGAGACGAGCACGGTAGGTTCATTGTTCGTTTACCTTTTAAACAAAATAAATTGGAGTTAGGTGATTCAGAATCAAGTGCTCGAGCCGTATTGTTTTCATTAGAACGACGTATTCGAAGGGATAAACATTTTAAAGAAACTTACCAAGCCTTTCTCAAAGAATTAATTACCTTGGGATACATGGAAAAGGTTTCGTGGTCAGATATTCCTATTGAGCACAAGGACAAATTTTTCTTACCACATCACGCAGTGTACAAAAATTCAGTGACTCCAAAGATCAGAATTGTATTTAACGGATCTGCCAAATCATCAACAGACGTTTCATTAAACGATATTTTAATGTTTGGTAGCACATTACATCCAGAATTTTCTACGAACGTGTCCCGCTTTCGGGAATTCAAATACGCTGTCAGTGCTGATGTGGAGAAAATGTTTCTTCAAGTTAAGGTTCATGCCGATGATTGTAACTACCAACTTATTTTATGGCGTGACGAAGAAACTCATCCAATTTCCGTATTCCGTCTAACGCGAGTTGTATTTGGTTTATCTTCAGCCCCGTTTCTGGCGACTCGTTCTCTAATGGAATTAAGTGACCTAAACCACAATACTTATCCAATTGCCGCTAAAACCATAAAAAGGAACTTTTACGTAGACGACTACAGCGCTAGTGCACGGACGGTACAGGAAGCTTTTGACTTATTCAAAAATGCAAGTGTCATCCTAAAATCTGGCGGATTTAATTTGTGTAAGTGGCGAACGAATTCTGAGCAATTAAGAGATAAAATCAATTCCAGTACAGTACAACCTAAATCCTTCGAAGCTGAGTCCAATGGATCGTCGAAAATATGATTTTCTGGCCATGCTGTCAAATAGCTAGCACATTTTTTTTCGATCCAAAGTAAATCGGCAAATTTCATCTAATCTTCGCGACCTACATCTTTTTTTTTGGCAACTCGACTGTTCTGCACGCTGTTCTTAACAAGGGAAATACTACAGTTTTGCATTTGATATCAACAAAGTATAAATTTCCAAATTTAATTATACCGTTCTCAACATAACCTCAAATGGGAAGCAACTCAACTGGAAGCAACTCATCTGTCGATAGTGCTCCTGACTTTCGGAGGTGCTGCAATGAGAACTTTGGGTCTCATAATTTGCATTGCGATGGGTGCTTTAAGTGGTTTCACTTAAAATGCGCCAAGGTAAGCAAGCTCACTTTCAAAACGCTTCAAGAGTCAGGAAATTCTTCGGCATGGTTTTGTCAGACTTGTGCGTCTGCCAATATTTCGGACAAGCTATCTCTTCGTCGGTTGGAAAACTCGATGGCTCTTCTACCCAGCAAATTCTCGGATATAATGAATGCAGCTCTGGACGACTTCAAAGTAAAACTTAAAATTGAACTGAAAGATTGGATAGCAGCAATTGCGCCGGTAAAGGCTAATTTTCATGAAGTTGAGCGATTGGTGTCTGTTAACACTCTTAATATCACCAACCTACAAAAACAAATATCAACCCAGCAGGCGTCGAATGGACTTTCTAATATCAACATTGATCTACTCAAAATGATTGACAACATCGAAAGGCAAAATAGACGAGGGGATATCATTTTTGTGGGAATCCCATCTTCGTTCTCGGCTTCGGAACTTCTTAATATTGTTATTAAGTGCTCAGAGTTTCTACAAATTCCCTGCACATCTGATGATATCGCTAAATGTATCCGGCTCAAGAAAAACGAGAATGTTTTGGTTTCGTTTTCTTCCATTTCAAAAAGGGATCAACTAATAAAGCAATATTTCATCCAGAAAAACCTTTCGCTGAAAGATATACTTCCGTCATTCGACAATGCTTCACGAATCTATCTAAATGACAATCTGACTCCGCTTTCTCAAAGGCTCTTCATAATGGGCAAGGATTTATTGAGTAAATAAAGAAAGTTTTCATCCGGCGTGGTGGCGTGTTTGTCTTGCCTCTTGATGATAGCCCCGCGACTCAAGTTTGGTCATCAGCTGATTTTCCCACATAACTCACCCTAATTTATAATGTATCTATTTCTTTTCTTTATTTTTGCTTGATTTATAATTGGATTGGATCTCATATGTAAATATTTTTTTTTTTAATTTAATTTTGTTATATATATATATATATATTTTTTTTCTTTTTTTTGATATGCTTATTTTTATTCTTTATAAAGGGTGGTTAAATTTTAAGGGCCGATGTTGATTTTGAATAAAACACGAATTATTTAGGAAATTATTGTCATTTCTTTTTATTATGATAATATTGCTATGGTTCAATTATGTATGGAACAAAATATCGGCCAAATGGCCGCCGCGACCTCGGCGGCACACCTCCATCCGATGGTCCAAATTTTCGATGACGCTGAGGCATAATTGAGGTTCTATGCCGTTAATGTGCCGAATTATCTCATCCTTTAGCTCTTGAATTGTTGCTGGCTTATCGACGTACACCTTTTCTTTCAAATAACCCCAAAGAAAGAAGTCCAACGGTGTCAAATCACATGATCTTGGCGGCCAATTGACATCGCCACCACGTGAGATAACACGGCCACTAAATTTGTCGCGCAAAAGAGCGATTGTTTCGGTAGCTGTGTGGCAAGTGGCACCGTTCTGTTGAAACCACATATCGTCCACATCCATATCTTCCAATTCGGGCCATAACAAGTTCGTTATCATCTCACGATAGCGAACACCATTCACAGTAACTGCCTGGCCGGCCTCATTTTGGAAAAAATACGGCCCGATGATGCCGCCAGCCCATAAACCGCACCATACAGTCACTCTTTGTGGGTGCATTGGTTTTTCGACAATCACTCTTGGATTATCATTCGCCCAAATGCGGCTGTTCTGCTTATTGACGAATCCACTGAGGTGAAAATGTGCCTCATCACTGAAGATGATTTTCTTCGAAAATTGATCATCCACTGTTGCCATTTCTTGCCACCATTCTGACCATTGACGACGCTTGAAATGGTCAAGAGGCTTTAGTTCTTGAGTCAATTGCACCTTGTAAGCGTGTAAATGCAAGTCTTTATGCATAATGTTCATCAACGACGAGCGTGGGAGGTGCAATTGTTGGGCACGACGACGAGTTGAGGTGGACGGCTCTTCAGCCACACTATCGCGAACAGCAGCAATATTTTCTGCAGTACGAGCTGTACGAGCATGCACTGGTGTTTTCACATCTCCTACAGACCCGGTTTGCTCAAATTTTTGCACGATTTTTCCGATTGTACGCACATTTGGACGATTAAATTGACCGAAAAAATCACGAAGTGCACGATATGCATTTTGATTTGAACGCCCATTTTCATAATAAGCCTGAATAACTTTAACGCGTTGCTCGATTGTGTATCTTTCCATGGGTCAAATTGAGTTAGTCTGAAATTGAGAAATGTCAAATGAAATGCAGAAAAAAACTTGACGTTTAGGTGTGGTTCACATTCAACATCGGCCCTTAAAATTTAACCACCCTTTATAATTTTAGTGAAATGGTGTTCATCAATTTTTCGCCCGGCGTCCCCAAATCTTGAGAACCTCTTATTCTTTCATTTTGAATTCGGTTGATAATGTAGTAAGAGACCATGTCGATCCTTTAGCTTCCGCAATGAACTCCTTCTCTTTCGGTCATTTCAATGCACAAAGCATAAAGCCGTCATACAGGTCGGCTAAATGGGATGAAGTTCTTAATACTTTTAGACTTAATAAATTTGACGGTATGGCTATCTCTGAAACCTGGCTTAAGCCTTCGATACTGGACTCTGCTGTTTCGATTGAGGGTTTTAATCTCTTTCGCTGCGATCGTACTAGGTCTCGTGGTGGTGGTATTGCTTGGTATCTATCTAACAGGATTGATGCTCGTAAAATTTTAAGCGATAGTTCTGCTGACGTTGAATTCCTTTTTGTTGAAATCAAGACGTCTCCGCCTACTTTGTTAGGAGTTGTTTACTGCCCCTATGGTAGATACGGTGCTCTTTGCGATACTCTGCCCAAGATACTTAAATGTTATTCTTGTCGGAGACTTTAATAATAACTTACGCGTTGCTAGCAACTATAAAAGCTGTCTTGCTTTTTTTGAGCAATTTAATTTGGATATTTTGTGCAACAACTTCCAACCAACTTATATCGATCCGCAGCATCGTTCATCTTCAGTTCTTGATTTTTTTGTGGTTAGCAAAAATCTTCAATGTTCTCCTAATCCTTGTACTTGGTTGCCTGGCATTACCCACCATGCTCTTATTTCGCTGTCTGTTTCCTTGGATTTTTCACGCTCTGATTCTGTCCGCACCTTCAGAGATTTTTCCAATGTTAATCTTGATGCACTTGTGTCTGAAGCTGATTTCACTTTCAATGTCATCTTCGGTTTGCCTCTTGTTAATGATCAGGTAAATAAGCTGTCTGAGGGTGTATGGTATTTGTTTAATAAATACGTTCCGGTAAAAATTTCTAGAAAAAGGAAGTCTGAACCCTGGTTCTCTGCTGACATTAAATCTGCTCGTGCTTCTAGAGATCGTGCTTTTAAACTATATAGGATAAACAAATCAGCAGAAAACTGGTTATTGTTTACTAAAGCCCGTAACCTAGTCAATAGATTAATCCGAGATGCCAAGGCCAACTATGGTGATTCTCTCTTTTCACTGAATCAACCCCCATCTCACTTCTGGAAGAAGCTTAAACAGTTTGGTGCGGTAAAAAATACCAGTGCTTTGGTAGCATTTCCTCCAAATGAGCTGAACAACTTTGTTGACGACAATTAAAAATACTTTGATAAAAAATAAATTAATAAAAATAAAATTGAAGTTCACTTTGAAAACAAAAAAATAAAATTAATCAAAAAAAAATTGAATCAAATGAAAAATTTGTAATTTAAATCAAACGGAAATTATATTAAATTTTAACTAAAAATAAATAAAGAAGGATCAAATCAAGAAAGAAAAATCAAGAAAAGAAAGGGCCAAGAAGGAATTTGGACAGAAAATAGAAGATTTATCAAGAGAAAAGAAAAACTAAAGTATTTTCTTATAAATTTAATTAATTTGTAACAATTATAATTATTTGTAATTTATAGGAATTTTAAAGCCTCATTTTCTTAATAACAAAAATAATAAATTATAACGAAATATTTTAATATACCGTTTTAATCAACTTGAATAAATTGATAGGAAAGGAGCGCTAAAAATTCGAATTCTGTTAACCGGGCGTTAACATTTCTTTAAAATTCTTTAAAATTTAAAACACGTCAAACTCCGATATTCTCGTTGACCCAAAATTTCTTGATTTACGACAATGTCGAAAGTTGGCTCATCAGAGAATCCTCGAAAGCAGTTCAACTGCACAAAATGTTCAGAAGAAGATAACGAACTAATGGTGCAATGTGACCAATGTGACTTGTGGACGCATTATTCGTGTGATGGGGTGGATGAAAGGATCCAAAGTGCCGATTGGAATTGCCACGTATGTTCGGAAAAAGAGAACGAACCAGAGAAATCGAAATGTACACCAGGACCAAGGCAATCTGTCCAAAGAGTATCGTCGATTAGGGAATCGTTTCTGGCTACAGGCAACAGTCAAAATCAAGGACCGTCTAAACCTACGTCGCGTAAAAGTTCTAACAAATTGTCAAGCACCAGAAGAGCTATCGAAGAACAATTACAAGATCTGGAGTTCGAACATGAGTTAACGAAAAGACAAAAAGAGTTGGAAGACAAAGAAAAAGAGTTGAGGTTTATGAGGCAAAAATTTGATTTAAAAAAGAAATTGAGAAGTGTGTCTGGAAAAAGTGATAACTCTTCAGATATTTGTTTGGAAAACTCAATAACCAGCAGAGAGAAAACTGAAGCATGGGTAAAAAACTGTGAAGATATCAGAGAAAAACATCAGGTAAATAAAGATTTTCAGCCCGATTTTCAAAACTCAATATCAAAGTTTACTGAAGCACAAGTAGCAGCCAGGCGAGCACTATCCAAGGAATTACCGATATTTTCTGGAAGAGCAGAAGATTGGCCTCTCTTTATTAGTCAGTTTGAAAACTCAACAAGGATGTGTGGATTTACGAACGACGAAAACTTAATAAGGTTACAAAAGTGTCTCAAAGGTCCAGCATTCGAAGCCGTTAGAAGTCGTCTGCTAAATCTTATTGTGTTCCAGAAATAATTGTCAACCCACTAAGATAATTTCTTCACTTTTAATACAGCTTAGAAAAACTCCAGCTCCGAGAGATGACAAACCAGAAAGTCTTACATCATTTGCTCTGGCTCTAGATAATTTTTGTGATAATTTTTGTGTGGAGGCAGTTAATTTGAAAAGTCATGTAAACAAACCAATTCTATTGAATGAATTAGTGGGAAAACTTCCAACACAATTAAGATGGGAATGGCTAAAAGCAATACAAACAGAAACAGAACCAAATCTGTCGATATTAGCAAGATGGCTTATAAATATGGCTAAAATCGGAAGTCAGTTTGTGGATTTTTCTTCTAATTTTAAGAGAATTGAAGGAAACAAAAATAATAGGAAACCAAATGCGTTTAATGCTCACCAAGAATCAGATCAACGAAAAAATACTAACACAGAAAATAAAAATAAATGTATTTTATGTAACAAAGATGAACATAAAATAGACAATTGTGACAAATATATTTCTCAATCGTTAAATGATAGATAGAATACAATTATAGACAACAACTTATGTAAATTTTGTTTGTTGAAACATCACCCTCGATTTTGTAAAAATAAACAAAAATGTGAAATCAATGGTTGTGAAAGATATCATCATAAGACTCTTCATAAGGATTTAAATAAAACTGAAGACGTAAAAAATGAAAATTTGGCTAACACAGATCAAGGACAGTCGTATCAACACACCTCTTTACAAGAAACTGCCGATGTCAAATTCAGAATAGTTCCTGTAAAGTGGTATCACAATAATAAGATCATTGAAACCTTTGCTTTTCTCGATGATGGCTCGTCATTATCTTTAATTGAAGAGGATCTATTGAAACAACTGGGCGCTGAAGGAGAAAAACAAGATCTTTGTTTAAAATGGACTGCTGATACGACCAGAATCGAGCGAAATTCTCAAATAATAAGTTTAGAGATTTCAGGACATTGGGAAAAGGCACAAAAATACAAAATTGCAAATGTCCGATCGGTTAACAAATTGAACTTACCCAGACAATCACTAAATTATAATAACTTACAGGAGCAATATAAGCATTTAAAAAATCTCCCTATTAAAAATTTAAAAGATGCAATTCCAAGAATTTTAATTGGAATTGATAATAATTTTTTAACTGTACCTTTTAAAATAAGGGAAAATCGAGTCTGCGATCCAATCGCTACCTGCTGTCGACTAGGATGGACAATTCAAGGGCCATTACCAATTGCAGTTCAAAATACAAACAATTATTTTGGTTTTCATGCATGTGAGTGTAATGAATTATCTCAGGAGGTCTTTGCGTTAGAAAATTTGGGAGTTAATGTTCCAACACAAATGCTTGAAACAAAAGAAGAGAAAAGATCCAGAGAAATTCTTAAACAAACCACAAGACGAATTGGAAATCGATTTGAAACTGGACTTATTTGGAAATATGATATGATTGAGTTACCTAACAGTTATCCGATGGCTAAGAGACGTCTAATTTGTTTGGAATCAAAAATGAATAGGGAGCCAGCATTAAAAGAACATTTGAAAATACAAATTAAAGAATATTGTGACAAGAGTTATATTCGAAAACTTACAACTGAGGAAATTAAAAGTAAAAATCCTAAAATTTGGTACTTACCAATATTTACAGTGAAAAACTTAAATAAACCTAATAAAGCTCCAAGAATGGTGTGGGATGCAGCAGCAAAAGTTGATGGAATCAGCTTAAACTCAATGTTGTTAAAAGGACCTGATGAATTAGCATCGCTTTTAGAAATTTTATATAAATTTCGAGAACGCAGTTGCTATATGTGGGGATATTAAAGAAATGTTTCACCAAGTGAGAATAAGGAAGGAAGATCAAGATTGTCAAAGATTTTTGTGGAGAGAAGATCCCACAAAGGAGCCTGATGTCTATGCAATGGAGGTGATGACATTTGGTGCAACATGCTCTCCAAGCACTGCACAATTTGTTAAAAATAAGAATACGGAGGAGTTCGGTGATCAATATCCAAGAGCCTTAGAATCTATAAAGAATAGACATTATGTGAATGATTTACTAGATAGTGTTGATTCCATAAAAGAAGCAATCCAATTGGCAAAAGATGTGAAACATGTACATAATCAAGGAGGATTCTTCATAAGGAATTGGTTATCAAACGAACCTATAGTATGCCAAGAACTAGAAGACAATATTCAACAAGAAAATAAAATATTAAGTTGTTCATTAGAAATGCCAGTAGAAAACGTGTTAGGTATGTGGTGGTCTACTGGTGATGATACATTTTGTTTCAACGTAAAATTTAATAAAGTTAAAAAATCAATCATAGATGAAATTGAAAAGCCCACGAAAAGAGATGTTTTAAAAATATTAATGTCCATATTTGATCCATTAGGATTAATTTCGTATTATACAATACACATTAAAATTTTAATGCAAGATGTTTGGAGATCTAGTATAGATTGGGATGACAAGCTACAAGATGAAGAATATATTAAATGGAAAAATTGGTTCGACATAATGCCTGAAACAAAACAATTAAAAATTCCAAGATGTCATTCCCTAAAAATATCTGAAAATAAAGTAGATTTAAATATTCAATTGCATGTCTTTGTAGATGCCAGTGAAAATGCTTACGCTGCAGTGGGATTTTTAAGAATTGAAGATGAAGAAGGTGTAGTTTGCTCTCTGGTTAGTTCAAAAACTAAAGTCGCACCACAAAGAAGAATCTCAATTCCAAGATTAGAATTGCTAGCAGCTTTATTGGGAGCACGATTGGCGAACACTATTTTACAAGGACATTCAATAAAAATCATTAAAAAGGTATTTTGGTCCGATTCAAGAACGGTTTTACATTGGATAAAATCTGATTCACGTAAATATAAACAATTCGTTGCATTCAGAATAGCAGAAATACAAGAAATCACAGATGAGAATGAATGGCGATGGGTACCAACTGAATTAAATGTAGCAGACATGGCAACAAAATGGACTAAAAAATTAAATTTTAGCGGTGATAGCGTTTGGTTTAAAGGTCCTCATTTTTTGCATCAAAAGGAAGACATGTGGCCGAATGTGGAAATCAAATCTGAAGAAATTGAATCACAAGAGTTACGTGTAATGATTCATTCAGAATTAAAGCCTATTGATCTTATCGATGTCGAAAGATTCTCTAAATGGTCAAAATTGCTAAGAACTATCAGCATATGTTGTTCGGTTTGTAAATAATGTCAAAGCTAAAATTAAGAAGGAAGGAAAATCAACTAGTTCCTTAAATCAAGGAGAACTGATTCAAGCTGAAAACTTGTTATTCAAACAAGCCCAGCAAAGTGTGTATTTGGATGAATACAATTCTCTAACAAAAAAGGATGAACATATTACTAAATCTGATGTTATAAATAAATCAAGTTCTTTATATAAATTAAATCCATACTTAGACGATCATGATGTTTTAAGAATAAAAGGTCGAATTGATGTAGCAAATTGTATTGACACTTATGTTAAACGTCCTATTATTTTACCAAAAGAGCATACAATTACCATGAAAAGTTTAAGCATCAAAACAACGAAACAGTCTTAAATGAAGTCAAACAGAAGTATTTTATCATGAATTTAAGAGTTATATTGAAAACAATAAAGAAAAATTGCCAAAAATGTAAGAATGAACGGGTTATACCCAATCCCCCACAAATGGCAGATTTGCCATCTGCAAGGTTAGCATTTAATAAGCCAATTTGCAAGAAGAGGACAACCTACTGAAATCAGGAGCGATAATGGGACAAATTTTCATGGCGCTAATAATGAGATGAAAAAAGCATTAAAAGAAGTTGAATTTGAAGAATTATTTAAAGAGTTTACAAGTACAACAACAAAATGGATCTTTAATTCTCCGGCAAGTCCACATATGGGAGGGAGCTGGGAACGTTTGATTAGGTCAGTTAAAACTACGTTAAGTAAGATTTTACCCACACATAATCCAACAGAAGAAGTTTTACGAAATTTGTTGATCGAAGTGGAAGATATCATAAATTCAAGACCCTTAACATATGTAGCACTGGAATCCGAAGATGACGAATCACTTACACCCAATCATTTCTTAAAAGGTTCATCAAATGGCATTGGACCTCCTGGAAAATTTAATGAGCAAGATTTATGTTTAAGAAAGAGTTGGAGAAAGTCACAAATGCTTGCAGATATGTTCTGGAGGAGATGGATAAAAGAACATCTACCAAATTTAACGCGTCGAACTAAATGGTTTGGCCAAGTAAAGCCTATTGAAGTTGGAGACATTGTAATTATCGTCGATGAAAACAGTCCTAGAAAATGTTGGCCAAAGGGAAGAGTTATTGAAGTATTTAAAGGAAAAGATATGCAAGTAAGGCAAGCTCTTGTGCAAACTTCAAAAGGAGTATATAAAAGACCAACTGTTAAATTAGCCATATGAGAAGTACAAGGTTAAACAATAAAATTGTTTTACCGTGGGCGAGAATGTTGACGACAATTAAAAATACTTTGATAAAAAATAAATTAATAAAAATAAAATTGAAGTTCACTTTGAAAACAAAAAAATAGAATTAATCAAAAAAAAAATTGAATCAAATGAAAAATTTGTAATTTAAATCAAACGGAAATTATATTAAATTTTAACTAAAAATAAATAAAGAAGGATCAAATCAAGAAAGAAAAATCAAGAAAAGAAATGGCCAAGAAGGAATTTGGACAGAAAATAGAAGATTTATCAAGGGAAAAGAAAAACTAAAGTATTTTCTTATAAATTTAATTAATTTGTAACAATTATAATTATTTGTAATTTATAGGAATTTTAAAGCCTCATTTTCTTAATAACAAAAATAATAAATTATAACGAAATATTTTAATATACCGTTTTAATCAACTTGAATAAATTGATAGGAAAGGAGCGCTAAAAATTCGAATTCTGTTAACCGGGCGTTAACAAACTTCTTTGCTCAAATTTCAGCTGACAGTAATGTTGAGCCTTTTGATCCTTCAGCTCTTCCTGTTGACGGGTTTGCTTTCCGTAATATTAGCCTTACCGAAATGTACTCTGCAATATTCAAAATTAAATCAAATGCGGTAGGTCCAGATGACATCCCCCTCAGATTTATCAAGCTTCTACCCTCTATTGATAATTGTTCAGTTGTCGTCGTTGAGTACAGACGTGTTTTATTGGTGCGAACTAAATTTTTATATATCGATCAATAATATTAGTAATTGGTGAAAAATCTTCCTATATATTTCAAAAATGATGCATAATACGCGCGGATCGGGTAAAGGTGTCAGTAAAAGCAATTACATCCAAAATGTATCACTAACAACATCAGCAATTGGAAACTCATCACCTTTGATCAGTAAGTCAACTTTTGCGGAATTAAACATGAAAATTAAAGGACTTGAGGATACTCTTGTGACAATGGTTGAAGAGATCAAATCAACAATAAATGCGGAAATCAATAAAGTACACAAATTAATTGATGTCCATATAAAACATCAACTTACTGACTTAGACAATAAAGTTAGTCAGCTAAATACGAAATTGGAGGCACTTAATATCCCGCTAAACAACCATCAAACGGACGACGGTCAACGACCTCAGTCACTTGAAGTTCCAGTTCACCGTAGGAATAGAAATAGCCGAATTCGACGATCAGCTGATGGTGTTGTTCTCTCTTCTCCAACTTTTTCCAATGAGCCGATCACTCTGTCTTCTGTGTCAGCTGTTGATACCCCTCCGTCCTTGTGTGCCGTCACTAGAAAACACAGCAAATCAATATTTGTATCGAACCTTGCGCCGAGTACTATGTCATCAGATGTTTGCCAATGGCTGCTGGGAAAAAATATTTTGACAACTGAAGATGCTTCTGAAATCCGCTGCTATGATTTATCTGCTCGTCATCGCTTTAACAATTCACATAGCTTCTCGTCTTTTAAGCTAATTGTACCCGAGCACTGTTTTGAATTGTTATTGTCCACGTCTATTTGGCCATCAGGTACCTTAATTAAAGAATTTATGCCACATAAAACTGTGGGGTTTCAGCAGATAAACATGAATCACTAATGGTTTATTACCAAAACGTTAACGGAATCAGGACTAAAACCAATCGTCTACATTTGAATGCTTCTTCGTCTAACTTTGACCTAATATGCCTGACTGAGACTTGGTTGCATGCTGGAATTCTCGACGCTGAACTTTTTGACAGGAGTTTTAATATTTTTCGTAAAGATCGCCACACAAATGTTGTTAATGCACCTGTTGGAGGTGGCATTGTTGTTGCCGTCCGATCTCACATTAATTGTTCAGTTGTTGTGACAAATAGCTCATTGATAGAATTTTTATGCCTTAAAGTATCTCTTGGCTCAAGAAAGCTTTATATTATTGTTGCATACATTGTACCTGGCAGTCCTGTAGCATCTTACCTGGAGTTAACTGACACTATCGAAGGAATTGCCTCTAAATGTTCACCAGACGATGAAATTATCCTTATGGGTGATTTTAATTTACCGAATTTGACTTGGGTTCCTTCAGATGAAGATTCTTCTTTTTTATGTAATGCGGCAACTTTATGTGAAATAACACTGATTGACAATCTTTCTTCACTGGATTTGAAACAACTGAACCCTATTAATAACGAACGTGGTCGGAGGCTTGATTTGGTTTATTCAACCAATGCAACGGAGGTCATCGTTAATCAGGCAGACTGCCCTATACTTAATGTGGTTCCCGATCATCCACCGTTACAAGTAGAACTTAATCTTGATTGTTCAATATCTACATATAAAACTTGTAATTTTGTTTATAATTTTCGTGAGACCAACTTTTTATTGTTAAATGAGTATTTAAATAATATTGATTGGGAGACTTTGGTTCTTAACGACCGTAATATTGACTCAGCATTAGATATGTTTTATCGCCTAGTTTTGACCAGTATGGAAATGTTTGTTCCTCTCATTAAAGCAAAGGATCCTGTCGTGTCTCCTTGTTGGTATGACGATGAGATCCGTTGTTTACGAAATCGACGAAACTTTGCGTGGCGAGCTTACAATGTAACAAAGAACAAAGATGATTATAATACGTACTCTGAATTGAGAAAGCTTTTTAACTCATGCTCTAAATATCTCTATAGGAGATATTTAGAAAATACTAAGTTAAAAATAAAAAACAATCCCAAACAGTTCTGGAATTTTATTAACACAAAACGTAAATCTAGTCAATATCCGTCTACATTAAATTATAATAATCTCACAAGCGATAACCCGGCTGTGATATCTAATTTTTTTGCTAGTCATTTTTCTGAATCTTTTACATCATCCAACTGTGATATCTTTATATATAAAAATGAATCGTGGTCCGTTTGACTATCCATAACTCGGCTGAATATAATCCGATTTGCATGGGGTTTTTTTTGTTGGATTCGTATTGCAACATATAAAAACACAACGGAGCCGAAAATTGGAAATTTCTACCGGAAAAGTTGGAAAATCTTGGAAAACTGAAATTGCATACTTTCAGGGGAGCGGTTTTCTGGTTTGCACTTTCAGTAATTCCAAATCAAAAATCTCGAATCTTTTTTCGTTTTGTTGGAAAAGTCGAGAAAAATTTTGGGGAAAAACGGGAATATCGGAAAAATTGAAATTTGCATTTTGTATGGGATTTTGGTATGGAAAGAGAAAATATTGTATTTGGAATTGAAAAACGGAAAATTTTGTACCTCACAATAATTTTATCGCCAACAGATCCCGTTACGCTCTCAGACTCGCGTTTGACAACTGAGAAATATATTTGCTCTTTCCTCATTGATGATCGATGCGAAGCGGTTGTTTATCGATATAGTGCGCAAATTATCGCTGTTTTTCCCACTTTTAAATCGTCGAAAGTATTTTATTTTGTGTACAACGAAGTGAATCAAGAAATTTACTCAGTGACCACGTGAACGTAAATGGATTGGTGTTGAATTTTGTGATTTTTTCCAGAACATAGTGATTTCCAAAAGTGAGGTTAGCGGCACATCGAATCTGGACTTGCATCAACACAAATTTCCTTTATTCATCCACTGCTTTTGTGCAATTTGATAATTTAAATTATTCATTTTATAGAGAACGAATTTAAATAATGTATTTTGTCACCGACCAATTCGTTTATTTAAAAAAATCTATTTGTATGGGAGAGGGAGGTAGGAGTTGTCCAACTGGATAGATAAGTTGTATAAAATCATATTCTCTAAACACATTTCGTCGTTATAAACTTTTCGATACGATGCACCGTTTTCGAGAAAATAAGGAAAAAGTATTCAATGGGTATCGGGGAGGGGAAAGAGGTAGTCTAACTGAATTTTGATGTACAGATAAGTTATGTAAAATCATATTCAAAACATAACAAAAGCTATAATTGCCAATCTGGCAATCATTGGAGACCCGTATGGTGATATTCGTATCAAAATTCGAACAATTGTATGAAAATTCCTCTTTGAAGTAAAACTTTTCAATAAGATTTTTTAAAATTTATTCCAATCGGATTTTGATGTAGGAAGTTTTATGTAGAATCATATTCTAAAAAACTTTTGTTCTTGGACTTTTTTGATAAGATGCACCGTTTTTGAGATATTCGCAAAAATCGGTTTCGTTCGTATGGGGGGTACCCCCCCTAATGGTCCACTTAGCCTTGCATTTTACGAAAAACGGACCTGTGCAAAATTTCAAGTCTGTAGCTCAATCCGTGCGCCCGCAATCCGCGCCACAGACAGACGGACAGACAGACGGACGGACAGACAGACAGACGGACAGACAGACGGACGGACATGCAAAATTCAATTTTTTTTATCATTCTAAACACACTGGTGTAATTCATTTTTGTGTGTGATGACGGGATCTTGGCGTTACAAACGGTAAAGCAAAGTTAATATACCCTTTGGTTTCACCATACGGGTATAAAAAACATTTTAGCTTTATAAATTTGTCAATTCGATTCACCGTTTTCGAGAAAATTGCGAAAAAAGTTTCATTTATATGGAGAAGGGAATGGTCCGATTTTGCCAGTTCAAGAACTTAGCATTGCCATTTACGAGAAACGCAACTGAAAATATTTCAAATCTCTAGCTCAATCCTTCCGAAAGTTATGATATTCACGGATATATAGACGGACAGACGACAGACGGGCAGACAGACGGTCGGACATGCTAAAATTAAAATCTTTTGTCATTCCAAACACCCTGGTGTAGTTCATTTTTGTGTCCAGCGATTGGTTTGGTTTGATACACATATAGTGTGGAGGTCCCCAATCTGGAATGCAGCAACAAACTTATTGGGATGCGGAAACGTTTTTTTTTTTGATTTGTGAGATAGAGTTATAAATTTTTTTGATTTGTGAGATGGAGTAACGTATAAACTCAAGAACTACTGCACCAACATAGACTATGTATCATGACCACGATTTATAGTTAGGTGTGGTCGCGGTATCGGCTCCCCTTTCACCCCCTCGCCTGTTATCTTCTGAACCACTGAAGGGTTTTGAATAAGGTTTTCAGTGTTGGGCAGGTCAATCATAAAAGAAATTTTCATCCACTCAAACTACTCCGCTCTACATGGTGCGAGCCCCCTCTCCTGCTATCTACTAAACTACAGAACGGATTTTTATACAATTTTTAGTGTTGGATAGGTTATCTGTCAGGGTAAATTTTCGACCAATCCCCTCCTCAGCTATCTCTGAAACTATTTTATGGTTGTTCAACATATGTTACAACATAAATCCAAAAATCTTAAGTGTCTGGCAATAAGGGAATTCGCTCTATTCCCTTTCTCCCAAGCAGATGCAAAATTTTTGGAATTTTCTTGAAAACAGTGCGTCAAACCAGAAAAAATATGAACAGAAAATTGTTTGAAATATAATTACTGCATAATTTTTCTATACATCAAAATACTTTTGAAAAAAAAAGGTTTTTTCATATTCAAAAATTTATTACTACCCGGGCAACGCCGGGTTCTTTCAAGCTAGTAGATTATAATTATTTTAGCTATTTGACTAATAATTGTGCGACTATTAGTAATGTTGTGATTAATGAAGATATTGTCTTGGATTGTTTAAATAAACTTAAAAATGATTTCTCTGAAGTTCCTGATGGACTACCTTCAGGTATTCTGTTACATTGTAAATCGTCACTGGTTCCTTAACGTATTTATTTAATTTGTCATTATCGTTAAGTGTCTTTCCGTCAGTATGGAAATTATTTTTTGTGATACCGGTTCATAAGAAAGTGTTGGATTATAGAAGGAAAGTGAAACAAAGAATCTTGATAATTCGCTTTATTTTAATAGAACTTCATCGGTTCAGATAAATTCGGAGACTAAACAATTTGCAATAGAAAATATAATAATGACTTATAACGTTTCTTATAAACAGTAAAAATGTTAGCGTTGAATACAATACAAAGGATAGCAACAAAAATGAGAATATTTAACATTCCTCCTCAACACTATACATTTGATATAAAACAAAAACAAAAACTTAAATTAAAACTACTGACAGAGGCCTAACTTTTTACAAAATTTAGAATGTTTATGTTTTGCCAAATTTTTGGTGAAAATATCTGCGACCATATTGTCCGTTGGAACATACTTTAGATCGATAGACTTCTACTCGTAGACATCGCGTATATAATGATATTTAATATCAATATGTTTGCTCCTCGAATGATACACGGGATTCCTTACCAATTGCTGCGCACTTAGATTGTCATTGAATAACAGTACAGGCTTATTAATCATCTGTGCGAAACCTAGATCTCTAATGAGACTACGAAGGCACACTGCCTCTTTAGAAGCCTGGGACAAGGCCATGTACTCTGCTTCCGTAGAACTTAGTGCCGTCGCCGTTTGTTTCTTCGACTCCCAAGTAATAGGTGAATTAGACAGAAAGAAAACGTATCCCGTATAGGATTTTCTATCGTCTGTACTGCTAGCCCAATCCGCATCCACGTAGCCATATAAAGGCGTCGATGTTTTCTTATATGTAAGCTTGTAGGAGCTAGTGGTGCTTATATAACGCAGCAAATGCTTAACTGACACAAGATGTTCCTGATGAGGTGTAACATTAAACTGTGCCAGTTTATTGACAGAATGCGTAATGTCTGGCCTCGTTGAACTTGCCAAATATATGAGAGACCCTATCAATGATTGATAGTGTCCTGGCTCCAAGATTTTACACTTCGGATCAGAACATTTCGTCAACTTTGTGCCAGGATCAAGTGGTGTCCAGCATTTTCTGCATTCAGTCATTTTATTTTGCTGGAGCACATCCTTTATGTACTTTTGTTGGTGTATACTTATTGCACCTCGATCTCTATCACGCTCAATTTGTATACCCAAATAAAAATTTAATTGACCCTTATCAATTATCTCGAACTTTTGACTAATTTTCGACTTTATCCAATCCAATTCGTTTTGATGACTACAACCAAGTATAATATCGTCCACATAGACTGCGATAATATTGTAAGAATTCTCACGGTGCATAACGTATACACAACCATCGCCATTACATCGCTGGAAACCAAAACTTATCAACGCTTCGTGAAGTTTTTGATTCCATTCACGACCTGCTTGTTTTAATCCATAGAGTGACTTCCTTAATTTGCACACCCTCTTTGGATAAGCCGAATCTACGAATCCCTCTGGCTGCTTCATATAGATCGTCTCTTTCAAGTCGCCGTTCAAAAACGCAGAAATAACATCAATCTGATGGACTAACAATCGAAACTCCACAGCTAATGCGAGTATCAAACGAATCGTCGAATATCGGACGACAGGAGAGAATGTCTCATAATAGTCGATCTGGTATTTTTGAGCGCAACCTTTGGCTACGAGGCGCGACTTATATTTATCGATACTACCGTCTGCATTCCTTTTTATGTTAAACACCCATTTACAATTAATAATGTTACCTTGCGATGGAGCGTCGACTAAGTCCCATGTGGAATTCGACATCAATGCACCATACTCAGCTTTCATAGCAAGTTTCCATCTTTCAGCATCATCACGCGACAGCGCCTCTGCAACGGTTGAAGGATTCGGACGACTTTCTTCTGCTAAGTTGATACCCTCCTTCTTTGAATACTGCTTACAGGGCCTACCACGACTTCCTGTGCGTAGTATGCGTGTACGCCCAGGACCTCTGCTGTTTTCTTCTTGGACTGCATCCTGGATTTCTTCATGGACTTCCTCATAGTCATCTTTAGAACTCTCCTCCTCGCTTGAAACCAGCTGCTTGACCTGTGCTGTCGATTTGTTCGGCGAACCTGATTCATCTTGAGTACCTTTGTTGAGAACATCGTTCAAGACAAAATCTTTTCCACCAATAGCGTCTAAATCAGCATCCTCGAAAAAAATGACATCTCTGCTTTTAGTAATCTTCCTGGTTGCGGGATTATACAGCCTGTAAGCTTTGGAGACATCCGAGTAGCCCACCATCACATGTTCCAGACCTTTTGCTTCAAACTTCGATCTTCCTGGCTGTTTCTGTAAAACAATAGCCTTACTGCCAAAAAATTTTAAATGACTTACATTTGGTTTCCGGCCGGACCATACTTCAAAAGGTGTCTTGTCCTTAAGTACTTTCGTCGGGGATCGATTCCTCAAATAGGCGGCTGTATTAATAGCTTCAGCCCACATTGACTCCGACAAATTGGACCCTACCAGCATGCATCGTGACATCTCCACCAACGTCCTGTTAGCCCGCTCGGCTACCCCGTTCTGTTGTGGAGTGTACTCAACTGTCAACTGCCTTTTAATTCCACAGTCCGCCAGGAAACTGCTAAACTCATTACTTAGATATTCCCGACCATTATCTGTACGAAGAGCTTTAATTTTTCGCGAAGTTTCTAGTTCAACCATAGATTTGAACTGCTTGAAGACGTTAAAAACTTCGTCTCGGGACTTCAGGAAATAGACGTGCATCTTTCGGGAGCTGTCATCTATGAACGTCACAAAGTAGCGTGCTCCACCAACAGACTTCACTTTCATCGGGCCGCATATATCGGAATGAATCAGATCCAATAAATTATCGCTGCAAGTAGACTTACACGGAAAAGGTTTTACATTAATTTTACCTCTCGCACACGTCGTACATTCCAGGGAACTGACAGATTGAACGTCCAATCCATCTACCATATTGTCTCTGCGTAATTGTTGCAAACTATTATTGTTCAAATGACCAAACCGTTGATGCCACAATATTGAACTACGGTTCTTCGATTCGGCTAACGAAACAGATTCGATCTTTTGTTGAACAATAAACAAATCGTCCCTTTTAGAGGCTTTCAACACAATTTGTTGGTTATTGTTTTTGATAATTGCCTGATCTTTACCGAATTCGACACAATGACCGGCTTTTGTAACTTTGCTTACGGATAAAAAATTGCCTCTTAAATTTGGCACAAACAATACATTAGTTAACTTAATGTCACTTATTTCGGTTTTTAACAAAATAGTACCTATACCACGCGAAGTTATAGAAGTATCCGATGCCAACTGAACCTCTTGTCTCTCGGATCTTAATTCCACAAATTTATCCCGATCACAGCACATATGGGACGTGGCCCCACTGTCCAGGCACCATTCCCCTTTTTGCAGCAGCTCATATCCTTTAGAGAATATTCCGAAAGTTGTGGAAATTTTCTCCTCACTTTGCCGTTGTGAGCATTTCGATGCGAAGTGACCACGCCGACCGCACTTGTAACACTTTACCCGCGTTTTTGGTTTAGATGACTTTTGATTCGCGCTAGAATGTTTTATCGATTTCGCGGCAAACACTTGTTCTTTAGAATTGTGCTCATTCGGCTTTCCTTCACGCCTTCGAAATTCCTCGTGAATTTTAACTTTTAAACACGGAAATGATGGCAACACATCCCGACTCTCAATCGCGACTACAAAATTTTCGTAGCTTTGTGGCAACCCGCACAATAGCATAATACACAAGAGTTCATCGGGTATAATGATGTTAATTTCCCTTAACTTCTCCGAAATTTCCACAAAGTCATTTACACTAGATAAAACCGATTGTTCATCAATTATTTTAAAGTGTGTTAACTCTTTGAACAACGTAACTTTTCTCGTTGGACCTTCTGGACGGTATAAATTTTGCAAAGTATCCCACGCTTCCTTTGATTTCGTGCAATGTTTGATATGAATAATTTCAGAAGCTTTAACACTGAGAAATATAGAAGCTAGTGCTTTAGCATCCCCAGCGTTCCATTTAACTTTATTTTCCTCTGAAGCGTCATCTTTTAACTGCAATACTCCAGTCACGTACGGCCAATGATCTGCATGCACCAACAAGCTTCTCATGTGGACAGACCACGCACTATAATTTTCTCCATTAAGTTTTTCTATTTGGTAAATCGAACTCATCGTTAAAAGCCAAATTATTCGAAACTGTTTCTCAAATAAATATATAAACTTTCGGCTGTTCAAATAGAAAAAACTGCGACACACGCGACAACGAATAACAAATCAAGATTTAAACGATCCTGGGCCCATAACCTTTGTTGGATTATAGAAGGAAAGTGAAACAAAGAATCTTGATAATTCGCTTTATTTTAATAGAACTTCATCGGTTCAGATAAATTCGGAGACTAAACAATTTGCAATAGAAAATATAATAATGACTTATAACGTTTCTTATAAACAGTAAAAATGTTAGCGTTGAATACAATACAAAGGATAGCAACAAAAATGAGAATATTTAACAGAAAGGTAATAAAGAATTAGTGGAAAATTATAGGCCCATTGCCAAACTTGCTCCTGCTGCAAAAGTTTTTGAGTCCATATTATATGATTCTCTAACTTTTCAGTGTAAATCAATACTTAGCGAGAAGCAACATGGTTTCGTCCGCATTGGTGCCCAGAAATCTTCTCTTTGCTTTCTTCATAAAGGTGTTCCGCAAGGCTCCATTCTTGGTCCTGTTCTTTTCTTAATATTTTTGAATGATGTAGTTAATTCTTTCCAGTTTGGTAAACTCCACTTATTCGCTGATGATCTTCAATTTTTATGTTTGGGTGATCGTTTAAATCCCCGAACGTGCATCGAAAATATAAACTTTGACTTAATTTCGCTTTCGCTATGGTCCGCCCAAAATTTTATTAATATTAATACTGATAAAACCCAAGCCATTGTCTTCAAAAGAAGACCCTTTGGAGTGGATCTCCCAAGTGTTATACTCAACGATGTCCGCATCCCTTACAGCCCTATCGTAAAAAATTTAGGTTTCATTATGGATGAATCCTTATCCTGGTCAAATCACATAAGTCTAGTTATCAAGAAAACCATTGGTGTTTTGCAACGTCTTTATTCACTAAACTTGCCTCTCCCGCTGGCTGTTAGGAAAAGACTTGCCTTGGCACTCATTCTTCCATTCTTCAGCTACGGTTGTGAATTTTTTTCAGGTTGTGCGGTTTCCCAACTTGAGCGTTTGAAGAAATGCTTCAATTCGGTAGCCAGATATATATTTCGTTTAAGAAAATTTGACCATATTTCTTCTTACGTTCATTCTCTTCTTGGCTGCGATCTTGTGACTCACTATACCTACCGTACGGTTGTCTTCTTGCATAAAATTATTACTTGTGGCACTCCTAGCTACCTTAGATCTAGGATTTATTTTCTTAACTCGCGTCGCGTCTACTCCATTTCAATCATTAAACACTCCTATAAGATTATGGATCTATCTTTCTTTGTCAGAGCACCCCAGATTTGGAATGTACTTCCCCTTGAACTACGGTCCCTCAAAAACGTCAACTTATTCAAGAAAAGGTTTTTTTTCGAACTTACCCGTCCACCCGAACTAACCCTCAGGCGTCTCTTTAATCTTTGTTTCTAGTATTCACCTGTTTTTCAATTACATATATGTATATATTTTTTTAATTTTTTAATTCCTTTCGCTTAATAAGTTGCATTTATAATTACTTAAATCTAACTCAAGTTTACTTCAGTTTTCAGAGATATAGCCTTTTTATTTTGATTCTTTACTAATAAAGTAAATAAAACCGTATTTTATTTTTATTTTGTTTTTTAAAGGTTGTCTACAGGTTGATATGGTCTCCAATTTCTCCAGCCCCCCCCCCCCCCTTTATAATTTGGGTTTCTTAGGTTTCGGTTTCTCTTGGGCGTTAGGTTGATGAATTCCACACACTATTTATTAAACTAATCATTCAATTAATTGTTAGCTTTCAAATTAATTTTCTTTCTATCCCTTATAAGGCATTCTGCCTTACGGGATTTCTTTTTAGAATTTTTATTCTGTAAATTAAATGTAAACTAATGTACATAAAATAAATAAATAAATAAAAATAAAAAAAATAAAATAAATATTAGGACTTCAATGGAACGTAGAAGAAGATATGTTTACATTCGAAGTTAATCGTCCAACGTCAATCACTACAAAGAGACAGTTGCTCTCTGAAGCCTCTAAAATCTTTGATCCGATGGGTTGGCTAGCACCGGCGATTGTCCGAGTAAAAGTTTTGCTACAAAAAATGGGCCAGTGAAAATTAGTTGGGATGATCCGGTTCCCCAACAGATCCAAGAATTCTGGGATCGTTTCCGAATAGACTTTGATAATCTTTCAAAAATAAAAATTCACAGGCGGTTACACATGACCAACAAAGTGCAAATTCATGGGTTCGCAGACTCTTCAGAAACTGCTTATGCGTGTGTCGTGTATTTGCGTTCAATTAGCGAAAACGGTGAGACTAATGTTTCGATAGTGCAAGCCAAAACGAAGGTAGTGCCGCTTAGAAAGCCTTCAATGCCGCGACTTGAACTTTGCGCCGTAGTTTTATTATCGCGACCTTAAAAGAGAGTAATTTCCGATTTCGACTTAAAACAAGTACAAGTATTCGCGTGGACTGATTCCAAAATTGTTTTGAGTTGGTTGGCAGACGTACATTCATATCCAACCGAACTACTGAAATATTGAACCATATTCCTCAAGCTAACTTCCGACATGTTCCGACGAAAGAAAACCCCGCGGATTGCGCTTCGCGCGGGATAAGTGCTTTAGAACTATTCACACACAAACTTTGGTGGAAGGGTCCGCCGTGGTTAAAACTAAGTTCCGATCAATGGCCCAACCACCATTCGATACCGATCGAGTCTGACGAAGTAAAGACCGAGGATAGACAAAAGTTTGCTAACATTTATACTTCAACCTTTCATAATGACTTTTTCGATTCTTTATCCAGAAGATTTTCTAGTTGGAGTAAAACCATTCGAGTATTAGCATTTTGTTTCCGATTTATTTCAAATTGTCGCGAGAGAAATAAAATCAGTTCTAGTTCCGACGAACCATTCATATCTCTTCGAACGCAAGAGATTCAGCAAGCTAGAGATTCGATTTTCAAATGGATTCAAGAACTTTCGTTTAGAGATGAGATTCGCACAATCCGCAGTCTAGAGGACGTACCTCGTAAAAGTAAATTGAAATCTCTCAACCCATTTTTAGATGGAAACAGCGTACTACGGGTTGGTGGCAGATTAGCTTTATCCGATTGTATTTACGACAGAACACCAAAGAACACCAAGTAGTCGAGTTAATCATCGCAGAAACACATCGAAAGTACCTTCACCCTAGTATCTCTCTCTTAATCAACATTCTTCGGCAGAGGTTTTGGATAATTGGTGTGAAAGGGTTGGTAAAACGCCATACCAATCAGTGTATATCATGTTTTCGACAACGAAGTCAACAAAGAACGCAGATCATGGGAGATTTGTCAGCAAATCGTCTCTCCCCAGGACGTCCATTCTTGAAATGTGGTGTTGATTACGCCGGACCAATCGCCATTCTCAATAGGAAGGGACGTGGTGCAAGATTGGTCAAAGGATATTTTGCTTTATTT